>CM077568.1:1200000-1715000 GCA_039657325.1 Stephania cephalantha | reverse complement strand
TGGAAAAGCAATTGGTTGTGATTATTACCACTCAGAAAATTATATAAAATAAGAATTTAGGTTCATTGAATAACAAACGGTAGGTTTGTGTACTTTTTTTTCACATGAGAAAAATAATTTTTGCACTCACTAAAATTTGAATTCATGTCCTCTTACTATTAAATCACATATCAAATTATTGAGCCACTCAATTAGTTAGTCGGTAGGTTTGTGCACTAGTTTGACTTTTGCTTACTGTTGTATAAAGTCTTTGCTTACTTTTGTAAAAGTTGAGGGTCCAAAACCCGGTGCTTGTTTGTTTGGGTGGTATAAATTTTTTATATGAAAAATGTATATTGTGTGAATGGTGTTTCCTATTGTTCTAAAGGCGCGAGGCCTGTTCTCCATGTAATGTGAATTGTGATGTGCTGTTAATGCACCCTGCATAATTATTTAATTGTACTCCCTGCTGCCCACAATTAACATCTGCTATATTTAATTTTTTCTCTCTTTTCTTAAATTGTTATAGTTTAATTTGTGCACAAAAATTATATATATATATATATATATATATATGTGAAAATGACAAAAAAATAAAAATACCACAATAACCTAGTGGATGGCGTACTCACTGATTAGGTATGAGTTACTTGATTATATATATATACCGACGCAAAGTGGTTGCTATCATTAACTAATTGATTAATTATACCACCGCAAAGTAGTTGCCAAAGTCTAACATTTCCATTTTCCGTTGCAACGAACAAGGTTGTACATAGTTGCGAAAGACCGGCATTTTCATTTTCTGTTGCAACGGACAAGGTTCGGTCTTGTGGAATGCAAAATAAATTAATGTCAGACATTCGCTTATCACAAGTCCATTATGGATCTCGGTAGAATAATTCATGTCTAACTACTATGAATGATCTCGGTAATTATGCAGGCCTGTCGGACCCATTGGGTTCACTTAAGCTCTATATGAATTCGTTGTGATCCGACTAGGTTATATGTGTAAATATACCACGACGAGTTAGATATGTTCATTGAACGTTATGTAGTAAGCTTGAAATTGCCACCAAAGCTTGTAGAATTGATTGTAATTGAAAACAAAGCTACAAAATTTTGATATCATAACAATACATTTTGGGAAAAAAATCTCAAATGTGAAAAACATTATGAAACGGGTATATATTAAGGGAAAATGTTAGAATAACAACCTAAGTGACACTCTCATGGTGTGGTGCGTGGGCTCCACGTAAAATTAAATGTGCGCAAAATAGTTCTTGCGCATAACACGCGTGATGTGTATCTCGAAGCGCACACGATCGCTTTCCATGAATGCGGGCCCTCACGTCGATGTCACTTGGAATGTCATTTGGAGTGTCATTTTAGCATTTATTTGGTATGAGAGGGTTTAGAAGTAAGAGGTCATATGGTTCGAATCTCGAGTGGAGGAAGTTGTTTCTTTTTTATAAAAAAAAACTTAGAAGAAGTTCTTCAAAAAAAAAAAAAAAAAACCTAGAAGAAGTAAGAAAACATGATCTATATCTCTCCATCATCCAATTACTATATATAGTGCAGGGTGTTATATATCCATAATATCTATCTACATTGCTCATCGTTCTCACCAATGTGTTCCACGCGTTCATTGTGACTCACCTTATATATATACTGCCTGTTAGGCGATAGTGAAATGCATTCTGACCTTTCATGTCATCTTTGGTCCTTATCAATGGATATCCAAAGCAATTATACGAAGAATCAAAAACATGAAAATATATGAGAATGTTATAATAAAAAGAGTAATGTGCTTAGGGATGTCAATGGGTAGGGTATCATACTCATACTCGTCTCATCGTATGAGTGTCCTACGTACCCATATCTTACATTTTTACCCTATTTTTTATGGAGCGGGGCGAGTATTATTCGTTTGGGTAATTAACATGTACGATCCCCGTTGGTATCCATACTCATTATTAATTAATATGATATGATGTAGAAAAAAATAAAAAATAAAATAAAATAAGTAAAATAAATATTTGACCATAAAACACAAGGAAAGTGATTCATAGTCATCGACGTCTGTCTTTGTACACTCCCCTCCCTGCTTCCTCCTCATCACTTTAAAGAACTTCCTCTCTACATGAAAAGAGAGTTGAAGTTCTATGAAGTGTTGAGGTCCCCCTATATATCGTAGTTGCATGGATGTGTTGCAGCTGGCTCCCTCACTCTCCATACCTTGCATCCTCTCCTCCTACTCAGTTACTTCATTACTATGGTAACCTACGTAAGAGAGAAGGCGAGTCGGTGAAGGTGATCACACTGAAAGTCTTCGTCATAGTCTCACCAACGCTCGAGATTGCTAGGGTTAACCAGTGCCCTCGTAGTTGTTACATAAAACAATCGCTAATGATACAATAAATATGAATAAAACGAGTTTATACATAATTAAATAATAATAGAATTAAACGACAAATTAAAATTATCTAATCGAAGGCTTGCACAAAAGCAATGACCTAAGGCGAGAAATTTCTTTGAATTCGGTGATCGGATTTTCCCACGAGATATGCATCCAGGATACAACCAGATGCTCTTTTGAAACAAAGTTCACAAATTCAAAAGTCCGCCCAAACCGATTGGCTTTTCTCTCAAGTATTATGTATTTCAAAAATCAAGTGAAGTATCCAGTGTTTTAGTTCTACTTAAATAGAACTTGAAGCACTGGTTCAAACCAAGGTGATTTGTCCAAATCCAAAATGATACTGTTGGTATTATTCAACGATCGCACCTATTAATCAAAATAACGAAATTAATCTGTCGACAATTAATTTTGAAATTAAAAAAAATATTTAAGTTTAAAAATAAAAAATAACTTGATTTTACAAAGCTACAATCTAAGCCCAAAGCCCAACCCTACTACCCCAATGCCACTTGGGCTTTATCCATTGGTTTCTCTAAAGCAAAGCTAAAGAGAAGGTGTTTGTATCAAAGAGTTTATATTCTTTTTTAAGTGCGCAATGTGGGACTAAATAAGTTCTATTCAAACTCCAACAATAGTAAAATCAAGTTAATATATATAAATAAAAAATATAATATAAGTGGGTTTATGGGGTGGGTAATCGGGTAAATGGGGCGGTAGATGTTAATATCCTTACCCTACCAATACCTACATGAGTCTCTCATTCATAAACTCATATCCTTACCCAATGTATATCAGGTTGAGTTTTACCCAGTCTATTAGGGTCGGGTACCCTTAAGCACCCATACCCATAGGTCCAATTGTCATCTCTAGCGTTGATGTACTTTTGTATTCTCGGTCGCAAGATCACAAGCTCAACTTAGTTGATTTGGCGTGAGTGCAAATGTACCCATGTTAGATCAAGTAAACATTATTGACTTTATTCAATTGTGGGGGTTCATAGTTTTCTACAAATAGGGATGACGCGTTTTTTTTTTTTTTTTTTTTGCTATACTGTTAGGTTTTATTTATTTATTTATTTACAAAAAACACACTGTTTTTCAACATGTACATATCGTACTTTTGGCGTATAAAATAAAATTTGGTTCCTATAAAAAAATCGAGTAATGCGCTTATTTGAAGTATGGTCAATTAATCATGTACTTTGTATGCACATCAAGATGTACTGCTCGAATCTGTATGATATATCAATCATGTATGATATATATAACTTTAAGAGTCAAATTATTATTATCCTTCCTATAAAAATTATTATTATCCCAAATAAAGCACATATGATCATCTCGTATAATTTGACACTACGTAATTATATCCAAATCCACATCCTATATATAAGAGCGTCTCCAATTGAATGTTGATTAAATGTTAATGTGCGCCACCTATGATTAAATTGACATTGAGATAAAAAAAAAAAGTCTCCAATGGAAATGTGTATTTAAAATGTCATGGTGAGCATGTGGCATAAAAAAATTGACATTGTCAATTTTGGATGTGAACTCTCGACATTCAAACTGACATCCACATCGGACCACTATATATATTTATTTCTTATTTTGTTTAGATTTTTATTTTCACATTTTAATTAATAAAATTATAAAAAGAAATGTCACCTCATCAATTGACATTACATTCACATCTACCATCGGCGATCAGTTTAATTTAGAGAACAATGTCTATTTGAGCCACATAGGATGACATCATTTTCAGGTTAATGACGTGGCAAGAATCAACGCCCACAATCCACATTTATCATTGTAAATGCTCTAATATGATGGTATGGACTCGCCACTGTGAGAGTGTTCTTCATGTTATATCAAACAATCTGTAATGATTTCTTATACTATAAACAAAAAGAATTAAATTGCAATCAATAAATTGAAAACCGAACTGAATAAATAAATTAAAATCTAACTGGAGGTTTGTGAATTTTGCAATGTCTTAAGACATAACTTTTTCCACGATTTGGTGATTAATCCACTTTAAAATTATGTCTACAGGATTCAACCAGAGTGCACTTCTAAATTCAAAGATCAACAACTTTGAAAGTTTGCCTAATTATACTCTTCTTCTATATTACAATAATTATATTTTTGAAAAATCATGAATTAAATTATTAATTTGTGTTTGAGTAAGATTTAAATAGACATTGAAGAGTTGTCTTCAAACAACATATCCTTTAATTTCGAAATATAAAAAACCTATTGGGTTAAGCAATCACAAATGTTAACATATATACTCCAACCGAAGTAACTGTAAACAGTTATATAAATTCAAAAATTAATTACTGTTAATTAATTCCGAAATTTTAAAATTAAGCAGTAAAATTTCAATTTAAAGGGATCGTCCTTTTATCTCAAAATGCGGGTCACTTTCTTACTCGGTCCTACTTTTCGCTTCTTGACAATAGAAAATGGGTTGCTTTCACATATAAAGTGGGATAGAGCTTTTTAGTTTTTTCAATGTGGGAATATTAATGTTTTCGATCTTTTAAAACACATGAACAAGTCTTTTTGTTCCATCACTTCAAAACGTAATTCACGTTTTGAAATGAGTAGGACATCAATCACTTAGACTACTTTCTATACCATATCCTATACGTACGTATATATATATATATATGCAAATCTATAAGCACATAGCATTAGTGTATTATCACCGACTAATTAAGTAGCATCTCCATTAATACTTTGGTATGTTCTGCTTCTAGTATATCATGAGATTGATGGTTCGAATTTCCCCCGTTGGAGTTGGCGCGCTTAATTTTCTATAAGATGCACGTACGTTTGTATCATGTATTCTTACACGATTTAATTAAATTAAGTATATCGATAATAACTATCATACCTAGCTATAAAAAAAAAAAAAACAAACTATTGTAAATGTAATAGAAAAATGGATGACCCTTCATATCCCAACCTTATGTAACACCTATTTAATTGTTAGTTAATATTGTATTATATGTAAGAGTAACTTGTGCCTTTTGGTCTTCATCTCATTATGATCAAAAGGGTTATATAAAAGGGTTCTCTCCATGTAATGTACACACCATGTTGGAATGAAATTCTCCTATTTTCTCCCCATCTCTTCTCTTGTTATATTTTCTAGTTCTTTGTTTAATTTCCATAGCTTTGTTCAAAGTAATTTTATAACACGTTATCGGCACGAGTCTCTACCTTATGCGAAGAAAATTCTTCAAGATTCAAGAAGATTTTTTAAGGAGACAAAGCTAGCGAGGAAGGTATAATCTTTGCTTAGTATGTATATTAGTTTTATTATGGTTATGTTTGGTTAACTAGATTATTAGAAAACTAATCTAAAATTCCAATGGATATGTCAACTCTTACCATATGATTCATGAGGGATGCATAAGAACATTTGTTATATTTCCCATGTTCTCCAAGTGAGTAGGCACATGACATCAATTACCTCTCTTTTGGAATAAGCTAGATTTCAAAATTATAACTATTGCATTTTGTATTTATTTCTATTGTTTTTAATAAGAAATTGAAAGATATAGCTCGTGGTACGAAGTATACAAATGAGTTATGGAGTAGGAGAATACAAATGTAAACATCAATCATATTAAGTTTATCAATATCTTGGTTAAAAATATTATACCTTAATTGTCACCAGTAGCTCACCATGTGTGTCGATCCATATTATTTACATTTACTTTGAATAAAACTAAATAATTTTAAATGTAACTTGTATTTATTAATAAGTTACCTGAGGCTAAAGTTGACCATATGTATTGTTTATTAATAAGTTATTACCGTTAATATCTAGCTTTATATATATAGTCTTAGAATAATTTGAATTAGTATTCGATTAATTCATTGACTTGAAGGAACATTTTTTCCATTTGGATCAATATTTTATGTAAAACTGATTCTAATTGAATTTTTTATTATTATTAGTTTGGTACAAGATTTTTTCTTTGGATTATTCCTACTAAGTAAATATTTACTTAATAATTTAAGAAATAAATTAAAGCATGCTTTGTTACTAGGATTTAATTAAAAATTTTAAGTCATGTTTGCTCACTTTATATCTACAAAAAAATAAAAACATCGGCAAACTTAAAATAAATGATTATACCATGTGTATTCGTGCACATACTCAAATATCAAGGGTTCATGGTCTAATTACACCTTGAGTCTGTTCTTTAATTTTACCATGCAATTGTTATGGAACACTAATATATATGAAATTAGATCTTCATCTATAGATGATTGTCAAGTAAATCAACTATGTCCATCAAAAATCATTGTCATATTTCTTGACCATTGTGCTTCCTTAATTCATTCATTTTAATGTATAAATAATTTATATATTTTATTATATGCATTATTCACATATGCATACGTTATTTTAAATAAAAAAAGGATATATTAACAATATATAGGTTATAAACCGTAAAAATGCGGGGTTACTATTTGAATTTGTTTATGGACAAATTCATCCGGTGGTAACAACGCCACGTATTGTTAAATATTTTATTAGAGATCAAATATATTTTATCTATGCACGTCGCATGGTATGTAACACCGATTGAGAAAGTATGTTTTGTAGTTGTGTCTTTATACGATCTTCTACACCAAAAAATAAAAATCAATAATTGACGCATAGTTTTTCTTATTAGCTTATTAACGATTAATTATGTTCTATGCTTGATTTTATTAATACAAATAATAATATAAGTTTGAGTTGATAGTGGGTAAGCCTTGTCCCCGGTAAAGCTAAACATTGAAAGGGAAACGCGTTATCCCGTTCGAGGAGGCATGGTTATTAAGTAGACTTTCGTCTCGTCACCCAACCCTGGAGGTTGTCCCACCAACTCTAACAAGAAGTATGTTTTGTAACTAAATTAATCAAGTCGTGAACATGTGTTTTATCATATATTATGTATTTTATATAAAAAAAGAGAAAACTATTTACGTCGTATTTGTTTTTCAAACATATTATACTTGATCGAATTTGTTGCCATAATATTATTGACAAAAATTATTTGTTAAGGTTAAGTAGATGCTAAAATTATGAATAAAGCATCTATGCAAGTTGTGCGCATAGCGTTAATAGTCATTCGCCAATATCTCTATAGAGATTTGAAAAGTGAATATTTCACTTTATAATATTTTTTACCTCATGAAGCTATGAATATAAAACAAAATTGGCGATGCTCCAAAAAGCTTTAAATGAGCGGTTAAGTCTCAAGCTACAATACTTATATCATCGAATATGAATTATAATTCCGTAATTTTAATTACCTCTTGGTTGATGCTATGCGGAAAAGTGAATGATGAGGCAATGATAGAAAAAAAAACCCGCGTGGTATGCCTCAATATATTATTGCAACAAAATATCGAACACGTATATCAATTCAATATGAATATTATGAATTGGTTTCTTGTATCATGGTAGTAGTTGAGTAAAATAATGAGATATTATACATGTAATATCACTCCCGTCAATTGGTCTAGCTTCATGAAGACGCGTTGCGTTATAAAATGACCATGGTCGCAATGATAAAATTATGGACGTGGAAATGGAAAAATATCTAGTAAATGCCGTATTAGTAATTCTATCAAAAGTGGAATAAAAGTGGTGCACCACATGAAATATAAATGGGTAAAGTTATTGACAATGAGGATGCTCAAAATTGTGACAAACGATGTCATATATGAAAGGTCATTAGGCCATACTGATTATATATTGTCATGTATGCCCAATGTTTTGACGACATTACCATGCCAATCAAAGGCCTAATTATGAATTTATAGCTCATTAAAATTGACACATTGAGATGTGTTCAAATCATGAGATAAATAAAGGCGACAATTTATGTCTTGCTTATTGTGCTACATACATGCACACTATAATATAAAAGAGAATATTTCTCGAATTTGAACTTAGCGAGGGCTAGCGTTCATACAATATATGGTACAACATTATATTGATTATCTCAAGGCAAATCAATATGAGACTTATATTGATTTAACTCTCCATCAATCTATTATAAGATGCCTTTGGCCCCTAGCTGATAGGGAATGTATTTATTGCAATTTTTGCTGACTATCACTTTAATGAAGCAATTTTCTCACCATTAGGAGGAGATGTATAAAGTCAATTTAAAAGGAATGTCATGAAACTGCTTGAAATGCATCAAGTGCTAATATAAAAGAGTGGCAAAATCATATGTTCCGGCATTAAAGGTTCATATATGAAATGATGTTCCTATGCGACAAAATATACAAGAATCAACAAAATGCTTAAGATGTAAAAGCCAAAAATTATATTTTTAAATTACATGCAAAGACTTGTTACAATGTAACATATGATGTCTCGCCCGTGTAAACATGAGGGGGAGAATCAAAATGAGTTATTGATTAGTATGCATTGCACTCTTTTTCCTTCACTATGGTTTTATCCCACCGGGTTTTCTATGCGAGGTTTTTAACGAGGCGATCCTAATAATATTAATACTATATTATCAAAATTGATTAGCGTATTGTACTATTTTCCCTTAGCTATGGTTTTAACGAGACATATTCTCTATATCAACATTGATGAGAACGATGTACTCTTTTTCCTTTACTTGGATTTTTTCCCACATGATTTTTCTTAGTAAAGGTTTTAACGAGACATATTCTCTTAGCAAGTGTCATCCAAGGAGAGTGTTGCAAATGTAATGGGAAAATGGATGACCCTTCATATCCCAACCTCATGTAACACCTATTTAATTGTTAGTTAACATTGTATCATATGTAAGAGTAACTTGTGCCTTTTGTTCTTCATCTCATTATGACCAAAATGACTATATATGTTCTCTCCATGTAATGTACACACCATGTTGGAATGAAATTCTCCTATTTTTCCCCATCTATTCTCTAGTTATAGTTTCTAATTCTTTGTTTACTTTCCATAGTTTTGTTCAAAGTAATTTTATACCACAAACAAACTTGACATAACTATTTACCGTGCATGCATGCGGTTGCATAACATAACTTTCATAACTAGCTATCCTGTCAGAACCTAATTACTTGATGCAGAGAGCATCGTTACATGCATTACTCTAGGAGAATCAATGGCTATTGATGGTGGAACCAAGATATGAAGATACACTTTAATCGAGGACAATCGAGAGATGTTATTCACTAATCAGTACGCGTGAAAGCTGTGCACATATGGCCTGCAGAATTTATTATTTGTAGGCCACCTTCTCCGCCAATTATCCGTTGTGATTTCGTACCCTAAAGTTTTTATTGTCGCATTTGTATTCCAAGAAGCTTATATAAAGCATGAATTGTATTAAAATTTTGACTTTGAAGATTGAAGTTGGAAATTTGGATTCCAACTAATCAATTGAGTGGTCAAATGATTTGATATGTGATATGTGATGTGAAAGTGAAAGATCATGAGTTCAAAACTTGGTAGGTGCAAAAAGAGTATTGCCTCCATTTATCAAAAAAAAATTGGAATCAACCTTAATTCATCTTCACCGTAATTTTGTATGATTGGTAATTTAGGCGAGACAAATATTATATGTATATCCTTCTTAATTAATTACAAGAAATGTTACATAAAAAAAACATCAATATATGATTGGTAATTTAGGCGTGACTTGAGGCAACACAAATGGCCAAGCTTGGGACGTTGTTGACCATGACAAACCCTATGGTTGTTGCATTGCATTTACACTAATATCACTACTTTCGGATTAATTAATAGCATCAACGGTGAGACAGAGCGGGACCCACAACCGTCCTTTATACCATTCCACTTTCCTCTATAGACAACAATATTAATTAGAAAACGTGATTTCCAAGTTCCCCACGTGCCGAATATCTCATTTTCCACACGTGATTTTTGCCACTCCGCCTCCGTGGCCTTCCACATATATTTATGTACCATGTGTATGCAGCTATAGCACTCAAAAATATTGTGAGCTCTAGCTACTTCTACTATCTTATAATCATCATTAATCTATTGTCATGGAAGTCCATGAAGGTCCTCATTCATCGTCGTCGTCGTTGTTGTTGTCGTCGCCGCCATTGCAGAAGCGAAAAGCGGGTCGAAAGAAGTTTAGGGAGACTAGGCATCCAGTGTATAGAGGAGTGAGAGAGAGGAGAGGAGGGAAGTGGGTGTGTGAGGTGAGGGAGCCAAGAAAGAAGAGTAGAATATGGTTGGGGACATTCAAGACACCTGAAATGGCTGCCATAGCTTACGACGTAGCGGCGATGGAACTACGAGGGAAGTCTAGTGCACTTCTCAACTTTCCGGGCTCAGCTCGGGACCTTCCGAGGCCAAAGTCGGCTTCGCCTAGGGATATTAGGGTGGCGGCGGCGAAGGCCGCGGCTGAGTACCATGTTGAAGTGTCTAAGGAGTGTGTAATTAATGTTGATGATGATGATGATAGTAGCAGTGGTTGTGGTGAAGGGTTTGTGGATGAGGAAGCTTTGTTTAACATGCCAGGGTTGTTGGTGAGCATGGCTGAAGGTATGCTACTTACACCACCTGGGATTTGGAGAGGGTTTAGTTGGGATGATGTGGAGTGTAATTGTTGGAATACTAGTATGATCATGGATTTGTCTCTGTGGAGTGAAGACTAATTGACCATATATGCATCTATATAATTAATAAATGAGTTGGTATAGTATATAAAAAAAGCTTGTTAAATCAAGGATTTGTATATTTTTAATTAATCAATTATTAATAGATCATGTGAAATCTATAGTATAGTTTAGGAGTATATATTGGCCCTTTATTTTTTAGTTCGTTTTTTCTAATTATGCTTTTTCCTTTTCGTTGCTTGACTAAGCGTAGCTGAGTCGGTGGGGATAAGTGTCACTATTACTCTAATTTAACTTAATTGATTCGAAACAATATAATTAATAAATGAGTTGGAAGTATATAAAAAAGCTTGTTAAATCATGGATTTGTATATTTATTATTAATTAATTACTAATAGATCATGTGAAATCTATAGTTTAGGAGTATTGACCCTTTATTTTTTACTTCGTTTTCTCTAATTATGTTTTTTCCTTTTATTTTCTTGACTTAGTGCAGCTGGGTCGGTGGGTGAAGTGTCACTATTACTCTAATTCAGTTTAATTGATTCGAAACAGTATAAGATTGTTTTTTCTAGAGTTTTTTTTTGAAAGTCTTCTTAATTAATTAGTCTTTTATATGAGATTTGAGATGTTTAATTTTGTCAGTCCTCAGGATCAATACTTGCTGTACGTATTTTTTTAAGAAATAAAGTCTCTTTTCTTTTATATATATATATAATTTTGTTTTTTTGGTCACTACAAAAAAAGGAGTGTATAGCGACGGGCTATTTCTGTGGCGGCCTGCCGCCTCGGGGTGACGTGTCTCCGTGCACTCCTCGCCCGGTGGGCCTAGCTACACGTGTCCGACACCTGGCGTCCTTCTCATATCTCGAAATTCATGTCCACGTGTATTTTATTAAATTAGTTATTGGATTTTTGTATTTTCTTAACCAATTCTCTTTAAGTAGTTACATATTTAATAGGTTTACTAATTTGTAGTTTATTATAATCCTAACCACACTAGTGGGTTGTATCTTACAAGTTAACTTAAATCAGCGGATGCTTTAATTGATACAATTAGGTAAAGTAATTTAGCATGATAAACATTATCTATACGAGCATGCATGTCCTACTATACGAGCATGCATGTCCTACCGTGGAAAACCCGTAAAAGTATTATGTATATAATTAAGCTACGATACCGTGGGCGTACCATGGGCCTTGCCCTGGGCTACCAATGTCAGTGCAAGGGGCACCCAAAAATTTTTTTTTTCTAAGCCCAATTTTTCAAAACATACATTTGAGCCCACCCCAAAATCTCTTAAACCCTACGTTAAGAACCAAAAAATATTTATAGCTCATCAAAAATCCTGGATTCGCCCTCCCATAACACATGGTATATACATGTACAAGGTCATCTCAAGTCCCCCAATAACCAAAATAAAAACCAAAATATCAAAATAATATAAACACCTACGAGTGTGTCCAAGACCGTCAGCAAAGAGAGATAGTCGCCCAAGATTTTCTTTTGTCGCTACTCGTAAAAAGGTCTGCACTCAGTCACCCAACAAATACAGTGACGAGTCCAGTGAGTAAATTCCCAAGAGAAGTCCACACAATATTCAACAAAAAATCAAATAGAAGCATAAATCATGCATGTATGCTATGTGGCAACAGAAATACATACTTACATGAATATAGGGCAATACAAAAGACTCAGGCAGCATACCATGACAGTTAACATAGCGCAACATACAATAATCAAACAAGCAGTGATTAACACTAATACATACCAACCAAACATGCTCGAAACTAAGGCTTAATATCAGTTAATGACATAAACGAGAATGTAAATGCACCACAGTTAAGTCAATAGACACGTTAATATCCTTGATGAAAACCCAAGGATGTGTCGCGTGTAGCAGACTATACCATACTTCGCAGCTAAAGATTTTTCCAGGGACTTCTCCCACCACCCCAATAAATGGATTAATCAGTTAGACAAATCGGTAAAGGAAAACAGTTCGGCACCCATCACACGCATAACAAAACGAACTGAATTCCGTGAAGCTTTCTCAAGTGTTTTACACACTTCAATCCGCGCTCCAACTTCTCCGAACTCTCGTATCCGACCCGACAAGCTCCCCGACACTGAGCTATGGTCCCCTAAGTCCCTGAAGTTAATTAAGTGTGTTTATTGTGTATTCAAATTGGTTCAATAAACTTTAAATCAATCTTCTTAAATCAGCCCCTAAAGACTAAATTAAGTCTCAATTTCAGTCCTACATTTTAGCGCACTTTTAGGCATGAAATGGCCCAAATATCGAAATCCTCCATCAATACAATTATTGTTGGTTTCTCTCTTAGCTTTCCGGAAAGGATTAGTATGCAAAATTCTGATCTACAATGAAAGATATATCATGATTTTACTAAACATAGGTCTAATTGGAATCTAATTCGACCAGCGGACTTAGAAAATCTATTTCTCCCAATCTATAGTTCCCAAAAATATGATTTTTGGTCTCAAGGTAGAAAACATACCTAAATACAACATACTAAAAGATCAGCTCATTTGGATAAGTAGTTAGGGAGTTATGCCCTTAACAAGTTTAGTTTCAAAACTTTCCTTTTGAATTCCAGCACCTACTTGTAGAGCATGTTTCGACATAAAAACATTTAAATCAAAATATCTTCAGTTAAGCAAAGTTATTCCCCTTTAAATAAGCTTTCAAATTCCACTAGTTTGGATCAATTTGGATCTAAAATGAGCATATTATGACTAAATTACCCAGGTTGATTCCTAATACAACACGCATAATTCTAGTTTTGGTGTTGCAACTTCAAAAATTCATATCTTTATGATTTCAAAACCAAGTTGAGAACTTCTATATAGCTGGATTATCAGCTTGAAATGAGAAATCCAAATATATAATCCAATTGCAAATATTCAATCATCTACCCTCTGAAATTAGTATAAAACCGAAACTTGTTTCAAATTCAATTAGAAAGATGCGTACCTAGTTGATGTAACACGCTAGCTTGAGAATTTCCCACCGACTCCCATGGATTCCTTCAACACTTTGATGATTCACACCTCTCCAGCAATTCCTTATTCGTCTCCAGCAAGATGAATGAATGATTTGGTTTGCATGTTGTTTGATCACTAATGTTATATATTAAGGTGATGTTCCTTCCTAGCCCTTGATCTCCATGGATTTATGTATCCTGAGGATTATCTAATGGTCCACCTCTTGCCATGTATCCCACTAACTCCCACTAACTCAACCTCAAGTGACACCATTTCATTATTCATCTAGTTCCTAGATGTGCTAATGTGTATCTCTAAATGTTATATTTGTGTTTTGTTTGCCTAGTGTATTGTATATGTGTAGACTACTAAGTCATTTCTACGGGTATGCAGATACCGAGACGAGCGGGGACATACCTCATGTTGCGTGCTGACGTGGGCCCGAGGTAGCAGCTCGTGGGGTAAGCGTAATTACTTAAATTATACGACATTCCTATGATATATACAAGTGGTTGTCAATTGGCCACATCTACCAATATATATGTAAAAGGGCTTAACTTAAAGAAGAAAAACATACACCACTAGATGGGCATGGAGATATACTGTCACGGCCCAATAATTTATACACGTTTAATTCGTTAATTAGGACACAATGACCCGTGACGTGGGACCCGCAGTGCGATACGTGTCACTACCGAGGCACGGTGGCCGAGGTAAATGTTATATTTGTTGTGTTGTATGCCTAGTGTAATGTATTTGTATAGACTACTAAGTCATTTACGGGTATGCAGATACCGAGATCGCGCCTCGAGTCGCGTGCCGACGTGGGCCGAGGTAGCAGCTCGTGGGGTAAGTGTAACTAGTTGAATTTCATTTAAAAAAAAATAAAAATGGAAAATGATATAAGTTAGTGGCTATAATGTTGCTACATCTAAATATTTATTAGTGGGCCTATAGTGTGTAAATAAAATCATAAGAGTTGGATTCGCCTCGAGATACGCATTGCGTGAGACTCGAAAAAAAAAAAGTGTAGTCAAACAGTAAGGTGGTGGAAATAAATGGATAATGATTGGGATTGCCTCGAGATTCATGCTACACGAATCTCGAGGACACCAAAAGTTCTTATCCTATTTGAGTGGTCGGTGAGGAAGAAAAAAAAAAACGAGAGAGAGAAAAACAGTGGCGAAGAAGAAAGAAGAGTCGGGAAGAAGAAATAGAGACCGGGAGAGAGAGAGACCGAGAGAGGAAAGGGAGAGCCGGCAATGGGATCTCCCTTGCCATCAAAACCCGTTGGGGTTGGGGTTGGGAGCCAACCCCAACGCCTCAAGAAATTAAAAAAAAAAAAAAAAAAAAAAAAAAAAAAAAATCAGAACCAGAGCACGAGTGCTCTGGTGAAGATGATGATGTGAGTCGGGTCGGGTCGACCCGAACCCATGTGGGTCGGGTCGGACCGACCCTGACCCGATGGAGACCGGGTCGGGTCGACCCAGATCCGGTTGGACCGGGTCGGGTTGACCCGAACCCACCTCAATATATATAATATATATATATATATTTAATTATTGAATTAAATTAAACAGTTTTTAATATATAATAAATTCCTGAAAATAGAGAAAATTATAGAAAATTCAGGAAAATTCCAGAAAAATGGGAAAAAATATATTTTTGATCCAAATCAATAAAACTGACATATTTTTATAAAAAGTGAAGAATTCGGAAGTCGGTCGAGGCGTTATATCGGGGTTTTACCTCGAAAAACGTGAAATCGTCAAATTGGTCTCGAACTCAATTTTGACCGATGTCGACCAATTTAGGGATGTTAAATCATTAAACTGGAATATAAATTGATACATTTTCAACTGTTATGATCCTAGAGGAGCTATTACGGGGTTTGGGTGCGTACATCGACGCGACGGAAGCCGAATAGCTTAGGAATTGCTGTGTGTATGTAAGTAAACTGATTTGAGACATTTATTTACATTTCATTCCCTTTATTTATTTATTCTCAGTTATTCGAACTGAATTGCCTTTGAAATCCATATGCTATGACTTGTTCAGTGCTCATTTTATGATATTGTTCATAGCATACTCTGTTGTATCATTGATTCCAATTCATATACTTTGTCATGTTGATCGTTGTGTGTGGAAGTCAGTGATATAGCATGCTATTAGGATAGTTTGTTTATTTTGACTCAAATCCTTTGTGCATTAGTATGCTATTACATTTCTTGGATTCAAATGTTGTGTCATTATTGAAAATGAAAGTAGTTCTTGTGGTTAGGGTCATTTGATGATAGAAATTCAGCTTTCATACGGGGTCACTAGACTTGGCGGGATGTTAGGGAATCTCTCCACTACCTTGCATGACACACGAGGTAACGTGCCTCGAACGGGGTAACCGGACCTCGGGGTTTGTTGGCGCAAGAATAACTTGGGTGAACATGACGAGTTTTAAAACTCGAGTATGTTAGCAAGTATACATTCCGGTGACGACTAATTCACTTGGAATAGAAAAGGCGTATCGTACGTACGACCTTTTGAAATTATGATATAGAGCTCAATGAGTAATAAAATGATATAGAGCATAGCTCATATTGTAGTGGAAAGGCTGATGTGATGAAGATCACGACCGACCGACCTAATCCATTACTACTTAGCCTTCAGTCGCTTCATATTTGATTATCTCAAGTATCTCTTTGCACGATGTTTATTTCAGCATAGTTTCTATTTACATTTTGCAATTTGATACTTGTTGCCTATTTGGGAATGTGGATCGATGTCTCTCAGTATTACTTAAATAAATTCATGTACTCACCGTCTAGTTTGTGACGGTGGGTGCAGATCAGCCGAGTAGCAGACCAGGCAAAGAGAAGATTGGTGACTACCTCTGAGCCGGTAGATGACTGCTACGACATACTTTTGTACGTTTTGTATTCTTTTGTATTACATTTTTATGTACATGCTTTTACTTTTGGGTTGAGTGATAGGAACACCTGACTATAGACATATGTTATATATATCACCATTTTTGTTTATATATGCATGTGATCACTATTTCCTGGTTTTTCCACAATAGGTTAGGCCTTTGGATTTCATTTCCACTAGTAACTAAATAAGACTTCCGCTGAATAATTTGTTAGAAAAAAAAAAATTTAACTAACTCTGATTTATAGACAACCATAGGTTAGTCACTAGAATAAGTAAGTTCACTGTAGGTGGTATCATAAATGGTAAGTGTGTAGGTGTTTAAATAAGGCTGACTAATTCCTTGTTAGGTCCTATAGAGGAGATTAGGGCTTAATTAAGGGATTAGGCCGGGCGGTGGCCTTATTTGTAGTTGGGGCCGTCACATATACAAACCACCATCTCAACTACACAAGAGTGTCACACAATGGAGTCATTTACAAGTGACTTGGGGGACAAGTGGTAGGAGAAGAACCACATGATATGCCTCGAGATACATGTGTGGTTTGAGATGTGTGGCTCACATTCAAGCCAACCCAAATCATATAAATAGGTCAAATGAATCATGAAGTCTAACTTATCTCATTCTAACTTTAAAAAAAAAACGAACAGAGAAGAAAAGAAGAAGAAGAAACCCGAAGAGAGGAGAGGAAGAAGGAGAGAAGAGAGAAGGAAAAAAGAGCTTAACTGAGAAGAATATGAGAATTTGCTGGCGAATGAGAGAAACCAGAGAAGATCAAGGTGAGTTTGTTGTTGTTGAAATCATTTGTTGTTGTTTGTGTTGGTCGGTCATGGTGAGATGGCTCGGCTTCTCTTAGGAAAGAGATGACCGTGAGGTCATCTCCTCCCAGGGTGATGCAGGGTTGGGCCGAACCCAACCCCAAATAAATCGAATAAAAAAAAAGAAAAAAAACAGCAATTCGTGCTCTGTAGAGGAAGAAGAAGAAGGGTGGGTGAACCGAGCCGGTTCGGCTCGGGTGAGCGAACCGGGTGAGCGAACCCGGTTCAGTCCGGTTCAACCCAAACCCATATACATATATATATAAAAGAAGAGAAAATGGGAGGAAGATTAGGAAAAATTCTTGAAAAACTAGGAAAAAATCCGAAAAATTATATTTCGACAAAATAAATAGAAATTGATAAATTTCTAAGAGAAATTAAATATTTAAAATTTCGGACGAGACTTTTACGGGGTTTTTACCTCGAAAAGCATGAAATTGGCAAATTGGTCTCGAATTCGATTTCGACCAATTTAGAGATTTTACATAATTAATATTGAATCTAAATTGATAAATTGTCAAATGTTATGACCCTAAAAGAGATATCACGGGGTGTTGAGTGCGTACACTGACGCGACGAGAAGTCGGATAACTTAGAAATTGTTGTGGTATGAAAGTAAACTGAGTGAGACATTTATTTCTATTTCATTCCATTTATTTATTCATTCTCAGTTATTCGAACTGAATTTACCTTTGAAATTCATACGCTATGCCTCGTTTATTTCTCATTTTATGACGTTGCTCATAGCATACTCTGTTGTTTATTTACTATCATTAATATTGATTCCAATTCCTATACTTTGTCATGTTGATTGTTGTGTTTGGAATTAAGTCAGTGATATAGCATGCTATTATGTTATAGTTTGTTTATTTTGACTCTGATCCTTTGTGCATTAGTATGCAGTTACATCTCTTGGATTCTATTACCGAGTCATTATTGAAAGTGAAAGTGGTTCTTGCGGTAAGGGTCATTTGATGATAGAAATTCAGCTTTCATACGGGGGTCACTAGACTTTCCGGGATGTCAGAGAATTTCTCCACTACCTTGCATGACACAAGGGGTAACGTGCCTCGAACGGGGTAACCGGACTTCGGGGTTTGTTGGCGCAAGAATAACTTGGGTGAGCATGACGAGTTTTAAAACTCATGTATGTTAGCAAGTATACATTCCGGTGACGACTAATTCACTTGAAATAGCGTAATCGTAAGTACGACCTTTTGAAATTATGATATAGAACTCAATGTGTAATGAAATGATATAGAGCAGAGTTTAGATTGTAGTGGAAAGGCTGATGTGACGTAGCTTACGGCCGACCGACCCTAATCCATTACTACTTAGCCTTGAGTCAGTTTCATATTTGGTTAACTCAAGTATTTCTTTGCATGATGCTTCTTTCAACTTAGTTGCTATTTAAATTATGTCATTTGATACTTGTTGCCTGTTTGGGAATGTGGATCGATGTCTCTTAGTATTACTTAAATAATTTCACGTACTCACCGTCTAGTTTGTGACGGTGGGTGGAGATCAGCCGAGTAGCAAACCAGGCAAAGAGAAGATTGGTGACTACCTTTGAGCCAGTGAAGGACTGCGACGACATATTTTTGTGTGTTTTATATTCTTTTGTATTACATTTTCTATGTATATGATATTTTTACTTTTGGGTTGAGTGATAGGAACATCTGACTAGTCACATGTTATACATGAGAAGAATTATCCAACTCATGATTTTGAGTTGGCAGCGTCAGTGTTTGCTCTGAATATATAACCACTTTTGTTTATATATGCATGTGATCTCTATTTCCTGGTTTTTCCACAATAGGTTAGGCCTTATGTTATAATTTCCACCAGTAAGTTAAGAAGACTTCCGCTGCATAACTTGTTAGTTTGGAAAAAAAAAATTTAAATTAACTCTAATTCGTTAGGTAGTTGAACTATCTAGTTGACTGTGGGTGGTCTCACTAATCCCTCGACTACTGGGCACCCGATGCTCGCGTTTCGACACGCATTTCGAGGTAACTTCTCTTCACACCAACTCGCCCAATAACAACATACACACATGCGGTGCAATACAATAATAATAATTTTAAACACCATATATTTACAACCATAATCCATAAATAACATATTCCCTCGGTTCTCGTGTTCAAGTCGACCGAGTTGTCCACGTAACGCTCGAATTACGACCGTTAATTTTCAAAATTAACGCTAATCTTAATTTAATTAATTTGGATCGTTACAACATAAGCTTGTAAGTAGTACCAAAAGCTTTTATACTAAACTCAACATTTTTTTTAATAAAAAATACTGAACTCAACATTGGCCTAAAAAAAATTAACACAACTTCGATTTATAATGTTAGATTAAGTTAAAAAATTGTGGCTCGAGTTGGATTCCCGGCCCCTTAAACCTTGCAAAAAAAAAAAAAAAAAGATTTATTAAGTAGAAAAATTAATCAAATTTAGCGCGGTCGCTAGCATCTTTGTAAAGTTATCTCGCATATGCATTAGATGTGTCTTGAATCACGTACCAATTGCCACTAGATGTGCATCGATCTGACAACTTAAAAAGAGTAGATAATGTTGGAAAATACTAGAATGACACCAGCTGTCGCACCGAAAGATATATTGGCCCACAAAAGTCGTCCATTCGACTTTAACTCGCGTGTTATGCATTGGGATCGATGTATAACCGCATCCTGAAGCGCTATAGACGGCTTAAAGGCCCGATCTGATAGGTGTGACATACCCCTTGTCATTATAACCCTTTTCAATGAGCTTTTTTGGGTTGGATTTGAAATTTTTTTTTTTTTTTTTTCATGAGACGAGCTTAAACCAATATATAAGCCTACATATAGGTGATGAGCTGAGGTTGAGTTAAGGTTCTTAGACCCAGACTTGGCTCAAACGTAGCCCATTAACAAATCTAAATGAAATATAAAACTACAACCTCTTTTACACACGCAAAAAAAAAAAAAAAAAAAAAAAAAAAAAAAAAAAAAAAAAAAAAAAAAAAAACTAATAACGAGAAGGTAAGTGTTTTTGTGAAATCTTCTACGCTATTTAGACATGCACTTAATTGCGATCCTTCATTTTTTTGGATCGATGTGTCTGCGCATGAAAGTTGATGGGCATCTAAGAGACACCCAATTTGTGCATTGCATGTGAAAACAATACTCTAACATCGAAGTCTCTATTTCAAATTAATTGAAGTGGTCTTCACGGATTAAACTGGTGGATGACACTCCATTGGGTTTTCATTTTTATTTATTTAGTCAACTTATATGGGCCCTACCAAGACCAAAACATTTTAATCGACGGCTCAAAATTGATCAGCACATCTCTCTTATTGATTAGCTTCCACTTGACCAAAATTTTGTACAACTCATGAGCCAACAAATAATGAAGGCCCCACAACACAACATGTTCAGTAGTCCCAATAACATATATAGATATTGAAAGAGTTATGAAACTAACAACATCATTATACAGAATAGAAGAGCTGGAGATGGAGATGGAGAGTGGTAGAGAAGAAACTCAGCACAGCTTCAACATCAACATTTCTCAGGTACAACTAAACTCTATCAAACAGAACATAGCAGAGAACCCAAGAGGGTTGTGCAATTGGGCTGGCAATAGCTCATGTTGCATTTACAAAGTCCCCCAAAGCCTTGTATGTATCAATCACTATGCATACCATCCCCAAATAGTCTCAATAGGCCCTTATCACAAAGGGAAGCCTAATCTAGACATAATTCAAGAACACAAGTGGAAGTTTTTGGGGTCTTTGCTTTCAAGGACTAGGAATGATCATGGACTAGAGTTGGAGGACTATTTTAGAGTTGTAAAATCATTGGAAACAAAGATTAGGGAGAGTTATTCGGAACATATCGAATTGGGCACCGATGAATTGGTCGAAATTATGGTGCTGGATGGTTGTTTCGTTGTCGAATTGTTTCGGATAATGGGAGGGCTTATTGCTATAGATTCAAGTGACCCTATCTTTGTTGTGCCATGGGTGTTCCCTTGTTTGGCTAGAGACCTTGTTAGGCTTGAGAATCAAATACCATTTTTCGTCCTCGAAGCCTTGTTCGATTTATCGAACCCGCCGCGAAAGGAATTACAAGAACAAACTAGTCCCTTTTAGCAATGCTTGCTTTGAGATTCTTCAACTACATTGTACAAAGAAATGATGAAGTAATAGAACAGCACCATAGTCTCAAAGCAAAGCACTTGCTAGACTTGCTAAGTCATAGCTTCATAGTTCCAAGACAAATACCACAAATGGTATCAAAAAGTAGTTCTAATGTGAAAGACCTTCCAGTACTAGCACATTCAATCCCATGTCTATCAAAGCTTCGTCGATCCGGGATCAAATTCATCGCGAAAAAGACGGCGGAGAGCTTTCTAGACATAAGATTTATTCGCGGGGTGCTTGAGATTCCGACGGTCACAATCGACGATTTCATGTGCTCATTCTTGCTAAACTGTGTGGCATATGAGCAATGTCACAAACACTGCTCAAAACACATGACTACCTATGCTGCTTTCATGGATTTCCTAATAGACACACCTAGAGATGTTGGATTCCTATGTGATTCCAACATTATAGAGAACTATTTTGGGACTGATGAAGAGGTGGCTAGTTTCTTCAATAAGATGGGGAAGGAAGTGGCGTTTGATATTGAATTATGTTATATTGATCTTCCGAAGCTGTTCCGCGATGTCAACGAGTATTACCGGAGCAGTAGGCGCGTCGCCTGGGCGAGTTTCAAGTACACTTATTTTAACACTCCTTGGTCTTTTATATCTGCTTTGGCTGCTGCATTTCTTCTTGTCTTAACTGTGCTTCAGACCTATTTCACTATGTATGCTTATTTCAGACCCCCCAATTAATGCATGAATTGTATTGGATAATTCCTTCTCAGTTTTATGTGAGAGTTGGGAGAAGAATGTTGAACATTTGAGTTTGTTTTGGCTTATATATATAATTATCTATTGAAGATCTCTTAAGGGCATTGTTGGTCTGGTTTAGGCTTTTGCCCATGTTTTGTACATAACAAGATTAATCCAAGTTAATATTTTCAAGGATGTCTCACAATAATATATATATAACAAACATAAGATCAAATATCTCCTTTAATTTTAGCTAAAAGTCTTTGACAGATATTTCCAATAGGTTCTTTAATTTGTTGCTCTCAAACTTGTAATAAGTAACCTACTATATATCCTTCCTATAATTTTTTGATTGGGCCAACTTTCCTATAATTTTGCGTATGCATGTATGTATACATTGGACGTGAAAGCGAAGTGGCATGTACACCTGTTCATCGGGCAGATGCGCGGGCTTTTTTAAGGCCCCATTCAGGCTTGCCCAGGCCTGAATCTTAATGGGGCAAGCCCAAGCTCGCCCAGGCCCAATATGAGCCGGTAAAACGGGTGTTTTTATTTTTTAAAAAAATTAAATATATTTATTAAGTTTCAAAAGTTCCACAAATAGAGAAAGTGGTTTTGTGGTTATGACTATGACAAATTAGGATGAGGTTTTGGTTCTAAACCTCACAAGTCACAACTAACTTTAATTTTTACACAAGGAATATATAAAAATACTATTCATATCATATGGGGTATAAGTTGAAAGTATAAACTCAAGTCTGGCTATTAAATAAACAGACTTTGCAAGGTCACGTTGATGAGAGGAGGGCCAACTTTATACTGCCAAGATTGAGTTTCCTTTCTTTTCTTTAGATGTTTAAAGTTCGAGTTTCTTTAGATCGAGCATCAAACTAAAAAGAATATTCAGTGAGTTATTGAATGTGAAATTAAGAAAAAGAAATTCAATTAGTTTAGTCAGTTAATGTATGTGAACATGATTTATTATTCTAGATGTGCCCGTTTGGACTAAATTATTGATCAATAAGGATATTATATAAATATAGTTGTTTTTAACATGGTTTATTGTATGCATTAAGTTCAATTTTCCAAATATATACGTAGTATTATTAAAATATCTGAGGGGGGCTATGGCCTGAGGCTTTAGCAGGCTCAGGCCAAACTTATCTTGTATTTGAAAAATCTAAAGCTCGGGCTATATCGAGCGGGCCGCGGGAGCCTCTGTCCCAATAATCAGGTCTAATGACATGGTAGAGTAGTCAAGTCATGAGGTGATTATCGAGGAAACAAGTAGTGGATGCTTGATTTGTGTTTCTAGCTAATGCTTGATTAATTATTATCCCTTAAACCATTATTACCGGCACAATTAGAAAGTGCATATTATCACTTTGAACAATATTACTATTACTTCTTTGTGCACGTTTCACATCATCTCGATATACATTTCTGTCTTCACTTATTAATGCCCACTTGTGTTTGTTGCACTGCTTTTGTTGCAATCGACCTTAATGCCGACCGCATTGTATTGCAATTATTATGCGAGTCTAATTAGAGCCACAAAAAGCGCACTTTTGTTGCATTTAAAAAATATGTGCCTAGGTTAAAAAAAAAAAAAAAAAAAATAAAAAAAATTCATCTCTAGTGAGATGGATCGATCACCTAAGGTTTAAGGAGGTCGTAAGTTTGACTCCCCTAAAAAAAAAAGAAAAAAAAAAAGATCTATGCAAATCTAATTATTACAATAATTATATAACCCAACGATATATCTAGTTAAATTAAGATGAGATGTCACTTGTTAAGAGCAAAGTTAAGAAGCCTCGATTCGACTCCCATTGACGAAGTTCAAAAAGAAAATCAACAAGATATCCTAATATCACGTTGTTGTATATTGGATTCGAGAAGATTTAACAATTTAGGAAGACGAGTCATGAACTTAAAAGTTTATAATGTCTAGATGATTTTCATTGCATTAATTATATATAGGGTAATTCTACAATGAAGCCCAAATATATACACATGTCGTGGGAACCCCTCAAAATGTGTTGTGCATTAAATGTTTTGTGCATTTATGACTCATAGATTCATGTGTTAGATTAGAATCCAATGGTTGTAAATATTGTTCCCATGACATATGTATTTTGTGGTTCCCATGACAGTGTTGTACAGAACAATCTATAATGTTTACTAATTTGATATAAATAATCGATAACAAAATTGAAATAACACGTAAATTTAAAATTATTTAACTGGAGGCTTGCACAGAAGCGATGTCCTAAGACATAAATTTCTTCGAATTTGGTGATTGAATTTTTCCACAGAAATTTGTCCCCAGGATACAATCGGATATCCTTCTGAAACAAAGTTCACCGCCAATTCGGAAAGTCTGCCAAACTGTGATTTGCTTCTTTCTCAATTTCGAAAATCAAGTGTATTTTCCAGTGTTTCAGTTCTACTTAAATAGAACTTGAAGCACTGGTTCAAACCAAGGTGATTGTCCAAATCTGAAAATAATACATGTTGGTATTATTCAACAGTTGCACCTGTTAATAATGTAATGAAATTAATTGTCAATAATTAATCTCGAAATTAAAAAATATGTAAGTTTAAAAATAAAAATTAACTTTATTTAACAAAGCTAACAATCTAAGTGCAAGGCCCATTACCCTATCTTTGACATTGAATATTAAGTATTATATATGTATACCCAATTAACATAATGCCAATTTGGCTCTATCTATTGAGTTTCTCTAAAGCAAGGCTAAAGAGAGGGTATGTGCATATAAAGAGTGTATACTCTTTGTAAGTAAGCAATGTGGGACTAAAGAGCTTTCTATTCAAACTCTCCCAAGTTCCAACAGGTAGTAGTACCCAATAATTTTCATAGTTAATTTCAATAGTCGTTTAAAATAATAATATAATGTATATGTGATATTATTTTATTATATTAATGATTGAATTACAATTTTAATAGTTCAAATAACATAATAAAGTGTTATTATTTTTTAAAAATAACAATTTTCATAGTTTCAATAGTCATTTGAATTAAATGGAATAAGGTATTATTTTGAAGAAAATTTTATATTTTACGTTACAAATATCGAGTTATAAAATAATATATTATGTAATAGGTTTGATGGGTCGACAAGATATATAACACAAAAAATTAACGGATTAGTGCTAATAATTATGGTTGAGCTTACGCATGCAAGTTAGGGTCATAAAACGAGTTGACACGGATACGACACGCTGACCTATTTTGCCATCCCTATAATTTGACATCCAAATTAAATTACATACCTATAACTCTTAAAATAGTCGTGCATGTTTTTTTTTGTTTGTTTTATTATTTTAATGCATCCGCCTATCTATACTTAAGATTTTTTATTTTTATTTTTATTTTATTTTTATTATTTTTATTTTTATTTTTATTTTTTACAAATCTTTATGCACTTAATCAAAGTATAAACAATACAAAGCCCTCGTACCATCAAACAGGCTAAACATGCCTTGAGTTAATTTAGCAACATACATAGGTATTGAGAGTGACATGTCAACAAAAGGGTAAGGTGGGGCCCAGTTGTTGGGAAGCACCACCAGCCATCCATCTCAGCATGTCCATATGGAAGTTAATTATTAGGTGAATAAAATAGAAACTAATTACACAATTAGGAAGCTAAACAAACCTAATCAACTTGTTAATTATTCTTTTTGACTTACTTAGCTTCCCAACCAATCAACATTGTTGTTTGTTGTTGGTTCTTCTTTACCAAACTTGGATGTATGTTGTCTTCTCTTCTTCTTTACTTATTGCCATTATGAACTCAAAAATTTATGTAGATGATCATCTAGCTAGCCAAGACATAAATTGTATATATACTTTCATTCAAGGCCACTGCAATAATCCATATGTCATTCTTCACCAATTGTTATTGATTACTAATATTGTTGGCTTTAGAGCTAGCATAGTTGAGACGAAGATCCCTCTAGATGATCGATCATCATATGTTTTGCTATATTAATTGATAAGTGGAGGACATGCATGTTTTGTTTTCTGATGAATTCATCTCATGAGGAGCTTCCAAGGTTTAGTTACATATGTATCCTGGTAAGAGAAAAAAAAATAGAGCTTGTTTGGTAATCTTTATATTTGATAATAAAAAGTTCTCTCATGTAGTGGAGCAGTTGGATCAATTCCATGAGCTACATATATGATTGTAATATGTATTAAGTTCTTATATATTATATCGCATTTCGGTTGCCTTAATTAACAGTTATTCGATCGATATGCATATATATATATATATATATATATATATAGCAGCCGTTGCATGGTAGGAAAAATATATATTGATGCATGGAACTGATCACCAATATGCGTCTAGCTTGTCGATGGAGCTGAAGGCGACGATACAAAGATAACTCGACTAATTGAAATTAAAGGTAGAGTGCATTCACAAGTAAATTACAAATACAGGAAATCCTGTATGTACAAGGCAGAAAAAAGGAAAGTAATTAAGTCACTCAACACACATGAACTACTTAATTGATTAGGTGATGAAGAGATCACTTGTAGTAGTGATCAAGGCAGCTAGCTAGGTAGCAATATATATGCCTACTTATATATTACTATATAATAAGTTCATGTATATATGTATATGGTGTTATGTATGATTAACACACACATATATAAACACCAAAAAAAAACACACACACACACATATATATACTTTGCATGGCTGTTATGATTGATCAATAATTATCACTTAATTAGTGCAGTAATTAAGGATAATTCCACAGGTTTTGATAATCATGAGCTGCATAGTAATTAGCAGAAGTAGTAGTATTGTATTCATCTCCACTTGTTTCAAAACGGGGAGGACTCAAAAGCATTCCTTCGGCCATATTCCTCAACACATTAGGCATGTCAAATATGAGGTCTTCATCAACAAACTCATCATTATTGTTAATTGATGATGATACTTGAGAGCTCATCATCAATTGTTGATTGTCATGATGATGATGACTATTTTCACCACCATTATTAATATAATTATTGGAGAATAAGAGAGAGTCCGCGGCGGCACCAGCAGCCGCAGCAGCACTAGCTGCGGCGTTTTGGATGTCGCGGGGGGAGGAGGAGGCCGGGACGGGCAATGAAGAGACCGAGTTCGGAAAGTTAAGCTCAGCGCCGCGGCCCTTGAGTGCAAGGGCAGCAACATCATATGCAATTGCAGCCATTTCAGGTGAAGGGAATGTGCCTAGCCAAATTCGGTTAGGCTTCCTAGGCTCCCTTATTTCGGACACCCATTTGCCACTGCTCCGGCGCCTCACCCCTCGGTACACCGGGTGACGCCCCGACGTTCCGCCGCTGCTGCTGCCTCGATCCATATTAATTATAATGTAATATTGGTATAGATTATTTTTTTTTGATGAAGTGAGAGCAAGTGGCGGGAAGAGTGGTGGATTTGAAGTTGGATAAGGTGATGAGGAGAATTTATATGTTGTGTGTGGGGGGGTGGGGTTAGCACATACGCGTGACATAGTGTAAACCAGTTGTTGATGAACTGCGCGAGAGTGTGAGAGTGAGTGTACGTGTGTGGTGTGGTGTTGGACAGCCTTGTTGTATGAGAGTTTGATGAGTTGGAATCCGTTTTGGTCGTTGATAATGAAAAACAAAAGTTTACGACGGTCTCTAGGTTGCAAGGTAGAGTAATATATATTGAAATTGAAAGTGGCCCATTATAATTAAAATGTTACATCATCGTCATAGATAGAATATGTTATATGTACCACAAATATCGCTTTCTTAATATGGATATTTGTAATTGATTGGTCCTTTTTTTTTTTAGTACCATGTAGGGATTAATTACAACAAGCTTTTTATATATAGAGATGAGTTACTAATTAAGATCTAATAACCTTTCTTTTGGGGGGGTCTCTCTTCTTAGCTAGGTTCGATTAATTATATATACCAACAATAAGTCAGTCGGATGAGCCATTAACCCAATAGTTGAAAAGAAATTAATGTATTTGGGGGTTAGTGGGTGATAGAATTGAATTTTATTACCTTTTTTACCTCTTATATTATTTATCAAATAAACTTTAAATATGTTGAGGAACGATGAGATTATTATTTTCATCCATGTTGTAATCATATTAGATTCATGACTATTGGTAATAGTCACTTCTCTACGTAACATATTTTTTAAAAGATTGTGCATGGGTTTTTGATTTAGGAGGTTGAGACTCGACACCAAGGGCAAAGCCACATACAAGAGTGCCCCATATAGGTTAACTTTGTAACTTCGGGCAGCCTTGTATATATGTGCTCCCTTATGCATGTAATTGATCACTAAAAAAAATTATACAAAATACCTAGGCTAACTCACCCCTCAAACTAATGTCTAGAGCCCTTGGTCTTGCCTTGAAATCCCGGCTCCGCCTATCGTATGTTACTAGGTTTTAGTTCATATGTAGTTGTTTTCGTTCTTTGTTATGGAAGGTTAATTTAGATCATTTTTTTTTCTCTCTTTGAAAGTTTTGTATTTTTTTCTCTAGTCGAAATTTTGCTTTTTACTATGGTTTGAGTAATGCATTTGTCGTGTTTCAAATGTTTGTCGAAAAAATAATCACCAATAGTTGAAAATTTCTATTGTTACAGCACAGTTCTTGAATTAAAGCCTTTCTCCAAAAAAAAGTTCTTGAAAACCAACTTTATAACAGTTGAATAATTGTCTCTTGAACAATTGGGCGATTAATTAGCAAATTAATTTGTTAAGGTGATCGGTTTTATATATATTTCGTCATGTTCTATTGAACGTATTGAATGTTATTGATGGATTAATGAAATGGCAAATGCTAGGATGACCCGGTGAGTGGCACATGAGATGGACACCTGGTGAAGGTGCCCATCCATTCACGCATCGGGATATGTGCGCACATACATCGATGCGTGAATCGGGTGTCCATCCCGGTGTCATTCACCGGGTCATCCTAGCATTTCTCTAATGAAATTTCTATTTCTTAAAAAAAAAAAAAAAAAAAAAAAAAAAAAGTACTAGTTTTTACCATGTTGTTTTGGAGGTTAATTTACATAATTAACCCAAATAGGAGGTGCAGAACTATAGTACATAACATAGTTTTTTTTTAAGGAAATAGTACATAACATAGGCTTTTTAGCATGCATTGCATCCTGCGACATGCGCCTAAGCTTCGAATATGAAAGCGCACCGGATTGGACTTTTTTTTTTTTTTTGGATGAAACGGATTGGACTCTTTCAAGTCTCATTCTTGACTCTTGTTCCCTTAAACGCGTTTACATATACTTCACACTTGTACGATAATTATTATCTATATTTTTTGGAAAAAAAAACTTAATAAGGGTTATAAGAACGTACATTCAATAGTAGACCATAGAACATATATATACATTCCGTTAAGGAAATTATAGTAGTTGATATATTTTCATAGTTTAGGTATTTATATAGTTTTTATATTTTAGTATTTAGGTAGTATTAGAGAACTTTCTTTATACTACCTAAATACCAAAATATAAAAACTACATAAATATCTAAACTATGAAAATATAACAACTACTGTAATTTTCTTAACACATTCAATAAATAATTTGATGTTACATGAATCGGTGGGTGGTCCAATAATTTGGTATGTAATTAATGGTATATATATAACGGTGGGGGTTGGAATCTCAATGGAGGTAAAATAATTAAATTGATTTCTTTCTTATAAAAAAAACTAATTGGTCATAGAAAGCTCATTGAACTTAATTAAAAGTGAGCTTAGCTAGTAGGTGAGCCTAGCTAGCTAATAGACTCAAAGTGTTAATTTCCAACCAATCTGTAATGATATCTTAATACTATAAACAAAATGAAATTAAAATACTTAAAACAGAACTAAATAAACAAACAAAATTTTAATCAGAGGCTTGCGAATTTCGCAATGACCTAAGACAAAATTGTTTCCATGATTTGGTGATGAAACTACTTCAGAAATCTGTCCCCAGGATTCAACCGGAGTGCTCTTCCAAATTCTAAGATCACCAAATTTAAAAATGTGCCAAAACAGTACTCTTCTTCTCTCTCACAATAATTATATTTCGAAAATAAAATTAAGTTTATAATCCGTGTTTGAATAAGACTTAAATAGATGTTTAAGAGATGTCTCCAAACAACACACCTCTTTAATTTCGAAATTAATAAACTTGTTGGGGTTCAACAGTCACAATTGTTAACACACCCCAACTGTAATAACTGTAAAACAATTAATTAATTAAAAAATGAAAATCAATTACTACTTAATTAATTCCGAAATTGAAAAACCAAGTAGTAAAAATAAAATTATGTTTTTCTAGCCAACCAAGCCAAAGGCCCAAGGCTCATCTTTGACTTAAAATGCATACTGGTCACCCCATTACCCATGTCCACCACCTATGCGCACCTTATTGGGTCACCCACTCCAACCCTTTACCTTAAAACAAAGTTGGTTGAGTTGCTTTCATATATAAAGAAAGAAAGTGGGTTTTAGTTTTTCAATGTGGGACTAATTTTTCTTTCAAACACACTAGAACAAAGTTGTTCTAACAATACCCCACATTTGAATTAGAAAATATTACGTCACCCCACATTTCTATTCAAATTTGGCTTTCAAACATAACAAAAAACATAAAACACAAGAGAGAGAAATATTATGTCATGTTATCGGAAAAATGTCTAAAAAACTTGAACTTTACCCTAGTAAAACATATCGAATTTACTTTGCAATGTAGTGGATATATAAGATTTTAAACTATTCACTTTGTGTAGTAAATCGATACAATACGCTTTATGCATGTCACAATGATTAAAGTACAGTTGTGACGGCCCCAACTACTAAACAGGGCACCGCCCGGCCTAATCCCGTAATCAAGCCTTAATCTCAACCACGTAAGACTTAATTACGTATTAGTCAGCATTTCGTCCCTATTTTCAAAAATGATCAGATATTATTAGATTTTAGAGTGTCATTATCATTTTCCTATTATCTTGTAATTTACAGATTATGCGGAAGTAAACACGGTTAGCGATTTTGGGCTATTACAACAGTTTATACGTTTTTGTCCATTTTGGTCCTGGACGCATCCCGGTTTCATGATAGCTTTAATGAGTTTAGCCTATCTCATTCTCATAAATGCGACCCCACATTTACTATCATATAGGTGACATTTTTGTTGTTATTAAATGTATAACATACCCTTAACGTCTCCACAACACACATTATATCTTAGGAATGAGTAAAAGTGTTTTCTACTTCAAGTCTCATCTAACCAGTTTGCCTATTGAACTTAGACCATAGGATCTCAAATCAACTAGGTTAGGTTACTGTCACACTAAACTCATTTTATAGTCTTTAGATCTATTCCCCTCGATAACAACATGACTTGATCTCTTGGTAAGGCTTTTGTCATATGATCTACAATATTATCCTTTGACTTTACATAATCTATACTAATTACTCCGGTTGATGGTAATTATCTTATAGTATTATGTTGGCGCCTAATATGTCTTGACTTACCATTGTATACATTATTTTTGGCTTTAGCTTGTGCTGCCATATTATCACAATGTATACATATTGATGACATTGATTTTGACCATAATGGAATATCTTCTAGAAAATTTCTTATCCATTCTGCTTATTCAGCAGCTTTATCCAATGCTATAAATTCATATTCCATTGTCGAACGTGCTATACACGTCTGTTTTGTCGATTTCCATGAAATCGCAGCTCCTCCCAAAGTAAATATATATCTACTAGTTGATTTAGTTTCAGTATTATCAAGAATCCAGTTAGCATCACTATAACCTTCAAGTACTGATGGATATTTTGTATAATGCAATCCATAGTATAAATTATATTTAAAATACCTCAATACTCTAGTCAGTGCTTCTCAATGACCTTCATTTGGGTTGCTTGTGTATCTACTAAGCCAACTAACTGCATATGCAATTCCAGGTCTTATAGAATTCATCAAGTACATACACCAAACTCCCAATTACTTGGGAATACTCCAATTAAGAAATTGCACTTTCAATATTTTTCTTAAGTTTATAATTTGCATCAAATGGAGTTGGAGCTGGTTTACAATCAAATTGATTGAACTTCTTTAATATTTTCTCAACATAATGAGATTGAGCAAGGATATATCCATTATCATTTCTTTTGATTTAAATTCCTAAAATGACATATGCTTGACCTAATTCTTTCATGTCAAAATTAGAATTTAACATTTTCTTTGTTGAAATGATTATATCCGTATTAGGAGACATGATCAACATATCATCAACATATAAACATACTATGACACATGAATTTTTCGTTTCCTTAATGTAAACACATTTGTCACATTCATTTATTTTAAATCCATTTGCAAGCATAATATGGTCGAATTTTTCATGCCACTGTTTTGATGCTTGTTTTAGTCCATATAAAAACTTAAAAAGTTTGTAGACTTTATTTTCTTGATCTCTAACCATAAATCTTTAAGGTTGTTCCATATAAATTTCTTCATCTAATTCTCCATTTAAAAATGATGTTTTTACATCCATTTGATGTATTTCCATATTGTATATGGCTGCAATCGAAATTAGAATCCTAATAGATGTAATTCTGTAAACCGAGAGAATAAATATAAAAATAGTCCAACCCTTCTTTTTGTCGATACCCTTTAGCCACTAAACGTGCTTTATATTTATCAATCAACCAATCAGCTTTCAATTTTCATTTGAAAATCCATTTATAACCTATTAGTTTATTACCAGGAGGTACATCAATCAATTCCCAAGTATGGTTATTCAAAATGAATTCTATTTTACTGTTTATGACTTCTTTCCATAAAACAACCTATCTTGAAGTCATAGTTTCTTTATATGTTTGTGGTTCAGTTTCAATCAAAAGACTAATAAAATCTGGTATAAAACTTGTTGGAACTCTTGTTCTTTTCCCCCTTTTAGGTTCCACATTTAATTCGGGAATATTAGAAGTGGATGGTTCATCTCGAACTCTCTTGTTCAATAAACTTATATTTTCTTCTTTATAAGGAAAAATTCTCTATTAACATGAATATCAGTAATTTCAGAATTAATTACCAAAAATCTATATGCAGCACTATCGTTAGCAAATCCAATAAATACACAATCTATCGTTTTAGGGCCTAACTTAGCTCTCTTAGTAATAGGAACTTGTAACTTTGCTAGAGAACCCCACACTTTTTAAAATTTTAAAAGTAGAAATTCTACCTTTCCATAATTCATAAGGAGACTTATTAGTCTTCTTAATTGGAATTCTATTTAGAATATAATTTGTCGTAAGTAGTGTTTCACCCCACATGTTGTGTGGAAGTCCTGAACTATTTAACATAAAATTTATCACGTCTTTGAAAGTTCTATTTTTCTTTTATGCGACACCATTCTGTTGAGGTGTATATGGTGCCTTAATTTGATGTATAATCTCATAGCCACTGCAAAGTTCAGCAAATTCGGTGGATTCGTATTCACCGCCCCTATATGTTCTTATTGCTTTTATCTTTTTGTCTCATTGATTCTCCACTTTTGCTTTATATGTCTTAAACATATCGAAAGCTTCATCTTTAAACTTAATCAAGTAGATGTTAAGGAAATAATAGTAGTTGTTATATTTTCATAGTTTATGTATTTAGGTAGTATTAGGAAAATTTCTTTATTTTATGCTTTGTCTAGCTCTATAAATAAGATCACCCTATTGTACTCAATGAGTCACATTAATACAATTCTTAGACTCTTCATTGAAATGTATCATGGTATCGAGCTTGGTTTCTAATACTAGGTCGGTCGACCTTCGAGTCGACGACCAATTCGTGGTGTTTGCTTTCATACTTCCATTTATTCTCCTACGTCCGCCTGCTTCGGAGATCTTCCTCATGCACATCAGTGCTCTTGCTTGCCTGACATCACGAGCAATTTCTCCTCCAAATCTTTCCTTGTGTTCATCCCCAAAATTCCAACTTCGCTCGCTGGTTCGCGTATCCACCCACCCCTGGTTCATTCTCCTTGTCGAGATAGTCGCCTACCCTCCTTGGTTCGACCTTCTTCTTTAGTTGGCCAGGTCTGGCGTGCGTTCTCCCTACGCACAACTGCAATTTGTGAGATCGTATTTGCTTTTTTTAAAGAATGTGGTTACCAATTAGTTATTTGGCACCCAGTTCCATTAATCAAAATTAGAGGTTTTATTTTTTATTTTTATTTTTTGCACAAAACATTATAAAATTTGCAACAAAACTATATATATGTGCATATCATTGTGCATTTGTTCTTGCCCGAACCCGTTGCCCGATTGTCTTGCTCGTGCCCGCTGGTGCGTTTGCGCACACCCATCAGAAGAAAGTTTATTTTTTGGTTAAAAAATTGAAATTTTTTTTTTGCTACTATCACGTTATGATTGTGTGGAGTCTGCTCCGCTATCCGCTTGTCATCGACTACGTCGACTCCGCTATTTGTCTGTCGTCGACTTCGTCGACTCTACTGACTTGCTATTCTGATGTCCAATGATCTGCTTTTCCGTAGTTCTGCTATTTCGTTTTCTGCAGTTCTGTTGTTCTGACTCTACCACATCTGAATTTGTTTCTTTCCGTCTTGGGTGGTCGTTGATCTGCTCCACAACGAACCTTCGATTTTTCAGGTTTACTGATTCGATTGGCAATCTCAAGTTGGTTTTCATGAACCATCTTGAGTTTGAAGGAGGGTGTTAAGGAAATTATAGCAGTTGCTATATTTCCATAGTTTAGGTATTTAAGTAGTTTCTATATTTTTTTATTTAGGTAATATTATGAAACTTTCCTTATTTTATGTTTTGTCCAGCTCTATAAATAAAAGCACCATATTGTACTCAATGAGCCACATTAATATAATGATTAAACTCTTCTTTGAAATCTATCAGAAAACATAGCAATATTGACTACGATCATCAATAAAAGTGAAGTAGTAATTCTTCCCACCACGTGTTGGTGTTGATTTATAATCGTAAAGGTCACTATGAATTAATTCTAACAATCCATTTGACTTTCCTTGAATTGATTTAAAAAGTTGTCTAGCAAATTTGGATTCAGTGCAAATCTCACATTTTTGCTTGAAATCAATATTTAACTTAGGTAACAAATCCAGATTTACCATCCTATATATAGATCGATTGTTTACATGACCTAATCTAGCATGCCAAATATCATATAAATCCACGATATAAACAGAAGATTTCATTTTATTCATAACATTAGTAACCATTACATTCAGTTTGAAGTAGTGGAGCAATGGAGAAGTCGAAGTTGGGCTCCCTACCTGAAGTGACGAGATTTGGGGCCTTGCACTTATTGGCGACTAGCAGAATCGAAATAGCGAAATTCTTGGGTCATCTCAATGGGTTCAGAAACCACATGTTTCTCTGGATCATCATAGCGTACTTCCACATATCCACTTAGAGGAAGGTCTTTTCGTAATGGATGACCCTCGAAACCATGATCTGTTGATATACGGCGTAGATCTGGATGATTGATGGAAGACAACATGTCATAAGCTAAGTACTCCCTACCTATATAGTCAATACCCTTACTTAGTACAAACTTTTTAGACTCAAATACAAGTTTGAATCCCCTTTTAGTAAGGAGAGGACCCGAAATTAAGTTCTTATTTCAGAAACATACAAGACATCAAGTAAAGTAAGAACTTTTCCCGAAGTAAATTTCAGCAAGACTTTTCCTTTCCTTTTTACACTTGAAGTTGATGAATTCCTCATGTATAGTTTTTCATCACTAGTGATGTCTTCAAAGGTTGAAAATAGACTCTTGTCTCCATATATGTGCCTTGTAGCAAGCCGTGTCAATCCACCATCCCTTAACATTTTCAATCATATTGACTTCGGAAATCACAACAACCAAGTCTTCATCAGTAGTAGTGACATTGGTCTGATTATGTTGAATTGAATTTCCAACACTTAAGTCTTTGCGGTGATGACATTCTTGAGCCTTGTGTCCCGACTTTACACACACCCAACAATTACCTTTTATCTTCTTGAAATGCTTGGCTTTAGGTGCAAAATTGTTGACACTTGATGTAAAAGTCTTCTTGCCCATGTTTTTATGAGACTTAAACTTTGATGACTCTCCTTCAACCACGTTTGCCTTAGCAGTAAAGGTAGGTACTTCAGCTTTATCTCCCTTGCGGTGATCTTCTTCAAATCGAAGCCTCAGAATCAAGTCCTCCAAAGTCATCTCTATCCTTTTATGCTTCAAATAGATCTTAAAATCTTTCCATAAAAAGCTGGCTTTTCAATTATTGCACCAACTTGGAAATGTTCATTGATAGAACACCCCTCCGAATGCAACTCATGAATAAGAACTTGAATCTCTTCTAATTGCTTAATTACATTTTTGGAGTCCACCATGAAATACCTGAGAAATTTTCTAATGACGAACTTCTTCGCTCCGACATCTTCAGTTTTATATTTCTTCTCAAGCATATTTCAAACTTGCTTCGTTGTTTGATATGATGAATATATATCATATAAAGTACCATCCATACAATTCATGATGTAATTTCTACAAAAAAGTCAGAGTTTCTCCGAGCCTCTTTGGAAAACGATGATTCCTTACTAAGAGGATCCTCATTGATCTTAGGCACTTCCTCCCTTACAATATTCGCAAGGTTGAGGGTTGTCAAATAGAACAACATCTTTTGTTGTCACCTCTTAAAGTCCATTCACTTGAACTTTTCAGGCTTTTCTTCATGTTTCTTAGAGTTGTTGGAACTCGATTGTAATTCTGCCATCTTTCAGAATTTCTGAAATGCAACACAACATAACAAAATCTTAGAAATTCTAAATAAAATTTTGAATTCTGTTTTTCTCAAATAAAGAAAATTTTTTGTTTTAGATTGTTATTTCCAACCAATCTATAATGATATCTTAATACTATAAACAAAACGAAATTAAAATAACTTAAAATAAAACTAAATAAACAAATAAAATTCTAACTAGAGGCTTGCGAATTTCGCAGTGTCTTAAGACATAATTTTTCCACGATTTGATGATGAAACATCTTCTGAAATTTGTCCCCAAGATTCAACCGGAGTGCTATTCCAAATCCTAAGATTACCAAATTTGGAAGTCTGCCAAAATAGTACTCTTCTTCTCTCTCAGAATAATTATATTTTGAAAATAAGATTAATTTTATAATTAATGTTTGAATAAGACTTAAATAGATGTTTAAGAGATGTCTCCAAACAACACACCTCTTTAATTTCGAAATTAATAAACTTGTAGGGGTTCAACAGTCATAACTGTTAACACACCCTAACTGTAATAACTGTAAAATAGTTAATTAATTAAAAAACGAAAATTAATTACTACTTAATCCTAAAATTGAAAAACCAAGTAGTAAAAATAAAATTATGTTTTTCTAGCCAACCAAGTCAAAGGCCCAAGGTCCAAGGTCCATCTTTGACCTAAAATGCATGTGGGTCACCTTTATTACCCATGTCCACCACCTATGTGCATCCCATTGGCTCACCCACTCCAACTCTTTACCTTAAAACAAAGTTGGTTGGGTTGTTTTCATATATAAAGAGAGAAATTGGTTTTTAGTTTTCCAATGTGGGACTAATGTTTTCTTTCAAACACATTAGAACAAAGTTGTTCCAACACAAAGAACAGGTAATTGGTTGCAGAGAACCTATAGGGCTTATGCAAGCATAGTAGTTAGGCTCGACGGGCCCTCATATGTTACTAATAAGATCCACAGTGGATCTATCAATATTCATGATGAACTTGCATTTAATACTGTGGATATACCAATATTCATGATGAACTTGCATTTAATACCATTTAAAGGTACATTTAGCATTTTATTTCGTTTATATATTATTTATTCGTGTACATTTGAGAATCTAAAATTTCGCAACTTAAGTTAATTCTCTTCAGGTATAAATTTTAAGGCTATTTAGTCAAATAAATGTAGAAAATGTTAAAACTAATATATTTGAATTAAAATCATATTCAACATTGTTTTTACTAATCATAACTTTCTTTGCTACTCATTGGGATTACTTAAGTTTTAATTTAAAATATTAATTTTATATATAATTTTCAATCCACATAACTTGATCCATTCCGGTCCGCATTTAGTAAATTGAATCAATTTGAATTAGCAAAATAAATGTACCAAATTGAATCGTGATTTCTCAATCCATAGTAATTGAATTGAATTACGAGTTGACCCTAATTGAATTGAATCTAATACTTGTACACCTTTAGTTTGGATGATTTTTTTATTTTCTTTTTGATATGAACGAGATTTTATTTGACTATAGCAATAAATATTTTTTGTGCATGCATAGCAGAAAACGTTGTGTTTTCCGTAAAATAAAATCAAAAAAATAAACTCAGGAAAAAAAACACGTCGTCCCATATAGTTGGGATGAATTTAGTCATTTGAGATGAAAGTTTTGTGCGGCTAGCTCACCACACGAAATGGAAGGTGAGATCATGTGGATCCAATGTCTCATCGCGCGATCCATGTTGAAGAGCAACATTGATTTGATTGATTGGAAATCAACCAATTTATATATATAGCCAACAACTGCCAACTGCCATTAGTACGTACGTTGAAAGTTAATACTTATGGATGAGTTGAATTTGATCACTAATTCATAATAAATCATTATTTATACAAAGATCAATTGATTAATTAACTATAGATAAATAACGTTCAATGTATTAACTGGGGGGTCTCCATCATACATCAGAAAGAGTGGTGGATTTCATTGATGAATTGAACTGTCAGCAAATTAACTTCTCAACTTGTAATCCGAATCTTAACTACTGTGTAACTGCTAGTAACTGCAGACCAACTAAATCTTTGTAAATCTTGAAAACAAAAAATTATTTATATATAAAAGTATACATTTAAAGACATAAACTAAGGTTTGAAACCTCTCGGAACTAAGCCTACTTGGGTTTTGGTCAGATCAGGTTTTGCCTCGTCAACAATCTTATGGACAATGACATGGGAGACCCACTTTGGACGCACCGACTTAAGTGCGTTATTCAATACACCTTGAATATGTATCTCGAGATCTATTAAATGTCTTAAATGACACCCATGTCGCATGGTGCATCTAACTGGATCCCTAATTTCATGTGGGCTAGGTATTTGGGTAATTTTGATGTTGAGGTAAATAATAATAAAAAATAGTAATTAACCTAGTACTAGCCAACTAAGTGGTAGCTCTAATGATTTTGTATGTTTATAAGAGTTCAAGTATTCTTATTTGCAAATTAATTTGTGGGAGTAAAATTAAATTTCTAGTCCTTTTTTAAAGATTTTATTACTTGACCTCGCAAAGATGGGAGCACGATACATTGGATGCGCTTAGGGGTGGCAATTCGTATCAGCGAGTCGTAAACGTGTCGAGTCGTAAACGTGTCGTGTCTCATATAATGCAAACCCATTACATGACATGTTTATTAATCGTGTTAATCGTTTTCGTGTCTAAGTGGGTCGTGTGTTAAACATGTCGTGTAATCGTGTCATCCACTTATTAAATGTTATATTTAAAAAATTTATTTTATTTAAACTTTTATAATTAAGTTACTATTTTTTAAAAATATATCTAAATGATTAAATTCGAACAAACATACTAAATAACCAATAAAATATGATGTGGTTGTATATAGTCGTTAGTTTTACTTTAATTTTTCATTCAAGTCTTTATTACTCTTAAAAATAAAGCAAAAATGACTCGTAATAATAACATAAACAAAATTATAAGAATCATCTAAAAAATATCTAAATTTTAATTTGGCGAAAAGTTTTATTTTTTCTTAATAAATAATTATTAATAAAATCTAAAACATAAATAATATATTAAAAGTAAAATGAATATTTTCTCTCAAATATAAAATAAAATATGATAAAAGATGTCTATAAATAAAATAAATAAATCATGCTATTAACATGCATTCAAATAAGTGAATTTTGTATCAATCTATTTATTATACAACATTTATTATTTATACATTATTCTTTAGTCGTGTTAAGCGAGTCATAAACGAGTTGAGCAGGTTGACATGTTAATGACTCGTTTATTAACCGTGTATAAACGTGTTAACATGTTTATGACCCAGATCCACTTAAGTCAAACCCACGACATGTTTATTACGTGTCGTGTCGTGTCGTGTTAATCGTTTCATGACCCAAATTGCCAGCCCTAGATGCGCTACAGGCTTGGTTGACAGTTGATTTCTAATCTTATATTTTATATATAAAAAAGGGATTAAACAAAAAAATCATAAAAAATGATTCAGTAAATAAGGTGGGAGCTAGTGTATTGAAACTCACTGAGTCGCTGTTGTCTTTTATTAATTTTGAAAACTAATTTAAACCTCACAGTCTTAATCAAAAAGATTCCTAATGATTTAATGCTATGCCTGTGTATAAAAAAACATAATAAAAAAAGATAATTAACTACCTGAAATTTATGGTATGTATAATTTCTTATGAATGTTTGATCTATAGAAAAATTACTTACTTCATATAACAACGACCAAATACAGAATACAGTGAAATAAAAAATAAAAAATAAAAAATAAAGAAACATGATTTCGAACTAACTAATTAAATTTGTCACATAGACGCTGAATTGTTATCACATAAAGTTCACGTTGCTTTCACGTGTTGTCACTACAGGTTAGGTATTGCATGTCCAACTTCCAAAGTTGTTAGTATAACCACGATTTTTTCGCATTGATGCTCAAAATTGGTTGCTGCCGTAAATTTAAATTTCAAGTGCTCGCAATGTAAGATATAACCTATCCTCGCAATTTTTATTTTTTTTTTTTAAAGTTGACTCGCGTTTATTAATATATATTGACATTTTTTGATTAAGTGCATCTAAGTGGACAACTAATCCAAGTGCTCAATATGATTCAACACATGTAGCTCAACATCAACACGTGGCGACCAAATAGAAGGAGAGCAGCAAATCTCCTGTCCACATGTGTAGTGTAGTACCGGCAGTCTCGTGAGTACAACAGTGAGTGCGATTTACTAGTGCGTAGAAAAGTTGAACTATCACAGTAGTCAGTAGCTTTCGCTCTCTCGAGCGTTTCAGCAATTTTGGTCTCTCGAATCGACCGAATAGATCGATAGATCTTCGTCTCTGCGCGCGAATCCGACCATTGATCATGGACTTCATCAATCGCGCGTCAATCACGAGGGTTTGATTACTCTGGTTACTTCAATTACTCGATTTCTTCTTTGAATTCAATGGGTTTGCAAAGCTAGGGTTTTGTGTTTGGTAGATTCAGCGATGTCTCAATTTGGGGGTTTTGCAAAACTAGGGTTTTGTGAGGTTGCGAGAATGGTGTAGGGTTTGTGTTGTGAGTAGTGTGAGTAGTGTGAGTGTCACTCGGCAATGAGAGGGGATTGAAGCGGTGGTGGTGGTGGTGGTGGGAATTGTTGCTTTGCGCGGCGGCGGCGGCGGCGAAGATGATTGCGTCTGGGATTAATTTGGTGATGACGGTGATAGGGTTCGCGGTGAGCACGATGTTCATAGTGTTTGTGTGCACTAGGTTGATTTGTGCGAGGATACAATTGAATGCTTCAAGACGCTCCTTTCCAACCGCTTCAAGATCCGATCTTGGAATTGTAAAATTTTCTTTACACCCATTTTGCTCTTGTTTCAATTGAATTACTAATGTTCTTGTTTGTCTATTTATGGTAATTCGTAATTGAATCTCATTGGTGTCATACTTTGAGTCGTCGAACCAATTTAGGGCATAAAAAACCGAGCAGAATGGTAGAGTTTGATCCATGTAGCCGAATACGACTAATTTGAGATTCCGGCTTTGTTGTTGTTGTTGTTGTTGCCCATGCTTTGTTGCTTGCATTTTTTTGGTATAGGACTGTTTTAATGTTGGTTGTTTCCTTTATTTTTTAAATGTGGTGTTGAATGAATTCCGGGTTGTTTGGTATAGAATAAACTTTTTTTTTTTTTTTTTCTTTCCTATGTGTTGTTGCTTTATTATAGTGTGGAATTATGAAACTTTCGTGTTTGGGCCGGAGTAGAGGCTAGGAATGGTGGAGTGTTTGTTAGTTAGAACTAGCATAGGGTAGGCAGTTGGACTGCTTTGTTTGGTTTTATTTGATTCTTGCATTTTGATGTCTTAGACTATTGTTGCAATCCGTCTTTTATGAACGCTGTTTCGAGTTGGGTTTTACAAGTCAGAAACTTTATGGTTTAGAAATTGTGGCATGTTTGATATTTGAGTTACCATTTTTGTAAGACTTTAGTGGGGGCCAATTGCATTGCATTGCATTGTCTTTTTTTTTTTTTCATTTCTATGAATCAATGGCAGACAATTCCTTTCGCTTAATAAAAAGAACAATGCATAAATCTTATCCATCTTTCTTTTGGTTAACAGTTAGAGCGTGGACTTCACGGTCTGGACCCTGTTGTTGTAGCTAGCTTTCCCAAAAAGAAGTTTAGTGATTTGGTCTTCTCATCTAGTGAAGATGCTCAGTAAGTATCATTCTTGTTTATTTCTTTGTTTTCTTTTCTAGATGTTTGATATTTAAGACCTTCTTTGTCTTGGAAGGCTTGACGAAAATAACTGTATTTTTTTTTAAAGTGGGTTGAGCAATATTTTTTTCTTTGACCTTTGTGATTTATTCATTACTCGGAATCAGCGCCGATCACTATAGTTAAGCTGCGAATACGATGCCTTGGTGGGCTTGAGGATATTGGCTATAATTTAAAACATAAAAGGCCATTCTCTGTCTCTCTTAAAAAGAACTTTTATGGATCTTTATGCTGTTCAAATGAACATGAGTATTGGTTATCTAGATATAATATAATCATGAAAAGGCATATGAATGCATGAGAAATTGTTAGAGTTCTGATGTTGAAAAAACAACACACAAAAAAAAAAAAAAAACTTTGAACTATCACCTTTGAAAAAAATAATGTTCATATTCGCGCATGCTTAATGATGTTGTTAACATTGCAATTTGTAAGCTTTATTGTCCTAGGTTTCTTTTATTTCAATTTGGCCCTTCATAAATTATGTTTTGGGAAGAAATTAATGAAAAGATATAAAAGTATGAAACTATTTCCATGACCTGTTGAAAAGGACATTCAGTCCCTTATCCTGTCATTCAATTGATCAAAATTATTGATACATAGTCCCCCCACCCACCCCCAAATTCTCTCATCAAAGTTGACAAAGTGTACTCCTACCCCCATTTAATCACTAAAATCCAGGAAGCAAAAAAAAAAAGCCAACTCCCACGCACTTTACCAATTTAAATCCATGCTCTCAAATGGCCTCTTGTTTCTCCGTGTCATAAAATCATGTTCAGTTGGTTTTTGAATTGCTGAATTTTAGAGTCCCATGATTCGTAAAAGATTGAATTGGTACGAGTGATATGAATCAGTAGCGATTCTAACAAATCAATTTGAATTGCTTGTTGCATTTTAGTTAGTCATGGATCCTTGCAATCATATTACTACTTGATACCCACGATAGTAACCTCGATACCCACGGTTATCCAAAAAAAATAAATATTGCTACTTGATTCTTTTGGTAGGGATATTAATATTTTACAACACAGATATGATTCACATTTTCGGAAATCACTTTTAATTGCTTCAACTTTTTGCTAGTTATAGTACCAATTGATCGTATAGGTATTTACAAGGTTTAAAAAATCAACAAACTTCGCCGAAGTTCTAAGCGAAATTTGTCGATTTTGAGGTGAGCAAAAGCGAAGTTCAAGTTCAAAGCGATTGAAAAATTGCAAAAATTCGACTCAACTTCGGCTAACTTCGATCGAACTTCGAAAACATCGATGGAAGTTAATAAAACATGAAGTAAAATTGTTATGTTTCGTGGAAGTTGAGCAAACTTCGATCGAAACTTCGCCTATGCTAGAAATATACTTAAAATTCGGAATATCCACCTGACATGAGTTTTATGCATTATTGTTGTATGATTAAGTATAGTTCTAGCATCTATACAAAGAAACCGAGTTTTCTAGCATTTAAAGTGAAATTCCGTAAACTTAGTACACCGCGAATTTTTGTCAAACTTCCATCATCGAAAATAACTTCTTCTGATTAATTCCGAATTTTAAGTGAGCAAAGTCCTAGGCGAAGTCGAAGTTTCGAACCTTGGGTATTTAATAGGTACTACTTGATAGCCTCTAATCAACCGATACATCTCCATGATTCTAGCTGTGCTGCAGCTGCATGTCTTATTGATTTAGATCCCCAAATATAGTTTCATTCCCCTATGACAAAGGAGTCAAGTCTTTGACCTAGAACCAGGCTATGTTGTTGTAGAACCAACTTTTTTTTTTTCAATTCCTTCATGGCATCATTTATGCTCAAGGTTATGCTTTATGCACCATAGATTTGTTGAATGCCTTGGAGAGCAGATATGATAAAATTGGTATTCAAATTTCAAAAAGTCTCAGATGAGGGAAAATATAACTGGAGGAATCCCATCTAGTGTTTGGGTTTGAGATCCAAAGTATATTAGATTTGGAATAAACAGTTGCCTTTAGGTTTGCTTAAATTCTAGTCTGGATAAGCCAGGCATCTTGCCATTGTCGTATTTGCTTGCTCCTATTCTCAAATCACTAAAGCTAAGGATCCTCGCTCTTTTGTTGGGTTTTTGGTACAGACTATGTCAAGCTTAATTTGGTTGGCCTAGGAAAGGCTTAGACCTAAAAGTCATTGTTATGACTTATGAGCTGAAGATATATATATTATAAGCAAAGAGAAAAAGGGGACTGGAATTGTCTTTATATATGCCTAGTGTTTTAGGTAGTCACCTAGGCCATGCCTTAGGCGATTTGGAAGCCCACCACCTAGGTCATTGATTAGGCGGGTGGTGGGTCTCTAAGTAATCAAAAAATTTGAGAAGGGTCTTTATAAATATGAAAAATTGCTTCATATAATACACTTTTCAACCCTAACCTAATCACCTCTCACTCTTACCACCCTCAACTTCGACAAATCCCCGCCTCTTGCTAGCCTCCAACCGACAATCTACAACAATCCCTTCTCATTGGAGTGTTCGACTTTTGCGCATTTTTTATGATAATGTGAGTCATACTTGTGCTTCTTAAACTTGTATGTGGTAACTTTTTATTAAAAAAAAAATGGTGGTTGAAAATATTTGAAATTAAAAAAAAAACGTGGTTGAAAATATTTGAAGTCAAGGCTCTACCTCGCCACCTCGAAAACACTGGTATACCTATATTTGCAAGACTATGAAGCTAATCAATGCATGTAGCCATATATAAGGCGTAGAAATAATAATTAGATTTTATTATGCGTAGGACACAGTGCCTTGATGTACTAGGGGCTCTAGTATAAAAGATGTAATAGAACCCCTAGTACAACAAAGAAAAAGAAACCATAAATACCCAATCTAGGGTTTTCAATTCATCAACAACACTAGCTATTCTAGTGTGTTTCGATTTTTGATACTAGAACCCCTAGTACATCAAGGCATTTTCTCCTACGCATGTAACAAAATCTAAATATTATTATTAAGCCTTATATGACTACTACATCGCTAAATCTTAAACACTAAAATATTCAATTGTTGAGGAAAGATGTTTGCTCTTTCGGTTTGCCTCCTCTAAATATTCAACACCCCTTGGCTCCAACCATTTAGCACAGTTTTATGGAGGTGGATTTTTAAATTAGCATTTTTCTGTCTTTGTACTTGTGCTTTGATAGTTTCATTTAAGTGACGGTATTTTTTTTTATCAGTACAAGATATGCATAAGCTGTATTCTAGATCCTAATCATTATACAATTAGGTTCTAGGCAAAAAGGGCTTGAGCCGAGCACCGACTTTATGTATTGATTTATCTTCTTTCTAGATAATTGTTTCATATAGAAGATGCTTGTCATCGTTCAACCATTTGCATTCTTGTAGGGTAATTATAAATTGCCTCCTTTCAGGTTCCTCTAATTAACATTTAATTTTCAAAAATATGCATATTAGTCCTACTAGTTCTAACACCTTTTTGACAATTGCAAGGACTCGACCGCCTAGAAACAAATTGCAAAGGAATTTTGATTTTGAAATCTTCAAAAATATTTTGTGTACTTTGAGTGAAGAGGACTATCTTACAGCATCTAAATTGCATAGTTTTGAAAATTAGTGGATGAAACTAAAGATGGAGTGAATAGGAAATTAGAACTCCAGAGGAATACATTAGAATCTAAAGGCTTTAAGTTGAGTAGGACGAAAACCGAATACATGCACTGTAAGTTTAGAAACACTAGACATCGAGATGACGGAGTGGTAAAATTATGTGAAGTAGAAGTTCATAAGGTAAACCACTTTAGATACCTAGGATCAATCATACAAAATGATGGTAACATTGATAATGATGTCACACATAGAATTCAAGCTGGATGGAAGAAATGGCGAGTGCAACAGGGGTGATTTGTGATCGAAATGTTCCTACTAAGTTAAAAGGAAAATTTTATAGGACCTCAATTAGGCCACTATGCTCTATGGAAGTGAATGTTGGGCGATAAAACAACAACAATTACATAAAATGAACGTAGCGAAATGAGGATGCTTAGGTGGATGTGTGGTAAAACTCGTAAAGATATAATAAGAAATATAGAAATTCAAAGACAAGTAGGAGTAACACCAATTGATACAAAGATTAGGGAAGGGCGCTTATGGTGGTTTGGTCACACCGCAAAGACGGCCTACAAATGCCCCAACTAAAAAACTTGACTCAATAGAAACCGTAGAAATTTGACGAGGTAGGGGCAAACCAAAGTTAACATGGGATGCGTTAATTAGGAGGGATTTGAATGGTTTGAAAAGCTCACCATCAATTGCACTTAATCGAGCACAATGTAAAAGTTTGATCCATGTAGCCGACCCAGATTAATTTGAGAATGAGGCTATGTTGTTGTTGTTGTTGTTGTTGTTGTTGTTAGTACTTAGTGTTAATTAGGGCAAACCTTAAGGTTGTAGTTTTAATCCTGTGGTCGTGTTAGTTTACTTCCCTCATCCAAAAGTAATCTTTGCCTCACTATTATTGAGATATCTTTAATAATTACATGTGTTAGCCAAAAGATAGTTTTGAAACTGTAATATGAACTATTCGTTTTGATCCTCTGATATGGACTATTCGTTTTGATCCTCTGAGATGTCGCTACATTGTTGAGCTGTTATGGTGTGACAACTACAGGTTCATGTTCTAGCTTGGTCAAAGCATCTTATAGCATCAATTAGACCATTTCTAGAGTAGTTTCAAATCAAATGCCATGATGATTACTTGGCATGCATGAAACCTCTCGTTAACTCTTAAATTTCATCATTTTTATCTTCTGATCTTTTATAAAATACTAAGTATTTTGACCCCAAAAGTTATTTTAAGTGGTGCAAAAGGCGGGTCTCAAACTTTTGTTTTTTTGTTTTTCCCTTTAACCTTACTGTTTTCTATTTCTAAGAGTTGAATTCACTATACCTTACAAAACAACTGGCTAATGTATTAAAAGAAATGAAATAAAAAGGAGAATTATGCTCATACGCATTCTTCTATAATGGAAAAAGAAGAAAGAAACAGTTTTTAACCAAATGGAACAATAACAATTTAAATTGGAATTACAATCAGATAAAAAGCTTTTTTTTTTGAACTTCGAATGTAACTTTTCTGAAGATTAGACAACTCAAGCTTATGGTATATCCATGTTTTAGAAAGTTGAAATAATATACTGTTAAAAAAGTTATATATCTATATCTATCTAGTATGTACACAACATAAGTGCTACTTTTTTTTTTGAGAAGTGCTACTTATTTTTGTTGCGACACTATCATTTTTTTAAGTCTCTCAGTTTGCTTCCTTATCTCATAGCTTGTAGTCTGTCTCCGTCCTTGTTGTCTATCATGCTCGCATTGAACTGCGAATTCAATTTAACATTTTGGTTTGACAGGTGTGCAGTTTGCCTCTCTGAATACCAAGCAAAGGATGTCTTGCGTATTCTGCCCTACTGTGGTCACTCTTTTCATTTCTCCTGTATAGATATATGGTTGCAGCAGCATTGCACTTGTCCTGTTTGTCGAATGTCTCTGCGTGAATATCCTGGACGCAAACGCGTGTTTCACCCTATGGTTAGTTCAGCTATTCGATCTCCTTACAATATGGATATTCATGATTCACATTCATACTACTATTTCAATACAAGGCACGGGTATTCTACGAGACCCATCAACAACCAAAGGATGGAGCCCATTCAGGAGGATCGGCTCATCTCCGAACTGGGTGCCGTGGAAACGGGGGAGAACATCCCCACCTTGACCGAGGGCAATCATCAGATCACTAGAGATCCCACACCTCGTGTGTCTGAGAACAAGCATGTTGAAAGTCCATCCAACTAATAGAAACCATTGCCTTTACGGTAACCAAGCTGCGTTTTTCTAGACTTCCCATTCGCGGACTCAGCATGAGAATGTCCGGAAAATTGTCATGGTATCTTCCAGGAAGTCATTTGGTTTTTTTCGTGGCTTATTGTATATATTGCAGTTATGTTGTTCTCTTAGCTTGTTTTCTGAGCAAATTTTGTAAGTTACCGCTGTAAAACCAGTTTCAAAGTAAATTCTTGGTGAAGCTGTGCTGATTTGTGCTATGGGAAACTCCAACTTTGAATCTTCCATAGAAATTCATCTTTTTTTTTTTTCAGTCTTTCAGACATGGGTATTCCCAAACTCTGCATGTTTCATCAGATTTCTTTTCTAAAATACCTTTAATTTCCTTTGGAGTGAGTGCATAATTAACACATATCTATGCTTGACCGGTATCATGGCTGCACTGTCATTATCTTTTTTTTTTTTGCCTTTTATTTGCTGTTTGTCGCCTTGCATGTTTTCCATCTTTAGCCTGTTCTGCTGCAGTTGGCTTTTAGCAGATTCCTTGCAGCTAGAGACTGACAGCAGAGGCAATTAAAGGAAGGTAAGTCCTTGTAACTTTTGTTTTACCATTTGTTTGATTACCTTGTATTACCAGAATGATTACTATAAAACTTTAGTGTTTGAGAAGAAGAAAAAAGGGTCTTTGAAGACAAGAGAGCATGTCTCAACCATGCATGAATACGTTGAGTTGAAGTAACATGTGAAAACGATATGGGGAGAGATCATTGTGATGTGTGACTTTATGTGAAAAAGGAAAAAGCACTGAAAAAGGAGACAGACTTTCTTCCATTCAATCCTATAAAACAGAGCTAAAGGGGTATGTCATGTGATGATGGTGCCCTTGGAACTCTGAGAAAAGACCAAACTATAACACAAACATCACTGTTTAACCACTCAACTCTCCAATGGTGGGCTCAACATTTTTTACTATGCTAATCTCTTCGAAAAGAGGATTGCAGATCCTGTCTGAGAAATTAGACCCCTCTTTGCTTGTTGCCTACTGCCTACATTCTGCTGTGCAATGGGCCAACTTAAGAGACTAGACTGGGCATGTGCTATTGAAAGCAACAGTTGCAACTTCTCCTTATATACTGCATATACAAATCTTGTTCTATCAGTTTTTTTGCTATAGTTGCAGTTACAATGGGAGGAGACTTGAAGCATTTGGTGATAGTGAAGTTCAAAGAAGGTGTGGTGGTGGATGATATGAAAAAAGGGTTGGAAAAGCTTGCTTCAGAGATTGAAGCTGTCAAGTCCTTTGAATGGTAACTCTTCTCTTCTCTATCAGTTTCCATTACATTTTTTTTTTTTTTTTAATAGTACATACGTACATAAGATCTGTCGAGTAATCCACGACACTCACACGCAACCGATGAGACTCGAACTCGGATATCTATCCACCAAGCCAAGCTATGGCTTGTTAGTTTTCTTTATATAAGTTGATATTCATAGTCAATGTAATCGCAAAGTTCTATTGATAACATGGAGTTTTTTTGCTTGGATTTAAGACACATATAGGTGAATGCAAGTATTAACTACTAAGGGTAGTTGAGGATTTTTGTGTACTTGGTGGTTTTGTGACAGGGGAGAGGATATGAAAAGTGAGGAGATGCTAAGACAAGGTTTCACTCACATAATCTCAATGACCTTCAGCAGTGCAGAAGACTTCACTGGGTTTCTGGGTCACCCAAGTCATGTTGAGTTCTCTGCTACATTCTCCACTGCAATTGAGAAGATATTAGTGTTTGACTTCCCAACTGTTGTTGTCAAGGCCTCTGCATGATTGAAATGACTATGCACTTGATGAAGCTTTTCTGTTCCTGTTATATTTACAATATTGTTTGCGTCATCTCTTTTGAGTGTTTTATGTTGTAGTTTCTCACTGGAATGCTAGTGAGGAGGTCTCTCACATGTTGTGATTTTGAATTGGAGTTGTTTGTCATTTTTTTTTTTTAAATAAAAACTTGATGTCCAATCTGCAGTTTTAGTCAATTCCCTGATATTGTTAGATTGGATGAACAGTGAACATAAAAAAAAAAGTTGTTAAGTTTTCTAATATTTGATTGATGAAGTAACTCCAATATTGTTTGATTATTGGTGTTTTTGTTCAGCAAGGTTTGAATAACCCTGAATGAAGACAACCCAAAACTGGTGATGGCAGAGATGCACCCGTGAACCTTGAAAATGATGAAAGTTTATTTTGACTTCTTGTTGTACCTAATATGAATGTCCCTTAATGTAAAGAATAAAAGTGATTGTAAAGAAAGAGCTGGTGACATCAATGGAGGACCCATGTTTCATATCTTGTCTGCCACTCATGTTCATATTGTGTACAGTCAATATTACACCATATATTGTTCTAGCTAATTCAGCACTACTGTTATTATTGTTAGTAGAAGTAATGGTAGCAGTAAGATATGTTAGTTAGCTAGCTAGAATTAGTACATTACGCCCTGCAAAAAGTCGATATGGACTAGTTAGAGGTTAATATGAAGTTTCTTTGTTTACATTGTACTCTTTTGGTGTTGATAAATTATGTTTGCTTGAATTCTATGATTTTTCGACAGTCCTTGGACCTAATGAAGTAGGAAAAAAAGTGAAGCTAGCTAGCTAGCTCTCTCTCTCCATCATGGCATCCAAAGCAGATAAAAAAAAAAAAGTGATTGAAAAGTGACGAAAAAAAGTCAGATTCTCTGATTATACTCTATCGACAAAAACGAACTTGATAATTAAATTATAATCATCCATCACATGTTCACAGTTTTTAAACAAATTCATTCCCTTGAACATAAGATCAGGAATTTCAAAGAGCAAAAAAAAAAAAAAAAAAAAAAAACATGCAGAGATCAACCACCATCATCAATCTTATCCAACTCACACTTCTCATAATCTCTGCATCATCACTAGCTCTCCATCCCCCAACCTTCTGTGGCAAAATCAAACTCCAAAACAACAAGAACTCTATTTTGAACCAAATCCTTGTATGCAAATCACAAACTCTCTATTTCAGAACCTCTCTAGGCCTCTTCCCCATCTCTTCAATCAACTATGAAACCAAAACTCTCACAATCTCTCACAAATACTGCTCTTCATCATCACTCCACTATGTGTCCCCAAAACTACTCTCACTTGGGTTCCCAACTCCACAACCAAACTCACTACTCCTCCTCAACTGTTCAAATCAAAGAAAACAACAACCACCCATCACTGCTTCACCACATCTCTATAACTGCAGCACTGTCTCTCACTGCAAAGTTGGTGAAACAAAGTCTTCTACTTGTTGGTTCATCAAAGATGCAGAGAAGCTAGAGATGGGTTTTCATCCAAAACATCTGAATTGCTCACATTATGCTAGAATCTACAAGGGTTTTGATGAAAAGGTTGAGTTGGGCACAAGGGTCTCCTTCGATTTGCCTGACAAACTGCCCAATATTTGTGATGAGTGCAACAAACCACAAGGGAATTGTGGGGTTGGGCTCAAGTGCATTTGCCATCCTAAACGATGCAGTAAGTTTTGGTTTTCAATGTTAAAAATAATTGGATGAGTTTTGAGTTCGAAACTTACCCACTTCTTTCTCCCTCCGATTTCTTCCTTGGTTTCCGAGGGCAACTAAGGACTCATGACAAACTAGTCGGTTCCACCATTAGTTAAGTGTATGTGGTAATTTTTCTGATTTTTTTGATCTGATTATGGTTGTTGTTGTTGTTGCTTTTGCAGAAGATAAACTTATCAACAGTGGAGCATCCATGGGCCCTTCTTTTTCTTGTTTTGTTTTCTTTACAGTTATGATGGTTTTCTTGGTGTGATGGTGATGGTAGAGAGGGGTACTTTGCAGAAACCTTAAGTGAAGGTAAAAAAATTATTTATGGTGTATTACTTAGCTTTCTCAACTTTGTGACTAGCTTATCTGTAGTTTTTATTGTAAAAGATGGTACATTTATTTGGATGTATCCTACTAACCTTAGTATCTCTTCGTAATTAGTTGCTCTAAAGTTTGGAAGTGTTTATTTTTTAATATTTTCGCCTACAACAAGTTTCAACTCCAAATTAGTAAGTACTAGGCTTACTCGCCCGTGGATTTTCGTTTGTATTAATATTGTTTTCAACTCACAAGTGTAGAGTTTTACTTTAAAAAACTTCGATGCTAATAAAAGATATATTTACTCCTATATGCTTCATTACGAGTAAATCGCACTCAATCAATGATTTAGAACAACTCTTTTGATCCAGAATATATATCTTCCCTCAACTTTATTTAATGCAGTTGACGACATGGCGTGTGCGTTTATAATCATATTGATGAGTATTCTTCACACGTACAATTGATGCATATATTTGGATTTGTGAAATAATGTTGACTCTAGGTACCAATCTAAATCATGTACGTACCTTTCAAATTAAGAAGAGTTGGAATGTCTACTGTTCTGTTTGACAAATCAATATGGTGCGTGGCTCCAGTTCAATTAGTGTGGGTAATTTGTGTCCACGAGTCGTAAATAAGTCATAACTCATATAATATAAATTAATTACATAACATGTTTATTAATTGTGTTAATCGTTTTCCTATTTAAGTGGGTCGTGTTAAACATGTCGTGTATTCGTGTCACTCATTTATTAAATATTAAAATTAAAATTTTAATTTATTTAAACTTTTATAATTTGTTTACTACTTTCTTAAATATATCTATATGAATAAATACAAACAATCATAATTAAATAGCTAATAAAATATAATATCTTTGTATATAGTCGTAAGTTTTACTTTACTTTTTCATTTATGTCTTTATTACTCTTAATAATAGAACGAAAATGACTCGTAATAATAACATATACAAAATTATAAGAATCGTTTAAACAATATTTAAATTTTACTTTGGTGAAAAGTTTTATTTTTTTCTTAATAAATAATTATTAATAAAATCTAAAATATAAATAATATATTAAAAGTAAAATGAATATTTTCTCTCAAAAATAAAATAAAATATGGTAAAAGATGTCTACAAATAAAAAAATAAATTATGTTATTAACATTTATTCAAATAGGTGAATTTCGTATCAATCTATTTATTATATCATATTTATTATTTATACATTATTCTTTAATCGATTAATAAACGAATTAAACAGTTGACATGTTAATGACTCGTTTATTAACTGTGTATAAACGTGTTAACATGTTTATGACCTAGACCTACTTATATTAAACCCATGACATGTTTATATGTGTCATATCGTGTTAAACGCGTCATGACCCAATTTGTCACTCTCCAATGCAATTTTGTGCTTTTGTCAAATAGAAGAAATCAGATTGTGATGGTATTTAATTGTGCCACTAAATTGTATTGCTATGTCGTTTTCAATGTGCCTCCATGTGCATGTACATATATACACTTGCGTATATGTGCATGTGCATCTCCACATAACCAACACATGGCCTTATTAAGGTTGTGTTTGGCAACACTAACTGATAATCTAGTTGATAAATTTGATAATTTAGATGATCATTTAATTAAAACTGTTTGGAAGAAATAACTGATCGAGTAGCGCATAAATACAAAATGACATAAAAAGACATGTTGTATATTTATAAATGATATATATGTATCATTAAATGTAGACAGGGGTGACAAAACGGTTTAGCGGGTCATGTTCATGCTCGTGTTTGGTTGACCCCTCATCTGCCTCCATGTGCATGTACAAATATACACGACTCATTTATTGCGTATCATAAACGGGTTGACACGTTTATGACACGAACCCGTATGAACTCAACTCAAACCAGCTAATCTTCGTGTTAAGCGTGTCGGGTTATTGTATCATGACTCATTTTGCCACCCTTAAATGTAGTACTTATAAACATAATAATTTATTTAATAAATATTTAATATTATATATAAAAATCTATTATTTATTATTGTTTATTGTTTATTAAATTTTTAAAAAAACATTAAATATTAATAATATATTTATAATTTAGTATTTTTGAATTTTTATGTTTAGTATTTTTTAACTTAATTAATATATTTGAGAGCTGAAAGAGAAAGTAAACTATATCCGACATTTTTTTTAACTAAACGTTACTTGAGATAGCGTACAAGATTTTAGAGTTTCATCTAACTTATTTTTAAAATAAGATTCTAATCAAATTTAGCTTATTTATTGAAGTAGCTTATAATCTAGCTTTCTGCACACCAAACAAAGCCTAAATCACATTTAAAAACCGCTATACTTGACCAGTCTACCCCTAAAAATTCCTACAACTCCCACCTAGGTCCTTGGTCTCACCATAGCTTCAAGTGGGCACTTCATCACCACTGTGAACTCTAATTTCTCACTAAAGTCTAACGTTCGCACGTTAGGCGGTGCGCTCCACTCGAACTCTTGGACCATTCGGGCTATCATCAAACTTATGTGGGTCGTGCCCAGACCCAAACCCGGACACATCCTCCGACCCACTCCAAATGGCATCATTTTCACACCTTTAACACCCGTTATGTCCGCATCTTCTTTACCGGAGAGGAACCTATCCGGGTTGAACTCCATCGGGTCGGCCCACACGGTCGAGTCATCCGATATACCCGCCAAGAAAAACTCAACGTTCGTGTTTTCGGGTATGTCGTACCCGGCTAGGGTAGTGGGTCGGGTCACCGCATGGGTTAATAGGAAGTACGTTGGAGGGTGCTTTCCAAGCAATTCCTTTGTGAAGGCATTCAAATACTTCGTCTTCTCGATATCCTTCTCGTTCACTTTTCGATCTCCGACCGCCGAAAATCATCAATTCTTGGAAGAAGAGTGACCAAAACCTTCTTCGAGATATCATCTACCTTTTCAATCTCTTCGTCACTCATGGGCACTCCAAAACACATAGACAAGAGAATGCAAAACACTGCAAACCTTGCATTCTTAAGAACTCGAACCGTATTATTTTTTTTTATTCGTGAGTGTCCAAATCGATCCACGACTCGGACTCCAACTATGAGTATTGGACTCGAGACTCTAACCGGATTCGGTCAATTAGTCGATCCATGCCTGAATTACGTAACTCAAAAAACTCCTTGATTCGGCCGGGGCAAAGCATGTTTTGGACCATGTTTCGGGGAAGGGAGGGCCAGGTGGCACCGTAAAGGGCAGAGTTGACAGTGAACTTGTTGCAGCTGAAGATGGACCGGGTCGGGTGCTCGGCGGGTCGGTTCGCGAAGGTCTCCCCGTTTTGAATAAGAGCTTGGTGGGCCAATTGGGCTCTTGCAACAATTTTAAGTGTGCGAGAGCCCATTTTCAAGGTGAAAATTGGACCATAGAGTGGTTGGAGGTGACGGATGTATTGGAAAAACTGTTTGCCCGAGAATGCCACTTGGAAGAGATTGCCTACGATTGGCCAACCCAAGGGGCCTGGTGGAAGTTTAGGGCTTACTTTTGCTTTGTAGTAATTCTTTTTTGATGATTTGGACAACAAAATGATGAGTAACAAAGTAGGGAAAATCAATATGGCTAGCGAAGTTGAAGAAGAGAAAGACATTAGAGAAGGAATTGAAGGTAGCATTGTTGGTGTTGATGAGTGGAAGTACTAGCTAGAGCAATTGGCGATGTTGTGGTTTGTGCTCTATACGTACATATATGGGTGGTTTGGTAACGAAGTGGCAGCAACTGATTATAATGGCGGTTAGCGGGGCATATTAAATGAAAATAAATAAGTATTGTGGCATGTCCTATAGATTGCAATTTGCAACCACCTGTGATGCTAAAGTCGTTAAAATTAATGGCACAGTACTTACGTAATTAAAATTTTCATTCAATTTGTTAGGTAAATGGCAGCTTCAATATTTGGTGCTTAGCGAAGGCCTTGTTTGATTAGTTTTTGCCAACTTACATTGTGAGTAGAGATAACTCTCTGGAGTTAACTCACATTCTAAGTTCATATTTCACGTTTGATTCAATTTTAAATTTACAGAGAACTTGCTAATTTTAAAAACAGTAAAACACGAGAATTGACATAAATACCATTTAAACATATTATTTTTTAAACGAAAAAGAATGCATTGTTATTTTCACTACATGCACTACTATTTATTTAATTACTCATAAATAAATAAAAACTTGAATTAAATAACAAACGTATAAATTATTTACGAAAATATTAAACAACTTTAAATAGTTATAAATATTTTTATAATTTTCTTGAAATAATATTTGAATAATTATTAATAATAAAAACAATAAAATACAACTAATGATAATTTTTAAAAATATTTCTCTTACTTGAAAAATAGTTTGCTTTTATAAAAAAAATACTTTCTTTTATGAGTTATTTATTTAATCTTTATATTCATGAATTAATAACAAGCATTTTAATTCTTTTAAAATGAATAAAATATGCTTAGGGTTAAATTAAAAAAATATAACATATTAAAAACATATTACTTCAAAAAACATATTAAAAATAATAAAGAACCAATTTCTTCTAAGAAAATATTACCGTACCTTGTTTCTTGATTAAAAAATAATTGGGTACACATTTATTTATAAAATATCAAAATGTTTAACTATGTCATATAATATCATAATATTTGTCATCATACATATATCACAATGCACTTGATCATATTGTTATACTAGTGCATTGATCCAAAAAGTGGGGATTTATGAGGGGCAATTTTGTCAATATTTTTCAAGGAGATAACTTCTCTAAAGGGGCAGGAGAGGTATTTCACACCCTTGGGTGTGAGTTGAGAAATAACTCACAGGCAAGTTGGGCAACCAAATAAAATTAGTTCCAACTCCCCTCCAAGTTATATTTCCCGAGAGTTAACTCCACCTCTAACCAAATAAGGCCTAGTCGATCTCTCTGTGTACCGGCCGAATTTTAGCCTTTAATTTAGAGGTATAACTTGTCTTTTAAGCCCATAGAAATATAATCAACGGAAAATGATTAGTTAACCCTCTTAATTTTGGCACCGACTTAAGAGCACCGACCTGTGGACGTCGTTCGGTGCGAGCACGACTCACATTTCGAGGTGTATCATGTGGTTGCTACCAATACGTGCGCCTAAGTGAGTGCCTAAAGTGGGTCAACCTAGCTAGCAACTCCCATAGTCAACATGTCAATTATATTAACCCATCACTTTAACAAACACTGGTAATTAGACAACTAATTAATTATGCAACAAAGACTGGAATTTAAGAAGCACAAGACGTATAAATGCTGGCCGTTTGTAGCAGCCTTAATTAAGAACTCCATTTGTTAGTGACTTATAAAAGCCCACGGAATTTCATTAACCTTTAGGTTATGGGCCATATGGTATATCTGGGCATGATTTGTACTCATAGAGAATCTAATAATTAACTTTTGCACTCCAGGAACCATATTAAATGAAGAATATAAGAGTTCAATTTATGTAGCCGACCTCAATGGATCAACTATTTTAGGTCGAGACTAGGGATGCAAATGGGTAGGGTAGAGAATGAAGACTTCATTCCCATACCCATACCCACTAAAAAATTTATCACCCATACCCATACTCATTTGAGGATGAATTTTCATATTCATCTCCATACCTATCAAATACCCGTGGATATGGGGGAATCTCCATGGGTAAAATGTTTCACCCATTTCATTTCTTGTTGGGGATTGCCGTGGGGATTTTTATGGAGATTTTTGCGGGGATGGAGAATTCCAAAGTGAGAAATTTTTTTTCCGATTTCATTCCTCATTGGGATCCTGCATAGGATTCTCAAAAAAAAGAATTATAACAAATAAGGTGTCAAATATTCATGCACAACAACATAATTGATTAAATTCCAACAAAAAAAATCAACATATCATGCAAAAAAAAAAATTCTAACTAATAAGTTTTAACACTTATAATTAAGTTTCTACAAAATCATTGACATATGCAAAACTAAAAGTTCAAATTCAAAATATTCCTTAAAGTCTATCTCTTTAAACCACCAAGTCATTAACTTTTTTCAGTACTTTTGATCATAAAATTTTAAAATATAAATATAGTTGCAAATAATTCAAAACAAAATATATAGTTATTAATTAACAAAATAAATCAAAATGATAAATTTCATTAAGAGGTTAATGTTTCGAAGTGAAGACTATATAACATGAAGTAATATTTATATATAAATATCATATAGTATATATATAACAAATATCATATGTTATATAAATTGATATATGGGGATCCTCATGGGTAGATGGGTATCCCCGTGTGAGTATGAGATTTTGTATCCATCGTCATTTAAGATCCCTATACTCGTTATGGTAAATTTACATCACCCGTGAGTATTCATTTACCCATTTGCATCCCTAGTCGAGACTTTATTTTTATTGTTGTCGTTGAGATAAGAAAAGTTAAATTAATTTAGCAAACATTGTATCGATGCAGTAATTGGAACTTGTTCGGTGTCTATTGAAGGGCATATGCTCAACTTTTTTTAACTTTTCGAGTCACATCTTTTGTGAGTCTAAGTGTGTCACATAAAATATTCATGGATAAATATCAAGAACACTGCATCTCAAAAAATAATAGAGAAACTAAAAATTAACTTAAATTAAATTACAATGGAATCGATGGTTTACTAAAGCAAATATGCTTTTGAAAATGGGTTGAAATAAGAGAGCACTTTCTTTAATACAATGATTAAGCTTTTTGGGGGGCCAACTCACTTCCGATTAAGTAAAGATTATAACAACTTTATGTAACAATCAGTAAATATTAAAGTAAGCCCGGCCCTTTGTGAGTCCTCAGTAATCTGTATTTTCTCCTTAATTTCTCTGTCTTTATGTTGTGTAATCAAACATCTTCTTGACTGCTTCTCACTCTCCCTTGCACTTTTTGTAACACCCATTATTTTCAATCATCTAGTTGCAATTAATAATGTGTTTCATTTGCTTTCCCTCTTCATCAAATTCAAATGAAAACACCACCCCACCCTTTGCTCTAGTTTTAGATGTTCTCTACTTATTGTTAATCATGGGTTTTAGGTTACATAATTAGGTGGCTAATTGCCTCCTTGGTGGGATGGTCGAATTGAGCTCCACGCGCCAAAGGTGTGGGGTTCGATTCCTTACCTCCCCCTTCTCCTTTGATTTCTTTCTTGGGTTATCTGTTGGCGGCAATGCACCAAAGACCCTCGAAGGATTAATCGGATCTACCATCAATCTTATCAGATCGGCGACGAGTGTTTTGAATACTCAAGAAAAAAAAAAAAAAAAATTAGGTGCAAATCCAAAAACTTTTGTAATATTAGTATCTTATTCCATGTAATTAAAAATAAAATTTATAGCAAATGATATTGACGTGGATTCAGCTTTAAGGAACGCATAAAGATAAAACCTTCGATCAATTACGACTAAGGTTCTTTTCAATGGAAGTGCATCTATAGAGCCACAATTGTTGTTGGAAGAGCCGCTTAGTTTATATATATATATATATATATACAAATTATATTGAGGGGTATAAGACATGAAAAAAGAGTAAAAATTCTTAAAAACTCAACCGTGATTACTATAAGACGAGAAATAAATTAAACACGTTTTTGTATTATTACTTTCGTTTCCTAATGTTTACATATAAGAGATGATTAAAGTGTTTGATAAGTGATGAGGCGAGAACTAAATAAAGCCCCTTTTGGACATAATAAAGAGGGCATGGTACTCATCATGCATGTATTGGGTGCAACAAAGGGCTCAACCAATAGGTCAAATATGATTTGTGAAGTGATGGCGACAATAAGCATCCCATGTAACTCACTCTCAAAAAATAAGTTAAGCAAATCAGCCGAGCAAATCCATAAAGCTCTACACCTATATATGCTTACTGCGATTCTCCTTTTTCTTAGTTTGCACCACTACAAGTTGGTATCCACAGGATTACAAGCTCACTGTACCTACCTCGATAAATTAATCAGCTCCGGTTCCAAAACTCGATATCAAAATCTTTATCGAAGGGACTCAAGCGCCGAGCCACACTGACCAACTCTCGTTCCAAATGAGATTCTTTTCATCGCTCCAATACTATCTATTAAGTTGAAAGGTAAATAAGAAAAATAAAAAATGTTAATTTTATACTAGGCCTAATTAAGTGGACGAATGTTTCGTGGGCTTCACTTCTCCTATTGGGCTTAAACGGGCCCAATTCATGATGAGTGACAAATTTAGGGAATCACGATGGGCTGTTCCCTCACCAAAACAGCTGTGATTCATGATGAAAGAAGAAGTGTGGGCCAAAGAAAATCAGGCTTTTTGAAGATCACACACACCACCGAAAGATTTCACAAAGAGAGTGGTGGCCCACTTTGCGGGAGTCCAATTTCCAAGATTAATTTGATCCCAAAACGGGAATGATCAAACCACCTATGACCTACCCCTTCTTCTCCTTTCGCAATTTTAACCAAAAAAAAAAAAAAAAACCAAAAACATAAAAAACCAAAAACAAAAAAAAAAAAAACAAGAGTGGGTTCCATGTGATGGCAACAACTGATCATTGTTAAACTGCATGTGTACATATTACTGTTAAGTTAATTATAACGTTTGTCCAAGAAAAACAAAAATTATAATGTTTGTGTTCACTGGCCTCCTTTAAAGGACGTCAAAGAAGAATATTCTCGCAAAAATATTAGAATTCATTATATATACCTCGGAATGCATATATACTCTCATCCGTCAATCTATTATTTTTCGAAATATTATTAAGATATTATCTCAGTATATTTGAAAGGAGACTAACTCCATGTTATAAATAGACTAAATAATATATCACTTAAAAAGTTAAAAATTTAATTTTATTGTACGTGAAGTGCAGATCTCACCTAAAAAATATACAAATGAATGAAGTGATTAAGCTAAAAATAATATTAATATATACCACTAAAAATTACGAGGCGTCAAATGATAAAACCAAAAAATATCGTTAAAGAGGTAAATTTTAACTTTAATTTTTTTTTTAATACTATATTTGTTATGTAAAGAGTTTGGGTCGATTATCGAAAGGCAGCCGGGGACGTGGATTCTCGGAGAGTGGTCGTACGATGGAGGATGGAGTGCACCTGTGGTCGGTGTCGGCAGGCATAGGTTGGGACGAGTGAGGTTACGTGAGAGCCGTACGTACATACATGTTGAGGCTGAATGCATGGGAGGATCTGAGCCGTTCATCAAAGACAATCAGAACAGATGACCAACTTATTCAACAATTTGGTGGGCCCGATGAAAAGGCCTGAAAAGAATAGGTTCTTCCCGCGGAGTTTTTACTTGATTAATACGTTTGGGAGAAAAAATTAGCAACTTAACACACCCACCAAACTATTTCCCAATCTAACACACTGTTGCCACGTAAGCGCCTAATCACCACCACGTAAAAATTTTTTTGTCATCGGAAAACGTGACTTAGAGTCACGTTTTCCATTGACATGGATGTCGTGAGTTGCAGTCACGACTTCCATCGAATAGAAGTCGTGACTGCAACTCACGTTTTACTAATTAGTATTTTTTGTGCTTAGTTATTTTTCCCTGCATTTTTGGTAAATGAAAAAAATGTACTAATAAACATCTAGTGAGTTGCAGTCACGACTTTGTGTGAATGGTCATAAATGAATCAAAAATTAAAATTAAATTTCTGTTTCCAATTTTCAACAAAAATCGGCGGCGATGGGTAATTAGCGCGCTAATTCGGGACCTAGCGCGCTAATTACGACTTAGCGCGCTAATAAACTTATTAGCGCGCTAATCATGCAGGGACCTCAAAATAATTATTTTGGCCATTTGTGTTACCGACCCTTATACTCGTCCGGGACCTAACCAACCCTTATATAACATGTTATTCATGTTTATTATGAGTCATTAAGCCTAATTGGGTGGTCCGGATATTTTGGCCCTTTTGATTAATTCTGGGACCAATTTGCTCTTGTGCTCCCACGCAACTAATTCATGAAAAATGATGACAAAGCTATTTATGATTCATGAGAGGAGACCATTGACAATCCAAATACTTTAGTACCTTTTTCATAAACATAATAGCATACACAACTTTTGAATACAAGAGGTTAAACACATCAAGAAAAAATTAGTTAAAACTCAAAAAAAATAAAGTACTTGAAAGTTGAATTGATATAAATGATGAAATTGGTTGGTGATCAACTACAAGACAAAAATGAATAAAGAGGAAATGACTTATAACAATATAGAAAAAGTCCTAGTCTGACCCCAAATAATGACTTCCAGTCCCACACCGTGTTCTCTTGACGACTCGGACATTACGTTTTCGTGCAAGTGGAATATCCGAATGACCCACATCAGCCGGATTTTGAGCATCTTCTGGTTGAATATCATCGTTGTCCCGCATTCCGCCATCCTGAGTACTTGTACTCCCAGATAAATTCATCATTATTGGACTTGCATGAAAATGACGCGAAGATGTAGGTGCCGTGTCAAATGGAAAGGCTTCCATAGCCTCGAATGTCATGGTGGGAGGAACTGAAGGAGTATGTGGAGTCACAAACTCGTTGAAAGGCACTGATGGAGTATACAATGGAGTGTCATGCCTCGAAGGTGTATCAGCATGGGAAGAATGATGAGAAGCTTGAAATGAACTGGCACATTATGCATCCGATAATCTGCAAAGTGTCTGCAGTCAAAGTCGATGCAGCTACATCTCTAATACGGCAATAGATACATCATCACCCAAAGGTCAACCGATGAATTGAAGTAATGCCATGTGCCTACATATGAAATATTGAAGAAGTTTTATGCTAAAGTACGAGGAAAACAACAATTTGGAAAGGATTCAAGAATGAAAAAAAATCAAATTGTACTTACCAAGGCCTCAATAGCTCCACGAGGAGACATGAATCGTCGTGTAATTCGACGATACCATAGCATATACGGGTTGTAAAAGTCCATTGGCTCCTCTAAGCTTTCATCGCTGCAATATTGGAGGCACGTTCGTTCCACATGCGACATAAGCACTATGTTCTGCGCTCCAATCCTTATCCGTCTTCCTCTCAAGTCAATCTTATGCGGTTGAATGTTTGTGCTCTGTACAGTGGTATCCTTTGCACGAGACCGAATTGGCGCATGACTCTATCGGGATGATACATTTCGACTACACGAAAAAAAAATCAAAGGTGCTCTCGTTCGCCATATAGCACGACCACCACTACAATACGCAGTAGGTCCATTATCATTTGCCTCAGGATACGGTTCCCATATTACTGTAGTCAACAAAAACATTTTGATATGAATAAGAAACGCATATTAGATGATGTAAGTGTAAGGCACTACGTGGAGAAGTAATTCTGTATGTCTCTTACTTCATCCGGTTTTTGCATGTCTATCATTTCTCTGTACTTTGTAAGGACGTGCATTGATGCTCCCGTTGTCTCCAAAGCATGTTTCCACCTTCACAAGTGAAAAAGAAAACGCAATGCATGTATGTCGGCACATGTACATAGAAATGAAGATATTGAAATTATAATGTGAGAAAATAGTAATTACCTATGACCAAATGGAGGAGGTGGAAATAATTCTTCGTTTTCTAATACGGGGTCTCGAAGAACGTTACCCATTATTGGTGCAAGAAACGGCAACCTATCCCATGCCCATAATTGCAATAAGATGACTGGACCTGCTATCTCAGCTCCATCAATGTCGGCTGCAAGACATAATTGTCTGTATAGGTGAGCCAGAGTTGCACTACCCCAACCGTAATTGTCCTGCCGCCTCGAAATCTTCCAAAAATTGCAAATATGTGATGTGAACGAGGTTGTTGACTTGTCCGCAAACAGTGTTCCCCCTAGAAGTTGCAGGATGTATGCTCTCGCATAGCGTTGCACTTCCACATCATTAGCATTCTCTGGGAGGTTTGGAAACCACCTTGAAAGTTGCCGGATTTGAATCCGCCCTCCAGTCCTGTTATTTTCGGGGAAAGGGAATCCAAGTTGTGTCAAGCACAATGCCTCGTAATCTTGGTCGACGCGGCCAGTAATTGGTAATCCATCGACCAAGAACAACCCCAAGATGATTTGTACATCTTGGAGGGTTATAGTCATCTCGCCGACGGGGAAATGGAACGTGTGAGTTTCGGGCCTCCACCTCTCTACAGGGCGGTTATGAGATGCCAATCAATTGAAATGAAGCCTACTCGCAAAATCCGTAAAATCCAGCTTCATGAAGATAACCAACTATGCGTGGATCCATTGGACCAACCTAAGAAGTGCGGTGAATTCCGCTGATAGTCAATATACCAGCTCCTATGAAAATATGAGATTAAAGTAAAATTAGTTACAACGTGGCTATGCAGCTAAAAAAGTAGAGAAACATGCGAAAAGAAGTATTACACGGGCCATTCCAAACGCGGGTAGATCTATGGAGAGCTTGCATAGTCAAAACCGAGTCATCTATAGGGCCGGATCCATATCGCTATTTTTGAAACCCAAAACCATTACCAATGTTGTCATTAATTCCATTGTAAACTTCATATGAAGAAATGAAGGTGAAAGTCCAAGCCGCAATTTGTAATCTAAATGTAAAGTATACAAATTCTTTCACGCAAGCCAAATGCATTAGTTCATGCATACATTAAGTTTCGAAAACCATTTTTCAAAGTTACAAGTTTACTTCAAGCTTCAAAGTGGAATTTAAACACATAACTAGGTCTATGAGTTTAAACAATGTGAAAACTTTGTGTGAATGGTCATTTGCATATTAGAGTTCATTATAAATGTTTTCGAAAAATAAAATCTCATTTTTTAAAGGTCTTCAAAAAGAAAACTGCAAATTTGCGGAAAAGCCCCTAAGACATTATGAATTTGTGAATTTCCGTTTTCGGGATTTGTAAACATATCCGGACTCACCCATTAAAGCATTCTACATTTGTGACCGTGAAAAATCATATTCGTATTAGCTTGGAAACATAATAATTCTTCGAAATTTAAGTAATTAATAGTTTAACCGTAATAAATCAAACTTAATACCCGCGAGATTTGTAGTCATCCAAATAGTATCGATAACCTTTGTCGTATGCGTTTGTCCATTGTGCTCGATCTAGGTCAAGAAACCACGCAATACATTCGGGATTCAAATGATGGAGTTCTTTCATGGCGCCTTAAATTTTCGCGGTTGATGTTGTGCTCTGCTATGTACACCAGTCCTTTAATTCTTTGCTCCCAAATCTCATGTTGAAATTACGCATATGTGGCGGAGACAAAATCAGTGTTGAGCTCGTTCGTTGGTCCATCCATTTCGAGGATCGTTCATTGCCAACAATATACCCGGGTGTCGATCGAAATGACACATACACCATCCCTATCAGGTCACATGATGTCGCAAACAAGCCATAAACCATCCCCACTATCTCGACTTTCCTCATCAACAATGGCAAATGCCAAAGGAAATACATGATTATTACTCACAACAACAAAGTGGCTATTAGGAGTTTTTGTTTGTATTTTCCATACAAGAATGTGCCGTCAATTTGGATCATTGGCCTGCAATGTCTAAAGCCTGCAATAGAAGGTGCAAATGCCCAAAAAACCCATTTGAAGACAACTTCATTGTTGGCATTAGGCTCACCATGCCGCCATTCTACACGTGTCCCTCGGATTGCTTTCTTGAAGCGCGGTCATCCACCTCGGCAACATTTTGTACGATTCATTCCAATCTCCAAAGACTTTAGCAATTGCTTTCTTCTTCCCCAACCATACTTTCTTATAATGAACGTCGTAACTGAATTTGTCCTTGATCATCTGGTGAAGCACAGGAACTGAGGTGGACGGATCTCTTCTCACCACATTTTCTACCTCACTAACGATATAACGGTGGAGTCCAAATGCGCATGATCCTTGGACGATTTAGCATAGATGCATGTATGTGGTCCCGCATATGTACCGATCTCAAACATTCCATGCGATTTTCGTCTCGAACACCGCAACCTCCACGTACATCCATCCAAATATTTCTTACAACGAACAATCCATACATCCGGTGTAGAATGAGTCACCACAAAGCGCTGTGTCCTTTGATGCTATAAATTTTCACGGCATGTTGGATATCTACCTTACACATGAACCGCATGCCTATCTCAAATTCGATGCCTCATTCCATAAAGACCTAGAAGGGATCATTGCATGCTCATTGAGGGGTTGCATTGCCGCACTATTCAATTCCATAAATACAATGGAAGGAACGACAAATTCACGTACACCCACCGGCGCACCATCAATTCCAAAGACCTCTTCATCGAAGAAATCATCGTTCCCAATTTCGTTCGAAAGTGGAGGACAAGATAAGGAGCCATCATCTCGCTATGACTCGATTTAACGCGTATCGAATCATGCCATCATCTACATGATGACCATCTTCCCCTTCATCGTCTGTATCATCTTCGCTACTATCTTCACTGGTATCCCCATCACTGCCGCAATAGTCATCATCCTCGCTAGTATTCATATCATCACAGGAACGAGGATCCTCGTCCATTTCGGGATTTGCGGTCGTCACAGGCGATGCACAATGGCTATGCTCAAAAATTGGTTGAGTGCTAGGTCCAGCTCCAGAATGTAACTCTACATTGCAATTGGAACTATTATATTGTTGCCTCTAACTACAAATGATATAAATCTCCATGCAATGTGGTGGTGGTAATTGTGACAAAAAGTCCCAAACATCTTTGAGACTCGACTCATCGTCTATTGGCAATGGGATGTAGTTGGCGATCCACTTCCAATGTACGCTGGATATCGATATGTCATGTGTAATCTCTCGTAAGTCATTGTCTATCTCGCAATGAGTTACGAGATATAACGCACCAGTTCATCGTACCCTAACCCAATCTTCGATCTGAGATGTCGAATGGGCGGTTTCGTGTACGAAATTCCTGATGCTCCTTCTACCATGTCTCCATTCATATAACACAACAACGATACTCTTTGATCAACCATTCTTCAATCTATATATGTAGAATATAATTAATCATTATAGAAATAATTCTAATATATATGACCTTAATAAAATTGCTTAGGCACCCTAATAGAATTGGTGTATTGGTAACTAAATAGCCTAGTGATCAAATTAAGTACCTTATTCTAACAAAGAAACTATTATATGCAAATAACTATTATATATTATAAACAACTTCCCATACACCCAAAAGCAAACAATTTCTACTCCTAAGCAACCTTATCACCGCCAATGTCTCATCTCCTAAGCGCACGCCTAATGCTCTTCCAAATTTTCCTACTAATTTATTGACATGTATATGGGATTTTTGGTGGATTCATACCATACCCCCATACACCCAAAATCAAACAATTTCTACTCCCCCTTGGTACCCCACATGGTTTACATCTCAATATGGCAATGACATATATCCACACTAATTAATGTATAAATTGTACTATTTAAAAATAAACTTTCTAGCTATTTACTTAAATATGCAATGCATCAATTAGAATAAATATGCAATGCATCGATAAGAATGATATATCATACACAAATTGAAAAAAAAAAAATGGATCACTCCGCCAATAGAAGAACATTCAAGTATGAGTCGCTAGAAAGAAAAATTTCAACAAAAAATTGCACCTAATCAAAAATCTCAGAGACACATTATATTTTGAGGTTATTTAAACATCCCCTGGAAAAATAACAAATAATTTAACACACAAAATCTCCAACCAAATAGATCTTACCGAGTTGAGGGAATGAAGAGTGGAGTTGTTCGTTGGGGAGTTGAAGGACTTCGGATCGATTGTTGGGAGTTGAAGGAAGTAGGAAGGCAAGTGAGAAATGAGGGCAAGAGAACCAGATCTGGATCTATTTTGCTCTCTGGAGACAAAGTGAAGTCGTGAGGTGAATTCACGATTTCACTTTAAAGTGAAATCGTGACCCTATCTCACGACTTCAATTTGAGTGGACAACACAAAAATCAAATTACGAAATACGTGGCGACGTGGCTACAAGTGTGTTAGATGGGGAAATAGTTTGGTGGGTGTGTTAAGTTGCTATTTTTTTCTCCCAAACGTATTAATCAAGTAAAAAGTCCTGGCCCATCCATTATCGAAACCTTGACATGCAACACAGCTGTAAAAATATTTAAAGAAAATGAAAAACTGGTTACATACAAGGTTGGGTTGGGTGGGTCCCACCGTAACTTTCTTAGCTTCTCATTTTAATCATTTTTGCTATCATTTCTCCAACGCTGCCTTGTAAACGTGTCGTCAATATATTACACAACAAGTTTTTCTCTTCATTTTTATCTAAAAGTATATTGACATTTAACGCAAAATGTGGGATGCAGATTACTTACTGTTGAGAGGGGTTGATTAAAATAATTGTTCTACATCAATGAAATAAAATTTCACGAAGAAGCAAAGTAGTGGTGACACTCTCTTATTTATTATTAAACTTTTTTAAGATATAAAATTTAATATCTAAGAATTGAAAATGATTAAAGTAAAAATTGTATCGATACTAATAAAAATTTATTGCTATAGGCTTACGCTTGCATTTGTGTCGAGGTTGGAAGAATTTAACAATTATATATATATATATATATATATATATATATATATAGCTCATTATTTGCATGTACACGTTAGAATTCTTTGACAACGAGGCTTTCGTATTCAAGGTCGTTAATTTCAACCATAAGTCACGTGACCGATGGCTTACAAGCTGATTTAGAGTGAATGTGATTGTACCTTAATTATATATAGTGATCTTAAAAAAACAAAACATTAAACACACCCAGTCATCCGACCCTCTGTAAGGGACCCACCTCGTGGACTGGTCAAGAAGTCCTTTAATTTAACGGGCCAAAAGGGTGACCACCCTGAGAAGACGACGTAACGTGTAGAATGTACGTACCACCACTTACAGTATTACACAAGTTACACTACACATACATAAATTACAAGCCAGAAAGTACCACACATGCATGTACATACGTGTTATAGGCCATGCAGTACCCGAGATGGTGCACTGCGTCGCACGTGGGCTTCATGCACTCTGGTGACCTATCCAAGTATCCAGTACATTCGAGACACAGCCGTTAATCCTGACACGCTCCCTAATAGCCGTTCGATCAATGCAATCTTAACAAAGAGGTGGCATTGGGTCGACCCGGTTTTCAAGGACAGCCGTTGATTCGAAGTGGTAAGTCGAGGAGGCGTCGTAGACAGGCGGAGTCTACGTACGTTTGATTGATGGGACAAGCGCCAGTGAAGGCTTGTCCGTATGTGCAGTTATGATCTAAGGTTGCTGCAGCGCTTATGGCGTAAAAGCTTACAGCATGTACACACGAATTATTGAGTGTACTAAAGTTTAAACGTTGTGTCTTAGCTAGCTAACAAGTTTTCATGTGTGATTTTGCTTTTCGGTTTCAGTTAACTAAGAAAACGGTGGGAATTCAGATAATTGTGGGGGCAAAGATAAAATGTCGCGTCAATATTGGTCTCTTTTTGTAATATATGAGCATGTGAAATTAATTGGACAAAATGTCTGGATATAAATAGTTCCTTAAAAAAGATATAATATGGTACAAATCAACTATTGTCTTGATGCATCAGTCAGAACATGCTAATTATTCAATGTTATATCATTTTAAGGTAAAATATGTCTTCTACATGTTAATATGAAATTGGAGTATCTACGCTTTTTCATAAATAAAAAAAAAACATTGTAAAATGAAACCACACAATATCAAAGAAAAATATTGAAAACACCCAAACACATAACACAATTGACAATATTCACTAATTGAACAAAGGATGATGCTAGGGTGACTTGGGAATGAAACATCAAATAATGATGTCTATCAATTCATGCATTGATATTTATATGCGCACACTTCGATGTCCGTATGAATGAACATCATCTCCAAATATCCATATCGGATGTCATATCACCGAGTCATTCTAATATTTTTTCATAAACATATATGCAAATCAATTTATTTTTTTTATTCCGTATGTCTGGTATTATATCCAGCTATTAATGATTAATTAAGTGACAACTAGCCCAAATAATAATTTTTCACGTGCACAAGTTAATTTTGAGGGTTAAAAATTAGTTTCTCACTAAAAAAAGGAACTCCATATATTTGCAAATTAATATACTACGCTTATACGAACATCCAGATGTGATAGAACGTAGCTCGAGACTAATCTTGATCACCATTCTTGTAGGCTTGTCGTGTGCATTACGTGTGCATGTCATAATTGTAGCATTTCCCATGTAACAGTTTTGGCTTCTCGGATTTTAATTCGATGGATTTGAATAACAAACGGGCACTGAGCTGCGCTATTAGTGGAGTTGGACGTCGAGCAACTACGAGTCCAAAAGGCACGCAGAAACTGAAGATTTGGCGATGCAGAAGAGATGGTCAGAAATGGCAGATCGATGCAGTATTAGCTATAGTACACAAACAAGGAGTTGACGCTTCATGAGATTAAATATAAAAGCAAGTGTGGGTTTGCATCAACTACTGCAAATTAACAGATACGATCATCAAGTTTTTGTTTTTCGATCCATAAAGAGAAACCTTCCACATCTCCGTGAATGGCCTATCATACATAATTTGGCCTTTTGTAATTCAATGAATACCAACCCTCCAACATATGTCTAGTGGAGGAATCAAAAAATTTAATTAGAGGGGCGAACTTCACCTAAACCTATATTATTTACATTACATTTATAGTCTATAGGAAGTGTATCGAGTGTAAGGGGGCGAGAAAGGAGTCGAGGGGCAAGAGAAGTGGTTGGGGGCGGAGTATTACAAGAGGATCCCGGAGCCGTGGGAGGCGGCTGCCCCCTCTAATTCCGCCATTGCATATGTCCGTGTGTGAAACAAGCTAGACTACTATATATGATTAAATCAATAAATAATTATTTGTGATTATGGGTAGTACTGCCAGAGTTACCCACTTTGGATGTCAGAAATAGATGCTCACTTGTTGGTAGGGGTGGACAAACCGCGGTTTGGTGGTGGAAACCATCAAACCGCGACCAAACCGAGGGTTCCGGTTTAGCCGATTTGCAAACCACCACCAAACCGCGAATCATCAAAACCGCACCCAAACCGCCGCGCGGGTTTGCGTGGTTTGGTTTCACGGTTTTCATGCGACCCATTTTCAAAAAAAAAAAAAAAACAATCATACATATTACATACCATAAAGTCCATACATGTTTAATGTTCAATTTTTCATCAAAAATTCAATATAAGATACAACAAAACATTAAAAAAAAAAAAAAAACAATCATACATATTACATACCATAAAGGCAATGGGTTCGGCGGCGGCGCAAGGCTAGACGGGGAGTGAGGAGGATGAACGGTAGTTGAAGATTTGTAGAGACCAAATCTTCCAATGTTTAAGTTTTTTTTTTTTTTTTTTTTTTTTTTTTTTTTTTTTTAGGGTTTTGAGTTGTAAATGTTGGGTATTTACTAAAATACCATCGGTTTGGTGAAACCGCAGTTTTTAAAATGAAAACGCGACCAAACCGCGATTCTCATTTTTTAAGTTTTTTAAACGCCCCAAACCGCGAGTTGTAAAAATCGGACCAAACCATACGGTTTACACGGTTTGGGCGGTTTTGAGGCGTTTTTAAAAACCGCGCCCAACCCTACTTGTTGGTGTCCCTTAAATACATGCACATTGATTTATGTGCTCATAAACATTAATGTACAAATCAATGGATACCATTAAGTGGGTGTCGTCGTGTCCAAAGCGGGTCACCCAATCATTTTCTTGTGATTATTTATTACTCGCGACATCTTCTACCATGCGCATTAACAAATTAAGAAAGCATAAAAAATCAATTGGGTCTGCTACATGAATTTAATATTTTGTTTTGACAGAATAAGATTTTATTTTATTATAGCCAAAAGTAAGGTACGTACATGGCGAGAAACAATGCGTTTCTCGTAAAATAAAATAAAATAAACTTCAGTGTAGTAGGGGAAAAACGCGTCGTTCCTGCAAAGAAAATCTCCATTGCATGAATTTAATATTGTTATTCAGTTGGATTTGATGTAATTTAGCGACCATATGTATTTTGGCCATTTTAGATATTTAGCATTAAGGCCTTGTTTGGTGAGGTGCAGATATCTCCAAGGTGATAACTCATTGGGAGTTGTAAACTAATCTTGTTTGGTTGTCCAACTTGCCTCAAAGTTATCTCCCAACTTACACGTCAGGGTGAAAGATATATCTCAAGCACCCCTCATAGAGAATTATCTCCCAAGAGTTTTGGACAAAATTATCCCCTTATTAATGACCATTTATTATCTATCTCTCTCTTGTTTGAAAGCTATTTATGTAAATTCATATTTTTTATTGTTTAAAAATTTTAAACTCCCCTGCAAGTTTAATGAAAATATTAACTCTAAAGAGTTAAATCCAATGAGATAACTCCGAATTAACACAACAAAAACTAACCAAACTATGCCTAAAACTCATATATATTATTCTATTTTTTGAACCAACTAGGTTGATTTAACTATAATTCAATAACTTTTGAAAGAACATGGTATAATCCGACGATCAGCACTGCAATGGGAGAAACATAGTTTTACAAGAACAACTAATTAAATACACTAACCCATCTATATAATAAGGACAGATCAAATTCTTTATAATTATATTCGTAATATATAGCACTCGGTGCACGTGCGTGTTTAGACTAAAAGAAACAAGATAGAGTGTTTCATATACTTGGGCAAAATTTTAAAAGCAAAAACTTCGCGTGTCTTCCTCTTTTAAGTAAATTAATTTGCAAGTCTGGCAAGAAAAAAACCTAACTTTCTAAATCAACTAGTAATATACACATTCACAATTCACAAGTAGCAATTGTAGAAATTGACCGTGCATGGTGATAAAATTGTTGAGATATATGTAGCCGTGCGTAACTAAAAGATCGTAAAATCAAATTTTACTATCCCCTAGCTCTAGTAAATTAATATAACTACCCTTTCATAAGATGCAATTTCCATGAAATTAATCAAATTTATTATGAATTACAAGAAGTCCCTCAACAAATAAACAAACAACAATCACATAACCTCAATCTCAAATTATTCGTAAGATACGTTATATTTTTTGTATAAAAAAAATACTTACATTAAAATTTTATTTAGGAAGCTATTAGGTATACCAATTTAATTTATACGTCAACTTTAGGCCCTTAACAGTCGTGTGCCTTCGATACATATCGAGATATGCAGTGAAGTTATATCAGACCGCGATGTCCAAAGTTAATGTTACAAAGTATTTTCCTTTTGCATTGCAGAGAGTGAGAGAGAACAAAAAGGGAAGAAAGAGAGAGAGAGAGTAATGGTCAAAAAAGCGGGATCCTAGGCACTGTACACGCGTCATCCTGTCAGTGATGGCATTGGATTTCCATCCGTCGTCCTACACCGCCCCACGTGTCCCGCTCCCATTCGTCATCTCTCTGCGCGCGCGGGCCCACCCCCTCGTCTCCATAAATTCATGCTTTTTCGTTGACGACACGATCCGACTCCCTCGCTCCTCCACTCCTCTCACTTTCTCTCTCTAAAAAAAAAAAACCACACACGCACTTTCTCTCTCTAACTTGCACTTACAATGGAGATGGGTCGTAGTAGTAGTAGCAGTAGTGACCAGTACGGCCTGGCGGACCTCCGACAGCTCATGGCCGGGCGGCCGCTCTTCCCCGGCTACCCGCCACCGGGAGAGCAGTTTCCCGGTCACAGGAGTAGTAGTTACTATGACCATTCATCCGTTATTGCAAATACTAATACAACAACGATTTATGAAGACCGTTTTCGTAGTTGTAATACTGATGGTTGTAGTAATGGGGCTATGGCAACGACGAGTGCGGCTGCGGCGTCGAATGCGGTTAATTTTTGTGGTAATAATGATGGGGGTTGGAGATGATGGAGGAGCAGGGGTGTAATGTTGTGGGGGGAGATCAGATGGGAGGAGGACTAGGGAATAGTAATAATAATAATAATAATAATAATGGGAGGTGGCCGAGGCAGGAGACGTTGACGCTCCTCGAGATCAGGTCTCGGCTCGATTTCAAGTTCAAGGAGGCTAATCAGAAGGGTCCCTTGTGGGATGAAGTATCTAGGTAACTTTTTTTTTTTTTTTTTTTTTTTTTTCTATGTATGTCCATAATTAAACTAAAGTATATATATTCATGTACAATATCTGGGGAGATGGACGAAACATCACTTGTTGATTCGAGGGCAAAGGTTTAAGGAAGTGGTGTGTTCGTCTGTTGAAGTAAGAAAAAAATAAAATAATAATCATATCTCAGAGTTTTTTTTTGGGTTTGTACAAATGTAATTGCTCATATTATCAGTGGATAGATGGTGATATATGAGGGTTCAGGTGTTTTGATCATATATATTAAGGAACCTGATTTTCTCAGGTGGGTTTTTATTATGTCAACAACAAAGAAAGTTTACATAACCCTAGCTAAGACTACTCATCTTAATTGCCTTAATTTCTTGCTTGTATTTTAGCAGATAAAAAAAAAAATCACTACTAATTTTTCTATTACTTTTATTTATTTATTTTGGTTTTTTATTTCTTCACTGAATTCTTTTTTTTTGGGATTAACGGAGGAGGCAGTACTCCTATATGTATTATTATATACAAAAAAATATATTTACAGACGGGTGGGCTACTGATTTTTCAGTGTATTATACTGTTTTTGAGCTAAAAATAGGGTTGAACATTAAATTTGTAGCAGATGTTGATAACAATTTCAGTGTATTATATGGAAATAGCTAATGCTCATGAAGTTTCAAATCTGTCTTTCATTTCACTTACTTGCATAGCTAGCCCATCATGCATGATGAGTACTACTGCAGTACTCTTGCAGGCAGATTATATTTGTCAATCATTTCTCATTGATTATTTGTGATTGTGTGGTGTCTTCAAATGTTTATTGATGAGATCCTCTACGAGTATATATATAATGTGCAATTTTTATTTTATTTTTTTGTATTATTGTTTTGTTTTTAATTACCCCCTTTTTTTTTAACAAAAAATGGTTTGCTCCTCTTAATTAATTAATTAATTAATTTGTATACATATATGCATGTGTAACAGAATAATGGCAGAGCAACATGGGTACCAAAGAAGTGGGAAGAAATGCAGAGAGAAGTTTGAGAACTTGTACAAGTACTACAAGAAGACCAAGGAAGGCAAGTCAGGGAGACAAGATGGGAAGCATTACAGGTTCTTTCGACAACTCGAAGCCCTCTATGGCGACAACACCAGCTCAATGTCGCTACTACTTTCGCCGGAACCCTATATCCTTAATGCTCCAATTACCAACACTACTAGTACTGCTACTAGGTTTCCCAACTATTCAATTATTCAAGAAGCTACACTGCAAACTCACCATCATCATCAGCAGAATAAGCTAAGTACTGAAAGCCAAAGCATCTCCATCTCCTCCGAATTCGACACTTCCTCGTCCGAGGACGACGTCGACGATAATGACTTCAATGTAATTGCTATGAGGGAGAGCAATTGTGACTCATTAAATATTGAGAACAATGGCAACAAATTGATGATGATGATGAAGGAGATAAGCCCTAGTCTTAAAAGGGGTAGGAGAAGTTGGAAGGCTAAGATAAGGGAGTTTATAGACTATCAAATGAAGAAATTGATTGACACACAAGAGGCATGGTTGGAGAAGATGTTGAGGACTCTTGAACAAAAGGAGCATGAGAGGATGGTTAGAGAGGAGGAGTGGAGGAAGCAAGAGGAGGCTAGAATTGATCAAGAACACAAGTTTTGGGCCAAGGAACGCGCTTGGTTTGAAGCCCGGACGCGCGCTTTGATGGAGGCTTTGAAGAAGTACACTGGTGGAAAAGAACTAATTAGTACTTTATCTCCATTGCAGGCGATGCTTATGAGAACCACAACTAATCATGTTGAAGAAAACAAGGGGGATAATGGTCCTAATTACTCGAATGATCAAGATGAAAGCGAAATGATCAAGAACGATATTAGCGGGGGGGAAATTAGATGGGAAGAAGATGAGGTTTCAAGCTTAATTCAAATTCGAAGTAATATGGATCATAGATTCCAACAAGAAGACGATGACAGCAACGGCGATGAGTATTTCGAAAGAGCTTTGTGGGAAGAGGTTTCGGCGAAAATGGCATGTTTAGGTTACGACCGGAGTTTGAAACGTTGCAAAGAAAAGTGGGAGAACATAAACGGGTGCCTTAGAAGAAGGCCTAGTAACAAGGAGTGTAATTACAAGAAACGTAAAGAAAATGCGAAATTGTCGAAGAGTTGCTGCTATTTCCCCTCCATTGGTGATCAAGAGGAGACTAATTTCTGCAATGACCATGATCAATCGACAAGTGATCAATTACGAGGGCCTCGCCAAAGATCTGCATTGCACCATTATCACCATTGTGGTTCTAATAACGCAGGCAATGCAATGCAAGATAGTTGCTTTCGATTTCTAATGCAGGAAGCCGCGGCGGCGAACAATTTATGGGAGAATTACTGTTCTAGTAGTGCTACTACTTCTACTACTATCAAGTTCAACAAAGAAGAGAACGAATGATTATATAATTTTGACACTCATGTTCATCTTCTTAATTTTATAGAGCTAATGACTTGTAGTCTCACATAATTAAACTTAGAACAATTAATTAATATTGAAGCTAGCATGAACTATTTTATTTGATTTTATGGGTTTTCATGTATTTCTATCATTCTATGTACATGTCATTGTATCTAACATGCCCTCTAATTTGCATGTCCATGGTTATTGTTTAAGAAAAAATTCAACTATATATAATAGGGGCTGAATTTGTCACTAAAAATAGCAATCTAAGCTGACAACTTTAACTTTTTAAAGAAACAGACATATGTATCTCTTTAAAATGATTAGGTGCATTTCCCATCACTTTTTCCAATTTGTCGGGCACTAGACAATTACTAGTCGGAAAAAAACTCTGCATAAAAAGTTTTATTGGGAAGTGCAACATAAGCTAAGAAGTGCATGCCCATATATTGAACAGGCCCAAGTACTTCACTGAGCTTATCCTAATTGGGCTTTAAAGGGCCCATAAGATTATGTACTAATCCAGCAAAATCAAGCTCTATAATTTTTGGTAGGAAAAGAGAACATATAACCAAGAACAAAATTTAAGTTGATAGTCATTATTAACCAGACCCTATTCCATGGATGCATGGCTATGCTTAAGAGCATAAAACAATGGGAAAAGCAAACATGAAACTACGACTAATCCTCCGAGGTCGATCGACCTGATTAAATTTTAATTACTTATGATGAAAATAGCAGGAAAACTCAAAACTTTGTCTAAATGATCAGTACTTGTAGTCCTTGACATGGAGGCTCTCGGAGGCGCCGTCGCCTAGAGCAGCGTCGGCCTTGTAGGTACCGAGGGTGGCTTGCGAGTTGGCCTTGCACCTAGCGAGGAAGGCAGACTGAGCCTTGTTCAAATTTTCATCTTTGCCAGACCAAGCCTTGAGTGTGGTTTGCTGCAATGCCCTGCCAAAGGAGAAAGTGAGTGACCAAGGCTTGTTGGCCTTGAGCTTGTTCATGGCATTGAGATTCAATGTAGCTTCTTCCTCGCTCTGTCCACCCGAAAGGAAGACCACGGCGGGAACCGCCGGGGGCATTGTTCGCTGGAGAGCACGCACCGTGTACTCCGCAATAACGTCGGGGGAGACCTTGTTGGAGTCGGATCCAGGGGTGACCATGTTAGGCTTCAATAGAGTTCCTTCTAGCAAGACATGGTGATCATTCAATGCCTTGTAAACAGCGGCGAGGACACACTCGGTAACATATGCGCATCGCTCAATATCGTGGGATCCATCGACTAGAATCTCTGGTTCAACAATTGGGACTAGGCCATTCTCTTGGCAGATGATGGCATACCTAGCAAGTCCATTGGCATTCTCATTGATGGCCAACTGAGATGGCTGATCATTACAAGTAATTTTAAGCACAGCACGCCACTTAGCGAATCGGGCTCCAGCCGAATAGTACTGCTGGCATCGATGAGCAAGGCCGTCGAGACCCGTTGTGGTGGTCTCGCCATTGGTTCCAGCAAGCTCGACGGTGCCCTTATCGACCTTAATGCCAGGAAGCACTCCACCTTCCTTAAGTAGTTCAACAAAAGGCTTGCCTGCAGCAGTCTTTTGGTATAGAGTCTCCTCAAAGAGGATCACACCACTAAGGTATTGGAGACAATCGGGTGTGCAGAACAGAAGCTCTCGGAGGGCACGCCGGTTGTTCTCGTTGTTCTCGACGTTGATGCTGCACAAACGCTTGCCAATTGTACCGGTGGATTCATCCGCCGCGAGGATACCCTTTCCCGGCGTGCCAATGTAGGCAGCATTGCCAATCAGCTCATCTATGTATATGTATAACAAGAACAATTAAGTGTTTGCAGATTCAACCTAAAACATACAACTATAATGGTGCTTCCAATTGATTGTTCTCTTATATTTCACAATTGTTTCTCAATGCATGCTACACCAATGCAGCTCAAAGCATGCACTCAATACATATCCTCACATCAAATCTTTCAATCACCCTCACAATAATATAAGCACACAAGACCTACTACAACAATAAACAAATTATGATGAGATTTAAGAAACAACATTGAAAAAACTTCGCATTCTCAACAACTACAGAGCTTTAATTCCAAATTAATTGGAGTCACCTCAGTACGTATATATGTCAAATTCATAATGCAGCTCAAAGCATGCACTCAATACATATCCTCACATCAAATCTTTCAATCACCCTCGCAATAATATAAGCACACAAGACCTACTACAACAATAAACAAATTATGATGAGATTTAAGAAACAACATTGAAAAAGCTTTAATTCCAAATTAATTGGAGTCACCTCAGTACGTATATATGTCAAATTCATCAAATGCATTTTGGAAAGTGTGCATATTTATTTTTGACACGCACATTTTTTCTAGATTAATTTTTCTAAGTCTCATCAAAACCCAGAGAGGATCTACATTTTCTATATGTATTGAAGATCTAATCACGAGTGCCAATCGATAAAACAAACATGACCCACAAAGCAAAAACTCATCTAAATCAGATTCCAAACAAACCCATTATAAAAATGGACAAAAAAAGAGGGACCCATTAAGGCCCATGCACACCAGAAATCATACAAAAAAAAAAAAAAAGTGATGCATAAAATGGAGGAGAGATTGATCTACTACTAACCATGATATTTGCCCTTGAAGCAAGACATGGTTGGATGGAGATTTGAAGGAGATAAGAGAGTTGGTGAGAGGGATCACCAATTAATGAATAGCAATGCGAGAGGTTTAATTAATTTATGTGTGATATGTGGTTTCCATCGCAGCGAATGCGATGCAGTAGGGCACGTTTTTGACCTTGTAATTTGTATTGTGCCCCTCCAATTTAAGCCACATTTTTAACCACCCAATATTGGTAGTGTACTCGATCTAGCTAGCCCGGCTCAATGATAATAGTTTTTTATATATTATTTTTTACTTGCGCGGGAGTCGAATCCACATTAATATATTGAGAGCAATCATTGATTAATGAATGTTTTTGTTTTTCAAAAAAAAAATATAGTGTAAAAATAAAGCTAATAAACATAAAAAAACAAGTTTTTAAATATGCAAAACTCGTCGTTTGGTCCTTAAACTTTGTGTTTTTTATGCTTTTGCTCTCTGAACTTTTATTACTACATATTTGGTCATTGAATTTTCATAAAGATATACATTTAGTTTTTCCATCATTTAAAGAATTAAATTTCACGGTGTGAGTATGGGGATTTAGTATGTAAGTGTCGCATGACTATTTAAAAAGAGTAAAGTGGTTTATATTATTAATCGAACGAGCATTCACATCGATCAACGAAAGTAAAAAAAATAATTTTTCCCAAAAACATAAAAATTCAAAGTTCAAGAGTCAAATGTACACTAATGAAAGTTTAGGGACCTAAAACATAAAAAAACTCAAAGTTTTGCCTTTAAAAAACTACTTATTTAATAAGAGGAAAAAACTAGTATATAAAGTTTAAACAAGTGTTTAACTTTGATTGTTTAAACAATACCAAAGAAAATAAAATAATAATGAAAAGACTAAAATTAAAATAAATAAATCTCACAAATCCATTGATATGCGCAGACAACCGGATAACCTCCTCGCATGATTTATTGCTTGCACTAAAGCTAGAGGTTTTTAGCCTCCCATCAAAGAACACAAAAGAATCAAAAAAAAAAAAAAGAATGGGGAAGAGAACGTTCGTTCGAGAGCTAGAGAGAAGAAGAACGGCGAGAGTTCGTCAAAAAGGCAGAGAGAGAAATCAAAAACAGAGAGAGAGCGAAATTAAAAACCCAGAAAATCCCTAAGTGAATTGGTTTCCATTCTCTGCCACGTGTCATCACGTGATTGGGTGAGTGAGGTGGACCTGGCGACGTGGCGTGTTGTGATTGGAGCGCCACTGCTGTGTGTGGCTGAGCTGTAGCCACGTGTCGCTATCTGATTGGTGCGGTGACTGTTGTGACGTGTCTGGACCAATGGGAGCATACCACGTGGCATGACGTGGCGAAGGAGAAGTCGTGCGAATCGTGCGAAAATCTGGGAGTCTGTGAGAGCACGCATCCCGAGGCATATCAACAGTAGCTGCGCGAGAAGAAATGGATGGTGTGTGACGTGTCTGCGCAGCGATGAAGTGGATTCCCTGGCTGACGCGGCGCTCTCTGATTGGTTCACGCTGGCTGTTGGCACCTCCGCTTGCTGACGTGTCATCTTCTGATTGGCTGGAACACACCGTCTGCTATTCGACTCACCGCGCAACGCGTATTTCGAGGCAAATTGTCCAGGCATCCGATCATTTGCAAGTAAATACTCCATTTTGAGTATTTTTCCGCCACGAATTCAACCGCGCACTCCGTTAACCCCGAAAATAATAAATAAACATAATTAGGCTAGTATTTTGGAGACTTCGACAATAAAAATATATAAATAAACTATATATAATATTACATAATTAACGACTCAACAATGACACTTACTGAGAGAATATGGCTCGTTAAAACCTGTATTAGAAAAACCCGTGGGAAAAAATCTAGTATGTGAAAAAGAGTACAATATTCTCGTCAATCTTGATTTGTAGTATAATATTATTGATTGCCTCATTAAAAACCTTGCTAGGAAAACCCAGTGGGATAAAACCATAGCTAAGGAAAAGAGTGCAACACATTGATACACTTTGAGAGAATATATATATATGCCTCATTAAAACCTTTAGTAGAAAAACCACTGTAGGAAAAAAAATCTAGTATAGGAAAAAAAGTACATTGCTTTCTCATAATTTTTTTTTATATGGAGTATAATAATATTAGGATTGCTTCATTAAAAACCTTGCTAGGAAAACCCGATTGGGATAAAACCATAGCAAAGGAAAAAAAGAGTGCAATACACTAACCAATAACTCATTTTGATTCTCTCCCTCATGTTCACATGGGTGAGAGATATTGTGCATTTTTGTTGCACATGGACATCGTTTTCTATATGAACCATTTAATCTTTGAAGCATATGATTGTCACTCTTTTGTGTATAGTACTTGCATCAAGTAATTGATTTATAACTCATTGAATTTTCACAAAGATATACATTTAGTTTTTCCATCATTTAAAGAATTAAATTTCGCCGGTGTGGGTAACAGAAGTGTCGCATGACTATTTAAAAAAAAGAGTAAAGTGGTTTATATTATTGAATCGAACGACTCACATCGATCAACAAAAGTCAAAAAAAATAATTTTTCCCAAAAACATAAAAATTCAAAGTTCAAGGGCCAAATGTACACTAATGAAAGTTTAGGGACCTAAAACATAAAAAAACTCAAAGTTTTGCCTTTAAAAAACTACTTATTTAATAAGAGGAAAAAACTAGTATATATAATTTAGAAAGCAAGAAATATATAGTAGCTAAAATTTAACAGTTTCTCATTCAGACTTTTATGGGCTAGCTGATTTATTCTTGACTCGTAAAATTGTACTGTGCTACATTCAACATCATATTCCAACTAACTAGTTTGAGATTATAGCCATTATAATTAACCAAACTTTGTTTTTTTGACTCAATCTTTAATCCAAAAATATTATTGTGCAAGATCTGATCATGAGTTCAACCTAGTTGATTTCGCTCTAATTGTGGAGGGATCGAAGTTTTTTCTATTCATAGGGACGACGTGTTTTTCCCTACTATTAGGTTTTTTTTTTTTTTTTATTTTTTTTACTTTATCTTGGAGAAACAAATTATTTTTAGCTATGTACAAATCATTATTTTTTGCGATATGTAAAATATGCCAGTTTAATTTTTCTTACTATATATATAGATTTTTTTTTTTTTGAAGAAAAATTGCTAGACAAAATTCAATGAAGATGAAGTATTGCCAAAAAACAGAAAAAAAAACGATGATAATAAAGAGGCCGGTCATTTTCTCCCAACAACCGACATCGATCAGGCTCTAAAGCTAGGTCGTGGTCACGTATTTCTTGCCAAAACCTCCAATGAAAGACAACCACAAAAAGATATGAAATATTAGTTGTTAATCTAGTCTAAACGTAGACACCTTCAACCATATATTTCAATATAGCACGCAAAGATAACTTCATGCATCATGACAATATAATCACCTATATTCATTAGGTTATAAAGTTGTACAATGCATAATTTCTTTTTAGATAATTGAGGTTATACGAGCCATCGCACTATGCAGCACCATATTGATGATGGACTTTCGATCGACTAATCCCTCTGGGTTCCTTAGTTACCTCCCACCAAGGAACCTATGGAAGAAATCATAGAAAGAAAGGAATGAGTAAGTTTCAAACTCTACACATCTCCCTTAGTCAATGTATTATTAAAGAACGAAACTTACCACTCGACCAATACCTCTTGAGGGCACAACACAATGTAATGCATTGATAATGAAACTAACCAGACATATATAATCAGTTGAGAAAATCATGTAGATGACTATAGTAACTGGATTTTCAAAAGATCGAAATTAAAGATCATCAATTAATAATGAGAGGATCGCAACAAATCGCACAAATTAATACGGTAACTGACTGTAGTTGCTTAACATATCCTCTTAAACTCAAAGGGTTGACAATGAAACCAACTTGAAATTGTAAGCTAATACATGGAAATTAGCATACGACAATATATATAAATTAAATGACTAACTAATTGTAAAAAAGAGGAACTAAAAATATTGACAGATAAACTCCAAAAAGTGAGAAGCCAATATATATATAGGTGCTTCTACAATGGAACCCAATTACATAACATTTATTGTGTATTTAATGTGTTTTGCATTAAATGCATTACATCAATCACCATTAGATTGAAATCCCATAGTAATTTAATTGTGATATATGTAGTACTCATGACATGGGTATATATTTGAACTCCATTGTAGAAACACCATATATATATATACTCCATTCGGTTAAAAATATAAGTCTTTCTAGCAAAAAAATTTTTGTCAAAATTATAAGTCGTTTTTGGAATTCGAGAGTGTATTTATTGTTTTTTTTTACCAACATACAATTCAAATATTTATGATTCTTCAATTTTTCAATTTTTCAATTCATTTAATGTTAAAGGACGTATATTATGGTTGTCTTAATTCTTGTGCTTTTACCTTAAACGACTTATTTTTGTGACGGGGGAGTATATATATTATACTTAGAATAAAATGATTAGTTGATATATTATTATTTGCTATATACTAATTGTTATCGTGCATCTCTTAATTTGTTCATAGATTGATGTTTCTATACATACAGATTAAACGATATGTAACTGTGAATATAAGCAAATGTATCATCACATGTGTATCAAAAATAAGTCACTCCAGCATTCCCCTAGTTATTTACATACACACAACACTATACTAATTACTGATCAGGACTTAAACCCCCTTCCATCGAGCACTTGTGATAGGTCTCCATTCACTTCATCACCAAGCTAGTGGTTGGTAAAATTTCACCTAGTTGGCAAGTAAATTTTACTGAAGGTCTTTTAACTGTACACTTTGCAACATTTTGATCACACAACTTAATTTTGTAAAAAAAAAAAAAAAAAAAAATCATCAAAGCCTTTTGAAATGTTAAATTAGTCATCATTTATGTTCTTCTATTATGTACGATATTAATAAAGCAAAGTGACCGCATAGCGCAGTGGATTAGCGCGTTCGACTTCGGATCGAAAGGTCGTGGGTTCGACTCCCACTGTGGTCGTTTTCGTTTTCATTTTTTTTTTGTTCAATCAGTCACTTTCTTTGATCAAGTAAGAGTTGTTGTTGACCTAAACGCCTTGAACTTGAAGAAATCGTGTTAAAAGACGCACCAGCAACACTGATCGATACATTCTTCACACCGTGCACCAACTGACCAACTCACTGAGGCCACACAACATACAGCAGTCCTTCCAAAACTAACAAGGTTCACCCACTCAGCTTTAGAGCCTGAAATCTTTACATATATATATACATACATATTGTGACAGCTTTAGATGTTGAAGTGCTCGAGTTTTCAGTCTTTCAGCAACTAATCTCAATTTGCTTTTGGGGGTCTTCCAAGGCTTGAACTTCTGTTGAGGAATTTTTATGTTTTTATAGTAGATTTTGTTCTCAAGTCGTCTCACCAAATCCATGAAGCAGTTTTTTTGGACTCATCATGTCATGTATATATTAGTTGTTGTGCTTAAAATTCATTCTTAGTGAGATCTTACCAAGAAAAGTTGTTGGACAAAAGTGTACATAGTACGCAGAGTTAGAACATAAAACGTTTTTACTTATAGTTATTCCATTTAAATTTTTTTTCAATTGAAAATCGTTTTCTCAATATTTCATGTCGACTTTCTTGAGTACGCTAACTTATTCAAATCGACTTTTTTGCATTTGAAAGAAACTTCGACTGAATTTTATCGAAGAAGATATAAGTCCAAATTTCGACACTTACTAACTCTATCAAAATAAAAGAAAATAGATCATTCCCACCTTCCATTCCCCTACTTCTACAGTAGAACACAAATTGGATTAACGACTTTAAATTTCATTCAAGGACCGAAATGTAGGCTCTCTACAAGCCTCAATTTGCATCTCCCACTTATTTATTTACTGATTATATAAATACATCAACTAAGTTCTTTTTAAAAAATGTTTAGTTGAGGAGTTTTGAAATGTCAACTAACATGCATGCATTTAATGGAAGATATCACCTTCATTATGATCATATGACTTCTACTATAATCACTATTCTATTTAGGCACTACTGATGCCATTTTTTTTTCTTTATTTGACATTAGTCAGTGTTCCAACCTTTTTCAGCCCCTCGATCCTGCTTAGTTAATCATCCAATCAAATATATAGCAAACAAGATAATAAAGGGAAATTCCTACAATATATATGTACCTACTATATTTTTTCTTTAAAAAAATCATGAGTATCTAAAACTTTTTTTCGGCTCCTCCCTATTTAGGCGCAACTACAGAGATAGTTTAGCCCTCAATCACTTAATTTGAAGGAAATCAATATATTTGAAGTTGGATTGTAGGATCCCATCTCTATAGCTATACCAAGTACTCATTTTTTTCTTTCGATTTCTTCCTTGGGCACTTTGGTGGGCCAAGGGAACTAAAGACCCCCAAGGGATTGGTCAAGATCCACCAGCAATACTCTGATGTCAGCGGCGATGGCTTGGATACCCTAAGCTTCAAAAAAAAATAAAAAAAAATCCCTATAGCTACCATGATATATTTTGGCACCACATGCAGTTTCCATTTCAAAACACATACAAAAGTACAAAACCATGGCAAAAAATAAAAATAAAAATAACTCAATCCTATAGAAACTCAAGCTTTCAGTCATTAATACCATCTCTACAAAACACCAATCTTCAAAAATTTAATGAACACACACACACACACATACACACATTGAGATAGATAACCCCAAATTGATCATATCAGTAGAGACAAACCTAAATCTGTGATTCATCAATCTAATAACAACAAGTTAATAACAATGAATCAGTTCTTACAACCAGAAATGAACAAACAAAACTCAACTCTGTGTTGCTCCTGCTGCACCACCAACTTCTCTTCCAACCACAACCTACTATCCAACACACTCCTTGTTCTAAACATGAATGAAGCACAACCATTGTTAGACCTATTAAACAACCAGTCATACACATCCCACATAAGATCAACTGTCAATCCATCAATGAAGATGGTCTGATTCCCCCTGAAATTCCATTGCAGTCTCTTCACTAGTATCACTCTCCGTTTATCGATCGATATCGATAGAGCCGGCCACTTCAGCCCCTCGTCTTCGCACCTTATGGCGATGTCGTGGGAGGCCCCGAGTTGCGAAAACTGGGCCTTCGTTGAATAAAGGGTGCCTCCATTGAAGTGCTCTCGACGGGAAATGAGTGTGAATTGCGCCAAGTGAATCCCAGTTTTGAACTTCTTGTGTAGTATGTCCTCTCCCATGTCGCCTAACAGTAGGCCAACCTCGGCGTCGATGAGGACCGCGACGAAGAAGGCGGCGACGGGCTCGGGACCGGAGCTGAACTTAGCTGATGAAAGGTCCCATAAGACTTCCGCTTTGAGGGAGTTGAATTCGATCAGTCTGTGGCCCTTTTTCTTCTTGAAGAGCCTGTTTTGAGTGGCGAATTTTGAAACAGAGGAGGAAACAGAGGAGGAGGGGTTTTCGGGGTCGATTTCGCCGATGCAGAGGCCTTGATCTAAGGCGTTTTTGGACCAATTGAGCTGGATTAGGAGCTGTTTTTGGGTGGAGAGCTTTGAAATGTATGTGCAAATGACTGCATTTTGGATTGATGGGGGAGTCTTGGGGGTGGCATGAGAGATTTGAAGCATTTGTGCAAGAGTAGTCAGAGACCCTGACTGAGTGGTCGCTGAGACAAGAAGCGATTTCTCTCATCTTAGATTGAGAAACTTGAAAATCTAAGATATGGGTTTTGCTCAGAAGATCGAGATTTTGAAGAAATGAATGAACTTGATGAACTGATTGGAGTCTAGCCCTGCAAAATGGAGAGAAACATAGGAGTAGAGGAACATGGGTGCTCTGTTTGCTCTGTTTTCTCTTTGTTCTCCCTGTCTTGAGCTGTCCCTCTCTTTGCCTCTTTTCATCTAATTCTGAGGAGACAAAGCCCGAAAAGAAGAAAAGAAGAATCGAACTAGTGTGGGGACTCGGACATCTAAGTCTTTCCTAAAAGGACTGCACTAATCTCAACACTAATCATGATTATGAGCCCCTTAATTAGCTACATCAACCAACTAGGGTTGTGATCAGTGAAACTCGAAAGCCAAATGGTAAACCAGATGTCGAATTTGAGTCTCATAGATTGAAAAAAAAAAAACATGTAGAAATGTCACATCTTGTACCAATTCTAATAGTGTCTGAGAGTGAATTAGTGCGCGTGGTTAAAATTAAAAATTTTGGAAGCAAAAGGAGAAGACTAATAACTAATTAACATTTATTAACCCTAAAAAACTTGTACCTTAACGTGAATTAGTTGGTGCAGTTAGTACCGGATACTACTGCTTCATAAGAAACTAAAAATAAACGAAGTAGGGAAAGAAGACTAAAGACTAATTAACACTAAAGAGAGTGTAAGCTGTAACTTCTCTGTTGCTTCCTTGACCTTCTTTTGCCAGTTCATGGAGCAAAGTGAGGAGCCATTGAGATTTTATTTTTTATTTTTTTATAAAAGGGTAGTGTGGACTTGGTCTAATTAGCTGATTGGATTAACAATGTATTAGCGAAGAAATAGGTGAATTAGTTAAGTATGTAGGTTACAGGAGAGTTAATGAGGAGGTGACAAATGTATAGATAAGAGAGGAGGGGAGAAAGAGATGGGGCTCTCCACACATCATGATTGTGAGAATTGGGGATTGGTCCCACTTATTAAAACCAGTCTGGAGAACCATCAACTGCTACCTATTTATATGTAGCTCATGAAGAGCTGATGAATAATGTGAGTTATTCAAGAGTTTGATTAATCAATATAACCGATATTTTTATTTTTTTGATAGGAATCAATATAACCAATATGTAACAAGAAAATCAATATAACCAATAATATTAATTGAGAAAATGAGCATAGCTGAATTGTGGATGTTTAGGGAGACGTAAATGTTTTAATAGATACGTAGGAAAACTCTTTAAGATAAAATACAAAAAAGGTGAAGATTCACGAAAAATAACAATAATACTAATAGAGAATTACCTATCAAATGTCATGTTTTCGAAATCTAGTGATGACAAATTGTTTCTTTCTTATAAAAAAAATACTATTCGAAGATTGAGAATGATGATTAATAGTTTTTTTTTTTTTTTTTATAACAATTATAGCAGCTTTTAAGACAGTCGGTAAATGTTTCACTAAGAAATTCGACTTAATTTTGGTAAGCTGATTAATTCATCATATCAGAAGTGGATAAATTAAAAGGTACCCCCCCCCCCTAACTAATTAATTAGCTCAAATGAAAACACATATTAAACACGGTTCAAGATATTATTTGAAGATGTTTATGAATTATTTTACAAAAAAAAGTGTAAGGTTTATCATTAATTACATTAAAATCGAGTAAAGTGTGCCTAAAAAAATCAAGTAAAGTGAAAGATATTGGATCTATGTAATTGATCCCAACTGATTTAATATTACAATTTTTTTTGTTGTTAAATCTCATGTTAGTCTAACTATTTAAGTGAAACCATGATTCTAATAATTGGGAAATGAATTAATGACTGAAAACAAGGATAGCTGAGGCTGAAAAGGTGAAAAAGCAAATATTCTAAAGACATATGTATAGTTTATAGGTATAACTGAAAGTCATTTCTGAAAAGGAATTGAAGGGTTTTTACATGATGGGAGATCTTTCAAGGAAACAAAAATTTAATCTAGAAGTATAGAATGTATAGTTTAAAGTGGGTACAGGGTTCACTTTCTACAACAAGACCCAAAAGGTGTATGGACCCATAAATTAATAATGACATAGCATGTCTAGCTACCTCAATTATATCTAAAGGAAACAGTACTACTGTTTGTGTAGTAGTAGGGAAGGAAATCTTCTCATTAATGTTCAAGAATCAAGACTAAAGTCTTTTTGAATGTTGGCATATATAGTTATAGATAAATGTACACTTGCATTTGCTTATGAGGTAATACATAGTACTAAAGTTGCATTAATTAAATCTCAAGTTTCAATCTAAACTTTTGAAGTCCTTAAACAAATTTAGTTAACTTTCACTATCACCAACTATTTACAAGTGTTGCAATTCATCATCACCACAATGTTCAAATGTTGTAACCGCGGTTCTTCAAAGCCAAGTTCATACATGGAAGTTCTACGTTTTGATGAACACTTTGTATCTCCAAATTAATCTATTAATTTTTACTAATAATTAATTATGTGTCGTCTTTTCCTTTTTTCATAGTAAAAATTCTTTTCTACTAATTGTATTGAGCCATTGACGATTAAAGAATTTTTTTTTTTGGTTATCGATGTTTAACGAAATTATGGTTTGATAGAAAATTACTTTAACACTAATTACAATTTTAAATGCAACACTCGACATGACTATTAGGGAATTCGACCAGTACAAAAAAAGCGTGAACTTTTTTTTTTTTTCATGTTAAAGTGTGAGCCTTTTGTCAAAAGAAAAAAATGGTTTCAAGTCTTCAAACAAGCTAATAAGATGAAAAGGAATGCAAGATATATGTAATATATTTTGTCAGCTCATATGAATTGGTCCTGTCATATGCCTTTCACTCCATTTTTTACTAGTTTTTAAGAATCAATGGAATTCTACATGAGTTTTCGTAACTTGAAATATAGTTATAAAATCAGTTGGTTGTTGGCACTAGCTATTCAAAACCTAAGTAAACTAACAGTCCTAATTGTTAAAAAAATAGATGTACTTTTTTTAAGAAAGAATGCAAAAATCCTGTCGTGTATTGAAGTGGAATGAATAATATAGCACAACTTGTATACTAAAACTTTTAGTTAATTCGAACAATGCATTTTTTTATTTTTATTTTTTTGATTGAGTAACCAATTGGCTGGCGTATAAATTTAACTATTTTCAATACCCTTTTTTTATTATTAAGTAACCAATTGGCTAGCGTATAACTTTTAATTAATTTGAACTTCTTTTTTTTTTTTTTTTTTTTTGTCAACAAACAATGCCTTACTTACTAGATTAGAACAGTCTAGCTAGACATTACATTATAATGTAAATATTTTATGGACCATTGGATATGGATTATATGGTAGTCATATGAGGCTGGAACTTTCAAGCAAAGATGTAAAAGACTCGTTAGGGCAACTTGGGAAAAAAAAAAAGAAACGAAGAAATTTTCAATACAACTATAAATTAGTATTTTTTTTTGTAAGAATAAACTAGTATATCCCTCTACTTCATCATTCCTTGATAGTACTTGGGATATTCAAATTGTTCATACTCATCGCGAAGGGAATCGGGCGGCAAATTGGTTAGCCTCTTATGCAACGCACCACTCAGCGGGGACTCATTGCCTCGATCATGTAACTTGGTGTTTCCTTCCTCAGAATATGTCACATGTAACCTAGCTCATGGTCTCTTCTTAATATAATAAACTAAATTATTTCTAACGATAAGATTTGAACCCTCAGTCATACGTAGAGGTGAATACATGTCGAATTTATTGAGTAACCAATTGGCTGGCGTATAAATTTAACTATTTTCAATACCATTTTCTCCTACTATATATACATTATTACCGATTTTTCAATATATAAGTTGGAGATGGGCATTCCAGCATGGTTTAAACAAAAATAATGCAATGTCAAAATCTGTCTTACTTACACCCTCATGCATTAGCTTAGGCTGCCCTTATACAAGTATTTGACTATTCCTATTGCCTTTCTTTAATCTTATTTGCTAAGCAATTTAGTTTTTTAGTCCATACATTTTGAATGCAAATCCCTTATTTCAAGGATTTTGGAGCTTAAAAAACAGAAAATTATTTTTAAATCCAAACGCAGAATTATTTTTGTCGAGATTTCCACATCTATGGCTAGACTTTCGTTAATATATGGTCTCAAAACTTCATGGAGATTTTTCAAAAAACTCTTGATATCATTTAGGGACATGAGAGCAACCAAAGTTTGTAGTTTGTAGTTTGGCTTCCTATAATTGAGAGAAAGGGTTTTGTTAAATTACAATCTCGCCAAGAGTGATCCTAGCTTTATTGACTCGTATAACCTAACCGATTGTAATAGACCCATATAACCTATAAAGGTCTCAAAATATCTATCAATGTGGAACCGGATTATTCTGTCAAAAATTCATAATGGACTTGAATGATTGAATCAAATATCAACTAAAGATTTGACATATATTACGTATTCTACTTCTCTCATGTCAAAACATTAGACCTCGATCATCATGGTTATATTTTTTTTTTAGTCCAAACCACTAGTATCTAGATTGTTCAACTACTCCGAGTTCGCCTCCAAGTCATACATCGTATAAGTGGAGGGAGCTCCTAATATTGGTGATTATATTTTCAAGACTGGAACTCGAGTCACTAGTTAAGGAACAAAAACTCGCTCCCCGTCGGAGCTATGCCAACCAACCCTTGGTGCATGTTGAGTTTTGAGTATGGGCCTAGTGCATTGAAGATGAGCTCTTGACACGCCCAATAGCCTCATCCATGGTCCCATCTCTGTTTACTCTCTCAACGGTACAAGGGTATCAATTCACAGAAAAGGTATTTCCTTTTGAATTCCAATTGTTTCAGACTTTCTTGAATCATTTGAATCAGTTCTTCTATTGATTTCTGGTTCCCTCATGTCGCGCTATCGATGTGAATTCATGTTTTGATGTTCATTGTCATTAGGGTTAGGGCAGCGTTTTGATTTTTTGTGTTGATACTTCAATTAGTAATGGATTAGTTGTTGTTTTTGTTGCCCACAATTCACTAGTTCATGATTTAGGGGGGAAATGAAAAGAGTGATTAATTTCATGTAATTTATCTGAATTAGGACTATTTGGGGTAATCGATGTTAATTGGAACCATCAATTGCACTAAATCGAGCGCAATGGAAGAGTTCGATCCATGTAGCCGACCTGAGCTAATTTGGGATTGAGGCTTTGTCGTTGTTACTGATATGAATTAGGACTTGTCTTTACTGATCTATATAACACTTTTGATTCAATCATAAATCATAAAATATAAACATACCTCCTTCCATTGCCATTAAGTTTGAGAATGTTTTTCCCCTCTCTGCCTTCTTCCGTTAGACGAATATAATCTTGATGGTGAGATCTCTTTGGTTTTAAACAAATCATAACCCAATAACTGTTTTACAGTTATATATCTGTACTTCAGCTTGACATCCCCAAACATGAAGATGTCTCAAACTAGATTTCCTACCAATCCAAAGTTCATAAGGAGTCTTAGGAACTGATTTACTAGGAACCCTATTCAGCAAATATGCAGCAGCTTTAATGCATGCATCCACAATGATGAAGGCATATTGTTACAACTTAACATACTCCTAACCATATCCATAAGAGTACGGTTCCGCCTTTCAGCTACACCATTTTGTTGAGGTGTACCAGACATTGTGTATTGTGCACGAATACCTCGACTTTTAAAGAAATTTGCAAATGGACCTGGACATTGTCCACTTTCATCATACTTTCCAAAGTATTCGCCACCTCTATTAGATCTTACCACTTTTACCTTTCTATCTAGCTGCATTTCTACCTCATTAATGAACACTTCTAAAATGTCCACTGACTGAGACTTTTCATGCAACAAGTATAGATAACAATATCGAGAGTAATCATCAATAAAGGTGATAAAATACTTTTGACCACTCCAAGATGGAGCATCAAAAGGACCACAAATATCGGTGTGTATCAATTCAAGAGGCTCACTGCTTATTGTGGCTGGATGTCTTGATATATGTTTGGTTTGCTTTCCCTTAATGCAATCCACACATACATCCCAATCAGCAAAATCCAATTGAGGTAAGATGTTACTTTTCACTAACTTCTTTACTTTTTCTTTGGATATGTGACATAATCTTTGATGCCAAAGAAAAGCAGAGCACTCATCATGTGCACTACATTTATTTCCAATAAGATGCTCAACATTAAACAAAGACTCAACAAACATACTATCAAGATTGAAACGATATAAGTTGTCAATTAAAATACCAGAACCATAATAATATTTTTGTTTAAATAAACTAAAACAAATGTTTCCAATCTTTAAATTAAAGCCTACACAATCCAATCTTGACAAAGAAACAAGGTTCCTTGAACATTCAGGAACATAAAGACACTTTTCTAAATCCAAGCAACATCCGATATCCAGGATTAATCTGCAAGTCCCGATCCCTTCTATGCGTGCCTTCATTTTGTTCCCCATAAATAAGAACTTTTCAGTTCCGCTTATGGGATAGATTGAAAGGAATCCCTGCATAATATGTGAAACATTAGTAGTTGCACCAGTATCAAGCCACCAGGTATTATTAGGCACTTCAATTAGGTTTGATTCAAAACATACAGAAATGTAATATATACCTTTCTTCTCAAACCATGCCTTTCGATTCGAACATTCTTTCTTGAAGTGTCCACTCTTCTTACATAAGTGACACCTCAGCTCCTTATGGATTCAACCCTCATGGACTTTTATTGGGGCTTTGTCATTCTTTCTGTCATTCCTTCGTGGTATCGTTTTGCTGCTGCTATGTGACGACCCCAGTTCCACAATCCTAAACTGGGCCTCGCCCGGCCTAGACTTACGTGGACCCCGAGCCAGTCTCGCTGAGTTACGCAAGCCTAGTTAGCCTTCCTTTATCATTTACCATTTATCAAGCAATTAAAGTTGAGTTAATCAATTAGTGAGTTATAATAGTTATAGCGGAAGCAATTAAACCTCAAACTAACTGAAAAACCTCAAAGACACAAGTTAAGACAACCTAGAGTGTGGAAACCCCGAATATGTATATCATCGTCAATAAACATTCAAATGAGAGTAAACGCAAGATATACATTCCCAAAATCTCTTAAAAACCCAACTCCCAGTGTTTCAAAACAAGTATATCTAATAATACATAAAAATCACCTATATCAGACAAGTGGAAAAGACTACTCCGGTATCCTCAAATGATATCTCCTAGTTGTGGAGCCTTCCTCTTCTTGCTGGATCGTGGATCCGCACTCCGTCTAACACAAGAATGACAAGCCCGGGTAAGTAACGCCAAGCAGACATATATACAACATTTCGAAATAAATAAATCGCCTTAAATCATGCGAGATAGAAAGAAAAGAACAGGGAACACATGAATATAAATGACGCAAATAAATCAATCGATAAGTGAGGGTCCGAATACGAAAGCCGAATAGCAAGGAGTCCCGACTAAAAGGTCGTTGAGTCGCGACAAAAGCCCACCTCGACTCGGGTCCAGACGAGACACGCTACCTACCGCCCTAACCTTGCGACTATGAGATATCCACAGAGACCGGATAAGTGCCCTCAACGTACACTCAATTAAGAGATATCAATGGCGTCCGAGATAGTTAGAGCTAATATCACAGATAAATAATAACCATGACTCACTTGCCAATGGATCACTCAACCAATGAAAATCTCAAAAGAAACGATGAACAAAGCAATAACAACAAATTAAAGCTCAAAAATAACTGTACAATTTCCTAATTTGGTTTACTTACTGTTTCCAAGCTAATACGCACTCAAATCGGCTCCGACACGCCTCCAAATCCGTACCCAATAGCGACACTTTGTAAACTATGCCCCGATAATCATATGGGTAAATTTATGTTGTGTTAGAGCCTATTTGAGATATTTTAGATTTTTAAATTGTTTAAATTAGGAAAATCTTAATGGTGGCACATTTTTCGAGGAAATATTTGTTGGCGTAAAAACTTTCGACAACGTCACAAGTGTTTTTCCAATTTCCTCAACATTTTCTAAATTTTTTCAATTTTTCCCTGAATTTTCTTGATTTTTATTGGATTTTCTTTATTTATTTAATTTTTTTGTTGTTTTTTTTTTTTTTAATTTGGGGCCCTTTTGGGCACCTTCCTTTTTTCTTGAACCGGCCCACTGCTCATTGGCCGAAATGCCGGCCCGTCCCGGGCTGGCCCCCCCCCCCATTTTTTCCGAAAGAGAGGAAATGCACAGAGGCGTAAACGCCACTCGTGTTTTTTTTTTTTTTTTTCTTCTTCTTCAACTTCAATGCACACAAATGAGATGTACAATCAAACTCTAAACCCAACATTAACTCACCCAAAATCAACAACAACAACATCAAATTCAAGAATTGGAAATGACCAAATTATTCAAATGATGTTAATGGAGATAGAGAGGTACTTAGCTTGATGTTCTTGCAAGTGTGATCACCACTACTTCTCCACCCTCACTTTGGTTGCTCTTCTATTTGCTCCAACACCCCAAAGAATCTCTCTTCTTTCTCTCATTCTTCCTTGCCAAACGTTGTGAGTGAGTGAGAGTTATGAGGTTTATGGATTGGATAAAGATTGAACCATGGCCACACATCCATTCGTGCACACGTATCTCGAGGCATGTCTAAGGGACTACCTTCACTCAATTATTAACCAAGTCATGCACAAATGCCTCTCAAGTTAACTTCATTGACCTCTTGATTTGCCAATGCGCGTCTCGAGACACATCATGTGGCTATTTTTATTTTTCACTAACTATAGTCACATTAATGTTTACATTTAATGTGGCCACATTAGCCAATTATTAAACCAACATAAATTCAACATTAGTCCAAAATAATTCTGCTTACCCCATATGCCGCTACTTCGGTCCCACGTCGACACGCGACTCGAGGTACGCCTCCGCTCGTCTCGATAGCGTTATGCCCCGCGTGTACCTTACCCGCACATTACCTCGGTGTCCACTCCCGAGATTTAGACATGTGTATCACGACAAGTGGGTCCCACGTACGAACCTGAAATGACACGTGGCACGAGGTAGATTTTTAGGATCGTTACATGCTAGCTCCATCATGCATAGTGAGATGAACTGAGTGACCCTTCGTTTCCTTAATCTCCTTCCTCCCGTACGAGCATGACCTTAATTTCTTGCAAGTTCCATTTTTCTTTTATGGTGTTGTAATTCACCCGGCCCGACCAAACTCGGGGGAAGGGAATTAATAATGAACTGAACCATAAATGATTCACTCACGTCCATACTCATTGCTTTGAGCTTCGTTGCCAAGTTAGACATACTAGTCACATGATCATGGATGGGTTTGTGACCACTCAAATTTCTTAGTGGTCAACTCACTCATCAAGCTTCCCACAATGGACTTGTTAGCAATGTCCGATTGTGAGTACTCTTTTAGTTGGATCGTGAACTCCTTTGCGTCGCTTGTCTTGGGCATAGATGGTTTGACATTTTCTGCAATCATCATTCGCATCAAATTCATACTTAGCCTATTAGACCGCTCCCAAGCCTCGCATAGAGACCTTTCCTCTTCAGAGCTAGTCTCGGTAATGGCCGCAGGCTTTTCATCTACAATGATTGCTAGGTCAAGGTCCATTACACCCAGTTGGAACTGGATCTGTTCAAACCAATCATTGTAGTTGAGCCAATTGGACTTAACCATCATATTACCCAAGGCAAACATATTAGATGACACTGCAAATATAACAAAATCATTCACATTAATGCTTTGAGTTAAACCAAATAGATTCAGGCATACAATACATTTATTATGTATTTAAGTTCACCTTTGGGTAATACTTTAATACATAATTCATGCTATATTAAATTCTTAATAATCATACTTTCATAGACAATCAATCATACTTAAGTAAATAAGTAAGATATATTTGGATAAAACATACCTATTTTTAATTAAGTATGATGATAAATCTCTTAAGTTTCATTAATCATAAGCAATAGTCCACCTTTGGGTGACCTCCTAGCATTATAATTAATTGTCTTAATTAAATATTTAACATCTATTCAAGCTAGGCCACTTTGGTGACTAACCATCTTTTCATGAAATAAACATTTAATTAAGCGTACTTTAATTTTAATTTTAAAATTTTAAATTCTAATATATATTTCATGCAATTTGATTAAGGCCGTAATTCTTTATCTGTCAATTTCCATATCAAGATATACATGTCGATCATATGCATACATGCATGACAATGAATTAATCAATTAATAACGTGACATACATTAATATCACAAATTTAATATATCACAAATTTACATACGTATAACATGTAATATGTGTATATCACATTAATATGATCACATACATTAATATATGCATCTATACGTATATCATATCACAAAATTTTCTATTAATATTATATAATATGTGTATGTATTGTGTAAGCATATATATTGTTGATTCAGTGATACCAATGTATATAAAGAAGTCGATCATTTTAAACAACGCGATAAGCATGACATCTACATAAATTTCAAATTTGTGTTTATCTACATACACCAAATTTGTAGACTTTACAAATAATTATGTAGATATACACGTTTTAGTGATTTCGGCAATAAGGTCACATATATATGAACCGAAATCACATTGAAATAGAAATTCTATTTCGCTATTAAAAAGGAATCGAAATAACACAAAAATTAAAATGCCTATAATACCCAAAATTGACATCAAAAATAAAATATTTTCTAACGTAAAAGATATGCCAAGTAAGTCATTCAACAAAATTGAAAATTTGGGAAATCTTGCCGAAATAAAAAAAAATCAACTACTCCGGCATCGAAATAGGTAAAATTTAAAATTAATAAATTACCTTTTATACCCTTTTATACCCAAATTGAACAATCGACTTCAAGAATTATTTTCAATAATGTCGAACGAAATTGAAACAATAATGCGGAAACTACTATCAATAATCAAAGTATTCAACCATGCTCTGATACAAATGTTGTCTTTACTGATCTATATAACACTTTTGATTTAATTATAAATCATAAAATATAAACATACCTCATTCCATTGCCATTAAGTTTGAAAATGTTTTTTCCCTCTCTGCCTTCTTCAGTTAGACATAATATAATATTGATGGTGAGATCTCTTTGGTTCTAAACAAATCATATCCCAATAACTGATTTACAATTATTGGATCCGTTTATTTTGAAGAGAGAGGGGAGGGAATTAAAACCCCGTCTAGTACTTAAAACATTTATGCCCAAACTACCATCAAGTTGTGAGCCAAAAACATGGAGTATGTAACAATATAATATGGGTCACATATAATAGAGATTAATTAGGAAAAGATAATCTAACATTGGAAGGGTGGATTTTTTATGAGAGATTGGTGCACAAGTGGCTCCGCGTTGGGTTGGTTTCGCATAGGTGAGTTTGCAGCCCGTTGAACTTGAACATTAAGGGGACGCCTGTACTGGTTTGGTTAGGTTTTTTGTGCTTCTAACTAAGATCTGCATTGCATTATACTTGGAGGGTGGCATTAATTTGGGAGAGGTGGAGATGCGCTTAATTCTAAAATTCGGGTATGTTTTTTACTACCTTGGGTTTGTCTTTTTGCGGAATGTGACTCAAAGTTTCGAACTTTTCGTGTTCGAGTTTACTACTATATTTACATCAAGTTTATATATTTGTAAATAAAAACTTCACTCAGTGATTCCATTGTATGGACAACAACAAAGCCTCAATCTCGAATTAGTTGGGTCGGCTACATAGATCAAACTCTTCCATTGCGCTCGATTTAGTGCTGTGGATGTAAATCACTCATGATCAATGCGTCTCAATTTAGTTTTGGTCTACTTCTACATCATCTAATTTCTTCAGTTTCTATTGAGCGAGTTTTCTAATCGAGTTTCTATTAAATCCTTCCAAATTTCACTCAGCCTTACCATTGTATGTACAAAAGATGTTGTCAGTAAATTTTGTAATTTTGGTAGGCATTGGGGGGGTGTGACTGAATGAAGTGCATTGCAATATCTTGTTCAAAGAAGAACTCTGCACATGGTTGTGCTCCGCGTTCTTGTACTTTGTATGGAATAAACAAAGATGAAAAAACAATGAAATAATGGCGACTTGTTAATGTTGCCTCCATTTTTTGAAAAGAAACAAGATCTCATTGAATGAAACCGAACTTATTCATCCTGGTCATCCTCCACCTTTTATATTTAGGATTTAGATAATGTCGGTTTGCTGCTGATACTGATAATCTTGTATTCCACGAACCTGATTTTATGTGCGTGCTTCTTATTGTCTTTCTAAGTTTCTATTGCTGAAAATTAAATAGCTAAATTGTTGCTGTTATTCAGTCGTCTTAAGTTGTCCTTGCATGCTATCAGGGCCCCATAATCCAATGCATGAGTGACGCATCCTTATTGTTTTCTCGTTATTATGTGACCACGCAATGAGAAATTGTTTTTTTCATTTCTACATGTTTATTGTGTTGCAGTGGAAGATTGGAGCTTCTCTACCAGTCTGTAAAGATCCACAAACTGGTAAAGAAAAGGTGACTGATTATCAACTGAAACTGAAACATGAACCGATTTTCATGGATCACAGTTATTTTATTTTTTTTTTTTTTTTTTTTTTTGCTACTTTGCGATTTATTTTTCCAGTTAACAATGCGAGATTTGCTTTCTTGGGTCGGCACCAACTTGATCAAGGAGAGATCTGAAATGCTCATGAAAGGGGATTCCGTGTGAGTCCAAATCTCTATTTTTTATATTGATCTCATGATACTAACTTCACCCGTAAACGTCTATGTGGTCCTTTTTGCCATCAACTCTTTATCAACATTTCGTGATTAATAGTGTTAAATTTGCAGGAGATCGACCTGGCGTGCTTGTCCTAGTAAACGATTGCGATTGGGAATAAAGCGGTCAATTCGACACCACATTAGAGGAGAAGGACGTCTGCACGGCGGATAGTTTCCAAGACACTAAATCATCTTTAAGCATTTGCTAAAGCACTAGTACCACATTGCTATATCAAGACAAGCTTGACTATGGTGCAACCAGCTTGAGCGTATCTTAGTGGCGCAGACAATCTTGACATAGGGGGAATTGAATTTGGTACCGTGCATCTAACTCACGCGATCCCAAGCTCGCCTTTACTTTTGGGCCAATCCGTCCGGGTTATATTGCCTTGTTATAAAACATGTGTATCTTTTGTACTATGTTTATTTCCAAGGCCAAATTGTGTCGATGTCTCTACCCAACGTGCTCTATTTTGATGTCCTTTGAATTCCAGCTATGTCTTCACTCTTCAGTTCTTCAGCTGCTCTGGTACATTTATTTGGTGGAACATCTCATATGTGGTATAATAAATGATAGAGTCACCCATGTGGGCGAGGGAATACATCATAATTAACCATCCTGCTGACACTGCTGCATTTAAGTACACATGCAAGCACGTTACAACTTAATTGGTCAGAGTTATGTGTATATCTATAGTCAACTTTCTCACATTTTATCAGGATTGCAGGGTCACACAGGTCTTGTACATTAGAGCCTACAATGGTTTTCTTCAAAAAATCCTGGCACACACGCACATAAAACATCTGTGCATTAAGGCCATAACTCAATGCTCAATATTTTCCATATAGTTGGTTCTAAGTTTGGGTAAAGGAAGTGAAACTCCAAATCTGAAAAAAGGACGACGGTCGCATAACTTCTTATGAAATGGATCAAATAGATACATGCTCGACCCAAACTAATATGTGATTGAGGTTTAGTTGGTGTTATTGTTTGTTAATCTCTCGAAATAAAGTAGGTGCAAAAATAAGGTGAAGTTTGACTACAAGATTAGAAAGTGAGGGAGAATAATCCTACACTAAACACCAATTTAAACATTATTAATTTATTAAGCGACCTCTAATTGAATCAGTAAGTATAGTTTTTTTTTTTTTTTTTTTTTTTTTTTTTTTTTTTTTTTTTTTTTTTTGCTAGAATGAGAACACCATGTCACACCACAAGACACATTGGTTAACAAGAGTCATTTATGTGCGCCTCGAGATGTGGATATACACACATATCTCAATGTATAACACGCGGGTCGAGGTTGCATGAAAGGCTCTTGTGAGCCAATGTGTCTTGTGGTGTAACATCGTTGTTGTCATTCTAATATTTTCCTTTTTTTTTTTTGGGTCTAGACCAACTCCGAGCTCAAGTCGGGTCGGCGTAATAAGGGGTAAAACTCTTTCAGCAATAGTTTTTGCGTTCGTAAAATTTCCAACTTGAGACATCTTATTAAGTTACTGGAGTGCCAAACTACTCTATCGGGCTTCTTACGCAGTACAATTGGGGCGCCCGATTAAATCTCATGCGAAGGCACTTGGGCCCATGGTTTGAAACTAGCTCCATGGGCCTTATGGACCTTTAAAACAAATGGGCCCAAACGCAGAAACTAAAATACGTGGGAACTGGCGCATCGTTTTTGATGTTCCCGCGAGTCTCATCACTCTTCATCGTCACTGCAACAGAGAAGATCCGATCTCAGTCGCAGAACCAAAACTAGGGTTTCCTCCGCTCATCGATCAAATCCAATGTTCCCCCAATTCGTCTCCACAGGAGACTCTCTCACCAAGGCGTCTTCAGCAGTGTTTCGTATCGGCACAGATGCGCATCTCTACGACGATCCGGACGACGTCAGCATCGCTCCCCTCCTCGACAGCCGCTTCGATTCCGAGAAATGCGAGGCCCTCAAGCGCCTCCTCGCGCTCATCGCCCAGGGCATCGATGTCTCCAATTTCTTCCCCCAGGTTCGCCCTTTCAATTCGATCGCGTTTTGTTTCGTGATCTGTGTGCAATTTTAGGTCATTTCGGATTTGGGGTTTTGCGGAATCGAACAAAAATTAGGGCTTTTTTGGTGTGATTGGGATTTCGTTGTGTGCAGGTTGTGAAGAATGTGGCGACTCAGTCGATTGAAGTGAAGAAGCTTGTGTACTTGTATCTGCTACATTATGCTGATAAGTATGGCTTGGCTAGGGCATTGATTTGATTTGTCTTTCTATGTTATGCTCAATTTGCTGATTCTCATTTTTCCACTAGAAAATTTGACTCGATAAAAACTGAAGAAATTTGAAGAAGTAGGGGTAGACCAAAGTTAACTTGGGACTTATTGATCAAGAGGGATATGAATGGTTTGAAAAGCTCACCATCAATTGCACTAAATCGAGCACAATTGAAGTTGTTGGTTAAATTGAGGTTTGCGGTGGTTGGTTAGGGCGCCACCAAAGATGGCCTAGAAATGTGCCCATTAGAAAACTAGACTAAATAGAAAGTAGAAAGTGAAGGAACTTGATGATGTAGAGTAGACTGAAGCTAACTTGGGACGCATTGATTAGAAATGATTTAAAGAATTTGAAAAGCACCCCATTGATTGCACTAAATCGAGTGTAATGGAAGAGTTTGATCCATGTAGCCGACCCCAACTAATTTGGGATTGAGGCTTTGTTGTTTGTTGTTGTTCTTGATCTAACCAGACCGCTTTCAACTGCTTTGACTGGTCGGGACTGACAATCTACATGATCTATAATGGGGTTGATACCTCCTCCCAACTTGATATTTTGGTAGCCATGCCTTGAATTTGAGACCTTTGATTAATGGAAATTAAGTCCAAACCGCTCGTACAAATTGCAGTTGGTGTAAAAATCTTATTTGATGGCAAATGGTCTTATTTGAGCAGGTTTTCTGTTTCTTATTTGATTTTATTACTTTACGAATTTTTTTCTTGATGAAATGCTTTTATGTTTTGGCACATTGTTTTGTTCCTTCAATAGTCTTCTTTCCCAATGGCGCCATTGGGTGAATTGTTGAAATTTGAACAAGCTTTCATGTGGCTTGTTTGATTTGACGCGCGCGAACGCGTCAATAAAATTAAAATACCTAAACCAACTATTTTTGTAGAATAGTGGCAAATGGTCGATCCCATCGAAGATTGGTATTCTTTCTAAGGTTTAAAAAGAACAAAAAGGGAAATTGGGGGTTTTGAGAGAATGAATTAATTAACTAATCTAAATATAAACAAAATAACTAAAGCAATGGAAATAAATTTGAAAACAATTAATAAAAACACCTAGGTCAAGACATACAAGTTCGGTTTGATAAAAGATTAGATTTGTCGTTAATATATGTAAAATATGCAAATCGAAATATCTTAGTGTAGCTATAGACCCGAACGTACGCGGTTCCTCGCGCTTCCTAATCTCGATAGCCAAGGTACGACGGTGACTATTTCCTTAATCAAACGAATAACCATATACTCAAGCGTATTGGGTTTAACACGTTGACCGCAATGGGCTTTGTGAAGACACACCTAGACAACCGGATCACTCGTGTGTCCGATTTAGCCTAGATTTCTAAGGTATTCAACCGGTCCCAAAAGAGACTAATCAATTGGTAGGGTCAATTGCCACTAGTGTGGTCTTATTGCACAAGGACGGATGCTTACGACTCATCGACAAATAAATCAAAGTTTAAACAAGTGTTTAACTTCAATTGTTCAAATAATACCAAAGAAAATAAAATAATAATGAAAAGATTGAAATTAAAATATATAAATCTCACAAATCCATCGATACGCACAAATAAACCTCCTTCGCAGTCTTGCCTAGGCTATAAACTTAGCCCTCCATCAAAGAACACAAAGAACAAAGAAAAATAAAAATAGAATGGGGAAGAGCGTTCGGCGTAATGGCCAAGTAGAGGATGCCGAGAGAGAGCTCTCGATTAGCCGAAAGGTCCAATATATAAAAATCAATTCCGGTCCATTTTCTTCCTTTTTTTCTCTCGACCGTTTCTATTTCTCCCTATTTTCTTTCTTTCATGCCTATCTCCAATAGCAATCGGTCGCTTTCTATCTCTCCCTCTTTTCTTTATTTTCTTCCCATCTATTATATTATAATATTATAATATATATATAATATTCCTATTAAAACCAAAACATTCCTAACTTATTACCTTAAATCATGCAAGCACCAGTGGACACATATATGCCTAGCTGTCCACCACATCATCTCTTTCGTGTCTCACGTGTGGGCCCCACCAAATTCGCCTCGGGATGTGTGCTAGCGCGATTTTCGGTGTAAAACATATCCGGACATATGAATACTTGATTTCGCGTAGTTTTTCGCCCGATTCAACCACGCACTCCAATAACCTTGAAAATAATAAATAAACGCAATTAGGCTAGTATTTTGGAGACTTGACAATAAAAATATATAAATAACCTATATATAATATTACATAATTAACGACTCAACAAATACCCCCAAACTTAGGACTTTGCACGTCCCGAGCAAAGGTATAAATGACACACACAAATAAACTAGACTTCTAATATGACTATGCACTAACTCAACTACTCTATACCCGATTTGAAATTCCCGGAGTTCCCGTGGTTTACATAGTCGCCAAGTTAACAAGCCACTTAAGGAATTTCGAGTTAAGATATGTCAAGAACCGCAACCCAAACACAATTAAGATCACACTTTAAAGACATAGACTCGGTCCAGACACAGTCATCAACTACTCGCGGGTTTTCTTGGTCTACACATTCAAGCATGCAAGTTTATAATTTTATTTAATCTAGCTATAAGCACTCGAGCTAAATCTTTTTATTTGAGGAGTTTTCATACACTTCCGCCTTTATTCATTTTATATGTATACTCTCTATTTTTTTTTCTTCTCCAAATTTTTTTTTTTCTTCAAATAGTACGGTCCCCGCTCCATTTCCCGTGGACCACTTTCCTCACTTTTTCCCACCACAAGTTTCCCCTGCTCCATTTCCCGTGGAAACTTGTGGGACTCTCAATATTTTGAAGACTCATGTTAGCCCTTCTCACTTTCACTATAATAATTAAGCAAATTCCCCAAAGGTGTGGATTAAAATATCATCACTTGCACAATTTCAACCGTCTACCTATTTTGGTATCTAGCACAAGGCTTAACCATCATACTAAGTCCATAATCATGAAATCATAAAAATGTTTAGCTACGGACTCGAGTGAGTATTTCTCCTAATTTGTCATAAGTTTCATGTCAAAAAGGCAACCATAATGTACTCATCCATAACCAAAGGCATGAAACAAAGTTTCAGTGACTCTAAACAATATAATAATGAAAACTATGCTAAACACATGCATGAAAGTGTATCAACTCCTAATGAAGTGAGATAGATGAGTATGGAGGGAAAAGAAATGGAAGAAATGAATGAATAAGAGATATCAAACACCACCAATACCGTCCAACAACCACACATAGCCGGCATATAATTGAAAAAAATTTAAATGATCTCACCTGCGGTCTTTCGCAAAGCAATCCATCCTACTCAATCCACAAATTCTAAAGTACCCCCAAACTTATTCCGAACCTTGTCCTCAAGGTTCAAAACAAGTCAAGGAATTCATGCAACAAAAAGACAAAGAATAGTGGTGAAAAAGAATATGGATAAAATAAGAAGATGATACAAGTGCACGCATAACAAAAGTCTCCAAAAACTAGTAAATGCTCAAATCTCGCATGTCTAGGTGACTAAGGAAACTATGAAATAAAATCATCTTAATAAGAGCAAGAACTAATAAGCATGGGAGTTAATTCAAATGATTCCTATCAAATCTTGCGAGCCCGAAGTCTCTCAACTAAGGGTGAAGTCAACAAGATGATGGAATGAGGTTCAGGGTTTTGGATCTACTTAAAGACCCGCCACTAATGTAGCGACTTAAGTTGGATATGTCCCAACCAAGTCTCAAAACACCTAAAACTCTAATAATATGTTAATTCCTAAAAAAGAATATGCTCAAATTACTCCAAAAACAATGTAATCCATAGTCAAACCTATCAAAACTCGGGGGTGGTCTAGTGCCATCAGTGCTCATCAAACATTCATTACACCTGCAAAAATCCAAGAGACCAAGTTAGGGCTTTATTAAACATAAAAATAACTAAAACTAAATTAAAATTAAAATAAATGCAATAAAAATAAAAACAAAGTTGGCCGCCTCCCAACGAGCGCCTTTCTTTTAAGTGTTTGGCTAGACTTGCTGTTATTCATCACGTGATGCCCTCTCCTTTGGAGATGTCAACAATAAATGGCGCATCAACATATTTGGGCAATGCAAAGCATGCACGCCCTCCTTTAGAATTTGGAGCTCATTCGGGACCTCTAACACAAACGAATCTGTCATATCATGGTCATCCAACACAAAGGTGTTAGCGAGTGTAGAAAATCTGCGAACGCTCCTTTACCTCCACCCCGTATAGGGTTTAACAAATATGTATGGGAGGGTGGGTGGTTTCACCAACACCGAGAGGTTGGTCTTCCTTGCTCTCTATCCGCGCTCCTCCGGCCTTTCCGAAATGACTCCAAATTCTATCGCAGCTTCATCATCGTCATTCTGCAATGGAAATGTCCGACTCAATTTGAAGGACTTCAAGTCCTTGCGTTGTTTCGCACCAATAGTTCTCCACCTGTAACCTCATTCACCTCAACATTCCTCAATGGATCAACAATCACATTCTCCTCGAGTAAGAAATTGGTTGTGTATTATACAACTCTTTCTCGTCAAGCATATTCTGGAGTGTGGCATTCACTTGAATAAATTGAGTTTCCAAGTTTTGCAAGCTTGGAAACTCACGCGAAAATTGTTGAAGCTCTTCATGAAACCGTTGTTGATCATCTAGTAATTTTTTCATCATATCTTCTAAAAAGGTGCCTTGTTGAGGAATCTCTGGACTTGACATGAGCCCAAAAAAATCGGGTTGTGGCGATGCATAGCTAGGATAGTGATAATTCTCATACTTTGGATAATACGGACAATCATATGTGGAATGAGAATAATCTTCACAAATTTCGCAAACCTCGACCTGTTGCACAAAAGAATGCATGTTAGAAAATTGATATCCATTATATAACATACCTACCTCTTTCACATTATAATAATGTGAGTCTTCGAATCGACCATAATTGTGGGGGTAGGAGGCCATCGCGGGGTTGCTCGCATACATGTTAAGAACAAGGGACTAGATACAAAATAAAAAAATAAAAAATAAAAAAAAAATAATAATAATAAATAACCAAAGAAAGAAAAAGACCAATCCCTTAAGAACGGCGCCATAAAAAAAAATTGAAGCGCCCGAACGCGTCAATAAAATTAAAATACATAAACCAACTATTTTTGTAGAATAGTGGCAAATGGTCGATCACACGAAGATTGGTATTCTTTCTAAGGTTTAAAAAGAACAAAAAGGGAAATCGGGGTTTTGAGAGAATGAATTAATTAACTAATCTAAATATAAACAAAATAACTAAAGCAATGGAAATAAATTTGAAAACAATTAATAAAAACACCTAGGTCAAGACATACAAGTTTGGTTCGATAAAAGATTGGATTTGTCGTTAATATTTGTAAAATATGCAAATCAAAATATCTTAGTGTAGCTATAGACCCGGTAACGTACGCGGTTCCTCGCGCTTCCTAATCTCGATAGCCAAGGTACGACGGTGACTATTTCCCTAATCAAACGTATAACCCTATACTCAAGCGTATTGGGTTTAACACGTTGACCGCAATGGGCTTTGTGAAGGCACTACACCTAGACAACCGGATCACTCGTGTGTCCGATTTAGCCTAGATTTCTAAGGTATTCAACCGGTCCCAAAAGAGACTAATCAATTGGTAGGGTCAATTGTCACTAGTGTGGTCTTATTGCACAAGGACGGATGCTTACGACTCACCGACAAATAAATCAAAGTTTAAACAAGTGTTTAACTTCAATTGTTCAAATAATACCAAAGAAAATAAAATAATAATGAAAAGATTGAAATTAAAATATATAAATCTCACAAATCCATTGATACGCACAGTCGAACCTCCTTCGCAGTCTTGCCTAGGCTATAAACTTAGCCCTCCATCAAAGAACACAAAGAACAAAGAAAAATAAAAATAGAATGGGGGAAGAGCGTTCGGCCGAATGGCCAAGTAGAGGATGCCGAGATAGAGCTCTCGATTAGCCGAAAGGTCCAATATATAAAAATCAATCGGTCCATTCTCTTCCTTTTTTTCTCTCGACCGTTTCTATTTCTCCCTATTTTCTTTCTTTCATGCCTATCTCCAATAGCAATCGGTCGTTTCTATCTCCCTCTTTTCTTTATTTCCTTCCCATCTATTATATTATAATATTATAATATATATATATATATATATATATATATATTCCTATTAAAACCAAAACATTCCTAACTTATATCCTTAAATCACGCAAGCACCACTGGACACATATATGCCTAGCTGTCCGCCACATCATCTCTTTCGTGTCTCACGTGTGGGCCCCACCAAATTCGCCTCGGGATGTGTGCTAGCACGATTTTCGGTGTAAAACATATCCAGACATATGAATACTTGATTTCGCGTAGTTTTTCGCCCCGGATTCAACCACGCACTCCAATAACCCTGAAAATAATAAATAAACGCAATTAGGCTAGTATTTTGGAGACTTGACAATAAAAATATATAAATAACCTATATATAATATTACATAATTAACGACTCAACACTGATGGAACATGGTCCTTGAATTTCATGCATGATTGTTCTATGCTGATTGCATTAAAAGAAGGAAAGCATTCATCTGTTCATATGTGATGATGATTTTGGTAGAATGAAGCAATTTGATAGTGTACCGGCTGTTTGTGTGATAATGTGTAAACTTCATTTCATTGTGTTGCGCTTTGTTTATTCTTGTTATTTTAATTTTCATGTCAGGCGTCCAAATGAAGCATTGTTATCAATCAACTGTTTTCAGAAGGACTTGTCAGATCCAAATCCACTGGTACGTGCATGGGCACTTCGTGCTATGGCTGGAATCCATCTACATGTAATAGCACCTCTTGTTCAGGTGGCTGTGACTAAGTGCGCTCGAGATCCATCTGTATATGTAAGGAAATGTGCAGCCAATGCTCTTCCTAAGTTACATGATTTGCATCTGGAGGACAATGCTTCAACACTTGAAGAGGTCATTTTTTATTTTTTATTTTAATTTCTTCTTTCTATTCTTACAGTTTGAGAGAAGATAAAGTTCACTTAATTGATAATTCAACCATTTTTTGGTTATCTACAATGGTAGCTCCACTGTCTGTTGATTTCTTATTATTCGAGTATCTTTTGAGTAGCACCGCTAATTGGTTGGGTTTTGATTCAGATGCTTATCATCGTAATAGTTTTGACTGATGGGTTTCTATGACCTTAACTGATTTTGAGGAGCTTAACATCTCCCAGTCCTTAAGAGAAAGCTACTACTTATCCTGCTGTATATTCAGATACACATCTGCATTGATATAGTTAATTGTGTTTCTACTACTAAATGATAGTATTGCTATCCAGATCGTGGGTACATTACTCAGCGACCATTCACCCGGAGTAGTTGGAGCTGCAGCTGCCGCGTTTAATTATATTTGCCCTGGTAGTCTAACATTGATAGGCAGAAACTATAGACGGCTTTGTGAAACTCTTCCAGACGTGGAGGAGTGGGGTCAAATCATCTTGATTGGGATTCTTCTGAGATATGTAGTAGCAAGGGGGAAATTGAGTGATTCTACCATATTTTCTTCTAATGCTCATAAGGTTTCCCATTCAGAGGAAGATGATGCAGATGAGCATATTGCGTCAACTGATCGCTTTGAGAGTGCGCAAGACAGGCACTACGCCGCTGAGCTCTTGACTTCATTGTCCAGGTGTTACATTGAAGGACCAGATGAGTATATATCAAGGTCAAGCTATTTGGGTGGAGATGCAGTTGCACTAAACTCTGCAAATTTTACGTCTAATAACAACGACGATGATGTGAAGCTTTTGCTGCTGTGTACATCACCTTTGTTTTGGAGTCATAATAGCGCAGTTGTACTGGCTGCTGCTGGAGTACATTGGATTTTGGCACCAAGGGAGCAAGTTGGAAGAATTGTGAAACCACTTCTGTTTCTACTGAGATCATTCAATGCCTCAAAATATGTGGTAAGGTTATTCAAGTATTTTTGGAAAGAGTTACCAACCGCACCTTCAAATCTGCATTCTTTTTGGGAGTGCTTCCATGTGAATTTGAGCAATTTCTTTCTAGTTCCTTAAATTATTGTTCTTTTGGATGCACATTATGCTTTAGTACTATTACAACAAAAATAGACCAGCAGCTAAGCAAAATCTTTATTGTGCGGTTCAGAAGAATTTTTCTGTGGCTGTTCCTATTCCTAATAATATACCAGCCACAGCTGAGAAGCTTTTTTTCCTATGTAATGCAGGTTCTCTGCAACATTCAAGTATTTGCGAAGGCAATGCCTGATCTATTTTCACCCCATTATGAAGATTTTTTCATTTGTTCTTCTGATTCATACCAAATTAAAGCTATAAAGCTAGACATCTTATCTACAATTGCTACAGATTCCTCTATCCAACATATTTTTCAAGAGTTTCAGGTACTCTTTGATTTATTGCCTTGTTACTCATCATTATGATGATATCCCTGCTGTGCTTGTTATCAGATTCAAATTAATATTTGTTTTCTAAATTTATATGAGACATGCGGAAGAGAAGTCTTTACAGTTTAATATGTTGTAGCCTGTTATAGCACAAGTCTTGCTATCTTGATATAACTTCTACTATATCTTTATTTTGTGGGATCCAGATCTTGGAGTAAAGATCCATAACACTATCTAAACATAAATCTTCTCGGCACTAGTATCACGAAAGCAATGCAATTTCTTTATTATGAAAATTGAGGGGTAACTGATTAAAGCATCGAGAAAGGGAAATCCATAAAGTAGTAGCAAGAAACCCTTTACAAGGAAATAGTAAGAGCAGACCATGGTCAATTCATATAAGGTGGTGCCATATAGTTATAAAGGTATTTTCATTAAAGCTTAATTGGAAATTTTGGCATGCGTTGGAATTGCTGGAGGATCTTCGTAACAAGAAGTGTTGGAGATTCACTTTGAGATTCCTCTATTCTGATTTTAGTTAAATCCTAAAATTCTGATGGGTTCAATGGTCAGAATGTCATTTGTTAAAGGATGTGCTTGAACACGTATTTTATTTTTTTTATTTTTTTATTTTGGCTTTTCAGGTGCTGTTTTAGTGGTAAAAAAATTTTTTTTTCCTTGCTTTACTATTGTCTATTTACCACTTGCCATCGACAAGTATTAATGATGTCTAGAACTGATAAATATTTTTTAGTGGGTTGCTAGGATTATATTAAAGATCCAGATAGGAGATTTGCTGCTGACACAGTTGCTGCAATTGGCCTTTGTGCACAGAGACTCCCCTCTGTTGCTCAGACATGCTTAGAGGGGCTTTTGTCTTTAATTAGACAAGGTTTGCAGCTTTTTTTTTTTTGCAAATTAGTTATGTCAAAAAGACGTTTGGAAGTGTCAATTATTTGTGCTTTTTGTTCAGAAAATTTGAATTGTGATTTGGGCGTTATGGAAGGGGAAGAATATGTCTTGGCTCAGGCAGTTATGTCCCTCAAAGCAATAATAAAGCTAGATCCTGCTAGTCATGAAAAGGTAATTTTAATTTCTACTGGTTTCTTTTTCATTTAATATTCAGGTTTCTAATAGTCAACAAGATAACACATTGCTGGATATGAGAAAACCTGCTTCTTGTTTTACATCTCGGCAGTGAAATCTATTTCTTTCCCTGGGATTCTTGTATGCCAAATGTTTCTTGCTTTGCATCTATATAATAACTAGCTTGTTTGGGTTTTGAAATGTGTAAAATAGTTTGTGGAATGTCAACTTTGCCATCCAATGTTTTGTCATTTAGTAAGGCACCGCCAAGACTGTTTACGTGCTTACGTGATGAGAAGTATTTTATAAGTAGATGTTTAAATAATTAATTTTAGATTGTATACTCATATTCACTCGTAGATGCTTACATTCAACATATGACTAATTTTTTCATTTGATGATGAAACATTCATTATATTGATCAATATGATGAAAAAATTTATAATTTGCATTGACACTCAAATACAACAGCAAAGCCTCAATCCCAAATTAGTTGGAGTCGGCTACATGGAGTAAACACTTCCATTGCACTTGATTTAGTGCAATTGATGGTCTTTCCAAATCCTTCAAACTCAACTTAAAGCCTTTAGATTCTAATATATTCCTCCAAAGTTCTAATTTTCTATTGATACTAAAATGCATTTAAAAGATAAAAACAAAAATATCTTCAATGTTTGAATTCTCCCGACGAACTTCATACTCATTTGAACCAGAATCAGATAATGCACATACTACTAGGACTTGTGCAAGTGTGATATGTTATGGTGTGCATCTTTTACCTGGCAGGCTTCATCAACATAATTCATGCCAAATCTTCATCTTCAATAACTAAATATTGTGTTTCAAGCGGCTTATTACTTGAACCATATCATGCTACGTGATTGTGTTAATGATTTGTTCTTGTTAAATGAATTTATGTTTAGATTTTGTTGTGATTAGCAATCACATTATATATTTTAATTCAGAAATAGGCATTCTACTGTTAAGTAATCCTAGTCTGTCTTCAGAAATGAGTTTGATACAGATTCTGGTGTATAAGATTTGGAATATCATTAGTTATGTGAATTCGTATGCGTCTCAAGTTTATTGAGGTTCCTAACTGCAATGTCAATTATGATTATCTCTGAATTTATCTGCTAAACAAGCATGCATTTCTTTGCTGATTTATATTAATCATCTCTAGATTTTCTTCTATTGATTTTTTATTAGTTCATATTTTTGTAGGTGATTATTCAGTTAGCTCGAAGTTTGGATTCAATTAAAATGCCGTCTGCACGTGCAATGATTATTTGGATAGCTGGACAGTATAACTCTGTTGGGAAGACAATATCAAGGATGTTAGTGCCTATACTGAAGTACCTAGCACGGTGTTTTACTTCTGAAGCAGTTGAAACTAAACATCAGATTCTTACAACTATTGTTAAGGTATTACTTTTTAACCTATGCGCCCTCCCCTCTCTCTTTCTCCATATCTTAGCTGTCAGTCCACAGGGCATGAAGAGTTTTGTGGTTGCTTTTCATTCTTCCGTGGCTTTTCTTTGTTCATTTTTAAATGCCGATTCTTTTTTTTTTTATTTGTGTTTTTCGTAGGAACATTTTTAGTAGCCCCGATTCGAGGCAGAATTATAGAAACTTGATTAAATTGACGTTGACACAAAATAAAGACCATTAGATATGAAACGTAGGAAGAATGACTAACTGACATTTAAAGTTAATAGTAAACTCATGAACCAAGATATTATGGTAGGAAGTTCAATTCCTTCTGTCTTATTGTCGGGAGTTAAATTATTTCGTATTTATGGCTCTTTAAGCCCCAAAAGTGGGTCCAGTGGGGATCTATAGGCTTTGGGCAGCCTCATGGGACCAGTAAGTAAGATGATCCAATGGGTATTGGTAGGATGGTTTGGCTAGATACAATAGTGGGCTTGATGGTACCAAAAGATTAGATATGTCTTAAGTCCTCTGGGCATATAAGCTAGAGAGAATTTCAAATGTAATGTGTGGGTATGGGCCTCTGGGGATCAGTAAGGGGCCAACAGGCCGTGGACTACTTACACTATTAAAAAAAAAAAAAAGACCTAAAATGTCATAGTTAGATAATAAAGAATGCTATAGTTAATTACAATGCAATTGGTTGTGAGGGCCTTGATACAGTGGAGTGGAAAATGTGGATTGTGGACTGATGTAGCCTACTACATGTGGTTAGGAAGGAGTTTGTCGAGTTGCAAGTTTCTGTTTTTTGTGTTTTACCTCTATTTTATCTTTCATGTTTGGGTGATAACCCTAGGCAGGCAATTCGATTATGGCAAACTCATAGTCTTTTAATTACTCTGATCAGAGACGCCCCAAGTGATTGACATGTTGGTAGTGATTTGGATATGTAACCTTCACCTTAATTTTTACCGAGTCTTGATCTTTGTTGAATTATATTTTGTTCTTATTAAAACCTGCCATTGCTATATTTATACTTTACTGGTTGGGAAATTTAAGTCTGTTGATTAGGTCTAGCACTCATGCTCTCTTGGTATCGATGATCTAGAAGGATTAGATCCCCTTAACTCATGGGTTTCTCCAGGTTTTGCTATACGCACAAGTTGAAGATCCTTTAATAGTCCAAAAGATCTTGTGCTATGTTCTTCAACTTGCCAAGTGTGATAAGAACTATGATATCCGCGATCGTGCTCGGTTTCTTGATAAACTTCTGTCTGGGCACATAAATTCTGAAGGATTAAAGAATGGAGTACTGCACCCCCAACAAGATGAGGACTTAAAGCATATGCTTGTGGAGAGCATATTTCACACCAAAGCAAAATCAGCTGTGTCTGTGCAAATTGACTTTCGGTTTTATCTACCAGGTTCTCTTTCACAGATAGTCCTCCATGCTGCTCCAGGTTATGAGCCTCTTCCAAAGCCAGGTAGTCTACCTGTTGATGCCGTCGATGAAAATATTCCGGGGTTAAAAGCAAAAGGCGTGGAAACCACAAGTACTGAACCTTCTGGAACAAATGGTCCAGATTCGTTATCTGGATCTTTGGATGGTGAAACTGGATCCAGCTATACTTCTGGGTACTCAAGCAATGGTTCACATGAGAATGAAGAGACAGGGTCTTCCGGTGAAGTTGATGAAGATGCTGGTCTGCTGATTCAGTTTTCAGATGTTAATAACAATAAGCAGAGTGATAGGTCCTTGGAAACTAGTCATGCTCCACTTTGCAGTGATCTTGGCAGCTTGATGTCTGAGAAAGCACTAGAATCATGGTTGGATGGGGAACCTAGCTCGTTGGGACCGAGCTCATCTAAACGAAGTTCTAGCGGAGCGTCTTTTGCCAGAATATCAACAAAGGATATATGTTCTAAAGTTATACCTAAAACCAATGTGCTTTTGGATCCTACAAATGGAAATGGCTTGAAGGTGAATTACTCATTTTCACCTGAGACTTCCAATGCTTCTCCATCCCTCGTACGTGTTGAAATTTGCTTGGAGAACTGCTCTACAGAACCATTAACTGCAATAACATTGATAGACGATGAATCCAATCAAAGCCCAGAGTCTATAGGTCACACGCCTGAAGCAGTTGACAGGTGCCAGCTTAAAACTCATTTCCCATAGCTATGCTTTCTTTTCATTGTCGCTTCTCTTCCCCTTGTTGAAAGGTTTGATTTTCGCTTATGAGACATAAGTTATAAGGATATGGAAGGCTTTTGCCTAGTTATACACCATTTTGCCTGTTATATTGAAGCTCAATTTGGCATTGCTATGCTTATATTAGTTATGCCGAATGTCTAGGGTTCATGTGTATGGCCCTCAAGCTTGCTCTGCCGCTCTGCTTTTTTTCTCCAGTTGCAATTTGTACTTCTCCATTTTTCACCTTTTATTGAAGGTTCTTATGTAATATTGCAGCTCATCAAACCCTCGTGCTGCACCTATCGTAATTCCTACGGAAGAGATCGCATCTCTACTGCCGGGTGAGACAATGAGAAGAGTCATTCAAGTTCGTTTTCACCATCATTTGCTCCCTGTCAAGTTGGCCATATGCTGTAATGGGAAAAAGCTACCTGTTAAGTTGCGGCCCGACATTGGATATTTTGTAAAACCACTTAATGTCGATATTGATGCTTTTGTGAGTCAGGAGTCAAAGCTTCGTGGAATGTTTGAATGCGTTAGAAGGTACTTCTGTGTAGTATAATTTTCTTTCTGTAGAATATAAGAGTCATCCTCGTAGGCGCATCACATTGATCTTTTCAATTGTTGAGAACCCCGACCCATCTTTCCTCTCATATACTCCCTTGATCTGGTCATCTGGAAAACTCCCTTACTACAAAATGGAAATGTTTGCATAGCTTGTGCCTCTCAAAGTAATTAATACATGGAATCATTTACGGGGAATCCCTTATGAGTATTTTGTACTTATATGGTGAATTGTTTTTGTGATGGTTCAAAATGAACTTGTATGCATACATGTCATTTATATAAATCGTTGCACCTTAGGAAATTTAACTTGCGATTGTTCTAGACTTCTAGGCCATTTTGGCCATTTGGAGATTATATAACTGAACCTCCATCGCGTTGTACAAGCATTTTTGTCAGTAGTGAAATTTATGACATTCTTAAGTATTGTTTCATTTTGTGACAGTTGCACCTTCATAATGCACCTTCAGGATCCCTCCGATACAGATGACAATATCCTTTTAGTCTGCCGAAGCGTTGCGTCAAAAGTTCTGTGTAATGCAAACCTTTTCCTTGTGTCGGTTGATATGCCTGTTACTGCCAGCTTCAATGATGCATCTGGCTTATGCTTGAGATTCAGTGGTGAGATCATAAGCAGCTTGATCCCCTGCCTTATAACTTTAACTGTTGAAGGTAAATGTTCTGAACCTCTGAATATTGCTGCAAAAGTCAACTGTGAAGAAACTATTTTCGGATTGAATCTGTTGAACAGGATAGTGGCTTCTCTAAGTTGAGCCACATCTACCTACTTGAAATTGATTCATAGGTACACATTGAGGAACTTCTTATAACGCGTGGATTTTGCAATCAGGTTTGCAAATATTTTTGAGAACAAGGTGTTCTGGATTTTGCAATCAGGTTTGCAAATATTTTTGAGAACAAGGTGTTGTGAACTAGAACATGATTTTAGTCTTTTAGATTTTGTATGTTTGATTGAAATCGGAATGACATACGTGTATTTTGCTGGTCCCCTTCATTTTTCTTGTTACCTTTATACTTGTATTAACCACCTTTTGTATAAGAAGAGCACAAATTACATTGTGACGGTTGGGTCACTGATGCGTTGGTTATGGCTCATTTCATTAAATTTATGCCGCGCTGTTAGATTTACAAATAATAGCTACAAAGAATTGGTTTGCTTACATTATTAAAGATTCAGCCTGAAATTACTGTTATCTGTCAATTATACACAAAAAGTTTAAAATTGTACAGGCATCTGGTCGTGCTCAAAGGTGCAGCAGGTAACGGAACTCAGATTCATAATGCTGAATTTCCACCATTTTTGATATTGGAGATCTGGTCTCCCCATTCAGGCACTCCATTATCAATTGCTTCAGTGATCCTGACTGAGGCAATTGGCTGTAGATCCATTCGACTAGAGATTCTATGTTATCTGCAAAATCTTGCATGTGCCAGTATAGAAGCTTTGGTACAATAATTTTTTTCTTGCTTGTAACTCCTACAGATGCTTCTAAATATTCTGCTTTCGCCCTCTCCAGTTCGTTCGCTACATCTTCTGCAGTGTAGATCCGTAGCTACAAGCATCGATCAAATTGCATTGTTCTTATTTGCATGCCTGAGAATATATAGAAATAGAAGTGCATGAAATTGATGTTAGGAGTCATATGAGATGCAGGACTTGACACTTACTGCAGGTGAAGACCAACTGCCTCGGCTAAGAGCAAACGTGATATTTGGTTCTGGAATCCTGAGACTGTAAGCACGCCGTAACAGCATTTCCTTTTCATCCATTTCCCCCTTTTAAACATATATAGCAATTTAGATTGAGTACGGAGTTTCTACCTTTTATACAGACGCATCTTAGGTACATAGGTGTATATATATTTCGACTTACATTCTTATGGCCTTGCGGATGCCTGAGAATGAAGTGCTCTATTGCCAGAGCATTAAGTACTATGCCACCCACATTTAATTCAGCCTGGGAATCACAGTCATCAGTCATCAGCTTCGGAATGAAAGGATTAGGAGATGAATTGCAATCTATACCCTATATTACTGCATTATCTGTGATCTCAACCAAACTTTGCCTTGTGCTTCAAAAGATTACTTTTTGACTTACCTTGTTCATCAATGCTAGCAGGTGGTCTGGTGTGGAAGGCAATCCATGCTGGAGAAATGCCTGAAATTCGATGAGCATTTGTAATTTTAGCGTTTATTCTGATTGCTTCTGTTCTCTATTGAATTTTCAGATAAATAGGTCTCTACTGACATACATTCATTATGCAGGCATTGTAGACATTTATCCAAAATGCTAACTTCTGCTTGTATGTCAAAGAACTGATGTCCACATTACAGAGTTTGTGCATCAAAAACCTGACCAAGAGGAGAACTTGTCAGAATTGTTTTCATACCCAGTAAAGCATGTTCATGAAGCTTTAAGCAATGCTTGCTTAGAATACCTTAATTTTCCATTTGCAGGAAGGCATTCAGTGAGACGACTCATGTCCAGCGTGCTTCTTGTGAGTCGAATGTAGTTTTTGTACGGCCCGACGTCTCGTACTGTGTGGTCGAGATCAGCCAGTATGCCATAAGGATCAAAAATTGATTGGTAATCATCCAAGGAAAACATGGGTGCCTTACAGTTGAATGGTGGCTTGGACACAAATCCTTTCGAGTTCATGCAGGAGAAATTCCTCATTGATATGCTGCTTGTTGCTTGACATTCCATCTGTGTTTGGTTCAGTTTCAGAAAAATACCTATCAAACACCTCATTAGCTCCTCTGACAGTCTGTTTGGTTTATGTAAACAGGTTTCATGGTTAGTAAACCTTGGATTCTGTCGCAGTTCGTTTCGTCTGCATCGATCGACCACCTCATCTGCTCCCAAATTCAGTTCACCAATATCAATATGGTTAGTAACAAAACATGTGAAAGTAAAGATTTCGCATTAGAATTTGAGTTTGGGCCTGATTTTCACATATACCATTGAATGACCTTGAGGAAGACGACACGGTGGAAAGCTCTGAAGCAGAACCTAGGGAAGATTTTCTTCCTGTCTTCCATCTTTCCCTTCTGCTAGTTTTACTACTGCTGCATGAGGTCTTTATATCTGCAACCATGGTTTGGTTTCGCAAGTATCGCTTCTGTTGTTGCAGGTGCATCTGATGCTTATGTTGCTGTAGCATATTCCACTCTTCAGTTTGTTTCTTCTCCTCATAGATCCCCATTTTCAGCTCTTCAATTCTCCTTTCTAGGCACAGTATTTCCTCCTCTGCCGTCGCGACATCTGCAAGAAGCACCCATATCTGCAACAAATGACAGTTTGAGATTTAGACTCTCATAATTGAATCATCAAAAGTTTACATACTATTCTTGTTGCTTACTTGCAGTGGGAGCAGAGAAGAAAGACGAGAACCAGAAACAATGGGCTCATGTAATGCAAATTGCAGTGCCCTACTGAATTTCTGTTGCTCAAGCAAATCTTCTCTCAGTTTGATGACCTGAATAAAGAGAATAACATTTGGAGTCAATGATGACGGACTACACGACGACATCAATAACAAAGTCTCAATTCCAAATTAGTTTGAGGTTTGCTAGACGGAACAAGCGCTTCCACTCAGCTCGACTTAAAGCAATACCTCGTCCTCGAGGTCTTGTCTGCTCTGGGGGTCGTCGTTCCTCTGCATCAAGAGCTCCTCGAACTTCATTTTGTGAATGGTGATGAGTTGAAATCAAATTGTGTCATGAAGAGACAGTAGTAAAGTAACTTTATGTGAAAGGTAGAAGAAGAGATGGTGGTGAGAGGTGGTGAAAGTCACATGAAGCTTATTAGGGGTATTGATGGAGGAAATCAAAGGTCATGAAATGCATGAAACATGACAAGGACAAGCTTATGCAAGTTGTAAATATAGGTGAGGAATGTGGGGTGGCGGTGGTTTGCTGTGTGTATCAATTGAATTGAACAACCAAATGAATGAAATTTAAAAACATGGTCGTCTCGTCTTGGGTGGTGGTGGTGGTGGGTGGGTTGCTGGGTTGCTATACATTTAAAGGTTAGAAGTTGAATTCATCGACGTGCATTGCACAACTTCGATTCTCATTGAATTGAACATTGTTATTAATTTGAGATATCAAATATTCGTCTTCTATACCATTAATAACAACAACAATAATAACAGCAACAAGTTAAGATAAAAGATGAGGGCTCTTAACTCCATTATCTATGCCCGGGTTATAGGGGAGGGAGGCTCTAATGTATTTTCCATACTTGGAAGGAAAATAGGGAGGGAAACAGAGAGTTGATATAAGTCCTTAGTCAGCGTAAGACTTTAAAAAATTAGAAATAAAGTGAACATGAACTTAATACAATTTCTTTTTGGAGGAAAAATGATAGCAATGGCAACAAAACTAGGCCTTGTTTGGCATAAGGTAGAGATATCTTCAGGAGATAACTCACAGGAGTTGGAAACTAATCTTGTTTGGTTGTCAACTTGTCTGCAAGTTATCTACCTACTTACACCTTAGGGTATGAGATATCTCCCCACCACCCCCTAGGAGTACCCCTCATTAATGACCCTTTTATTACTCATTTTTCTCTTGTTTGAATGCTATTTTTGTCAATTCATATTTTTTATTGCTTAAAAACTTGAAACTTCATAAAGTTGAACCAAGCATAAAAATATTAACTTCAATGACTCCAAGGAGATAACTCTCAACTAACACTGTAAGTTATCAAAAATAAATCAAACGAGACCTAACCTCAATTAGGAGTTAACTCCAATGAGATAACTCCCAACTAACATTGTAGCTTATCAAAAATAAATCAAACGAGAACTAAAATTACAGGGAGTTGGAAACTAATCTTGTTTGATTGTCCAACTTGCCTGCAAGTTATCTACCTACTTACACCTTAGGGTGTGAGATATCTCCCCACCACCCCCTAGGGAAAACCCCTAATTTATTACTCATTTCTCTCTCGTTTGAAGGCTATTTTTGTCAATTCATATTTTTTATTGCTTAAAAACTTGAAACTTCCCCAAGTTTAAAGTTGAACCAAAGCTTATCAAAAATAAACCTAAGGAGAACTAAAATTGAACATGAACTTGACCTCAAATAAAAAAATAATTTGAACATGAACTTGACCTCAAATAAAAAAATAATCGCAGTGGCAGAAAAGCTTAGTAATCGCCGTCCGTGGGGATCGAACCCACGACCACGTGGTTAAAAGCCACGCGCTCTACCACTGAGCTAGGACGGCTCGATTAATACGAGATTTCTGTTATATTTTTCATATAAATATTAAATTTGACATTTCTTCAAAAAAAATTATATATTAAATCTTAACTATGAGAAATAACTTAAAATGAATGAATAAAGGCCTAAAAAAATGAAAGAAGAATTAAGTATATAGAAACCTAATGAAAAGTGTTTCAAATAAGTGATTTAGCATCAAACTTTCAAGCATAATCGTAAGCTTCACGAGTGACCTTCTACCCTACTTCGTCTTTATTTATAATACTTATATATAATTATCAAACTATTTTGCTCCTTTTTCTACGTCTTGACATTTGATCTTCCAATTATCTAAGGAAAAACTAGATTAAAAAAAAAAATATTAGCTGCACACTAAACTTTTGCATTTTAAATAATGACAAAAGACTCATTTGGTCCCTGAACTTTTAAGTTTTTGATGATTTGGTCCTCAAACTTTCATCAGTTCACTTTTGGTTCTTAAAATTTTATTTCCCTTTACTTTTGGTCTATTTAGTAAGTTGAAGAGTAACAATTATTGATGAAGTGATTCACGAGCGATTCATCAACTTAAAAAAATCGATCGTAAATTGTTTATGAACCCGCTTTGTCAGCGACCGTTACTCACCAACTTAATAAAATGATCAAAAGTAAAGGAAAATGAAAGTTTATTGACCAAAAGTGAATTGATGAATGTGTGAGGACCAAATTAACAAAAGCGAGAAAGTACTTCAAGGGCCAAATGATACTATTTACGTAAATAAATATGTAAACGTGAGTTTCAAGAAATAAATTTTAATGAAATGAGTGTGTAAAAAAATATTGCGCAACCTATGAACACTCATCAAAGATGTCTCATGTATTGTTGATTGAAAAAGGTATGCCCTCTCTCTTCTTTTTGGTTTTGCACCAAGTTGAGGGGTTTTGAGTGGAGATGATGAACTTTTGCACAACGTAGAGAAGACAAAGTATTGGGAGAATAGTGGTTTGGTGAGCAATGTCCATTTGCCATGCCGATGCTCTAGCAAGGTCAAGTGCATCAACAAAGACATCAACACTATTGGAGGCGAAGCAGCTATTGCTCATCACGGCGCATTCATATATGTTATTGTTTGCTTTCTTTCGACTCTGTTGTCTTTTCTTATCTTTCTTATTTGGATTTGAAGGGGTTGCTGCATAAGAGAGTCATGTGTTGATCTTAAAGAAAAAGGATTTGGGAAAATCAATGCGCTCCAACATACGAGAGTTATGATGGACGCGTTCTGGTGTTCCCTCATATATTTTACCTCTCAGCCTCTCAGGGAACTATATGTGAGGATTAATTGTTTTTGTTGTTCTAGTGTTTTTAGGTTATCCTTTGTAGGACTTTTTTTTCTTTTGTTAGCGATTTGTCTGATAGAAATCAACGTTTTTCCTCATCCTCATCCGCTGCGCCCGAGTGGCCTTCGATGGTGGTTTGGGATGATATATGCTTCATTGGTCTATGCATTTCTCAAGAAGATCGATTTATATTGTTGTATTTGAAGTTGTAATGGTTGTCACATTTATCAATAAATTTCATTCAGCCTTGACACAAAAAAAAAAAAAAAAAAAAAAAAAAAAAAAAAAAACATTTGAGATGGGGTTAAGAACAAGGGACCGCCGTCTGTGGGGATCGAACCCACGACCACGTGGTTAAAAGCCACGCGCTCTACCACTGAGCTAAGACGGCTTGGTCGATGAGATTATTAACACTGACAATTTCTTAATTAATATAAAATCGCAAAATAATATTCCCTTAATTACGTTTATAATATACATAAATCCAATATTGTAAGAATTACATTCGAAGTCAACAATTAAAAGCCCTTAATTTTCACACCTAGCCCGCTCAATACCCACTATGACTTAATCAATTTCATGAGATTACATTACATTTTTATTTATTTTTTTGAGGTCATGACATTACATTTTAACTTGCACATTAATTGAAGAGTCAAAAGTTTTAAAATGTTACATGTCAAAGCGTACAACCGATTGCGGGTGATATTGAAATTACAAATTATTCCAACACACACAATATTGACTAATTGGTTTGGTAGATAAATGAATTATAGAAGAACGAATTGATATATTCCTACAAATTTAACAAACTTTGGCGACTATTATAATAATTCCCAGCTTTTGTGATTCCTGTTCACGTAAATGTCTCCATCTACGTACCTAAACATTACAAATCACCAAACCACGCATTAGAATATATAATACTGCACAAACAAATACAATATAATTTTAATATATAGTTTCTATATATGACGATGCAATTGTCTTCAAATGATAATACATGCATTAATATGTACCTTTATTTCTGGTGAAGGTGACGCCCACCTCAATTTCTCCAGAGTAAGTTTTGTCACGGCGGACTACCCTATACTTGGTTGGCCTCAATTCTGCTGTTCCATTCTCTACTCCTAAAGACACCACATCCTTCACGTACACACTTCGCATATATACATATAGCCATGCATAATAACAGTGTGTCAACTTAATAAATTGAAATTAATACATTTCTAACTATACAAAGCCTCAATTCCAAATTTAATTAGAGATCTTTCGACTTACACAGAGTCGCCAACGAAGTCGTCTTTGGTGAAGGTATCGCGGTCCATGATTGTGAAGGTGAGTTTATAATTTGGATTTTCATGATCACCGCTTGGGTACTTGGCTTCGAAATTAAGCCGTTGATTCCATACTGGATTAGTACCTTGTCCTGCGTTACATGCATGTATAATATTCAAAGCACATGTGATGTATCCTAAAAAATTAAACAAATTGATAAATTTATTCATAACAAGTTCTAAATTATACACATATTTCTTATAGTACTCACTAGAACAATTTCGATATTTAATAGAGGTTTTTAAACCCCTATTAAAGGGGGTGTTATTAAATAACACCTAATTGATAGGAGTTTTAAAAAACTTCTATGTAATACATGTATTAAAAATTAAAACACAACATGTTTTCACATGATATTTAATAATTAACACTCTATTTAATAGGGGTTTTAAAACATCTATTAAAGGCCAAAAATGTTCTAGTGACTATATATATCAAATACATACCTCGAGCAACATTGCTTTTTTGCTCTTGATGTCCATAACGAATTATAACATATGGGTCCATCTTGCCTTATATACAAAATCAAATAAAAACATAGGTAAACCACAAAACATAAATCCATGAAACCAGAGAGAGAGAGAGAGAGAGAGGTCTAATAAAAGGCGAAAATTAAGAGGTACCGAAGATTTCTTTGTCTTGAACGCAATGGGCTTCGATAAGGAGAACCTCTAATGTTCCACTTCCCTCCATATCTACTATCTCTTAGTCTCTAGATACCTCTTAATTTGATCAAATTATATAAGTGTTGATATATGAAAATTGTTCCTTGTGAAATCCTGTTTGTAGAAACAATGTATATATACAATGCTTCCTGAACAAGTGGGACTTAATTAACAAGTCCTTGAGTCGTCAGTTGTATAGAAAGATCAAATAAAAGGGTTAGGTATATCTTAAGGTTTGAATTGATAGTAAACAAATTCTAATGTTAACAGAATGTACAAATTAAATATTGAAGTCTGGGGATTATATGAACATTAAGATGTGCGGGTCGCGAATCTCGATGCATATTCAACGGCCACTAATTAACAATACTGTAGCAAATTAGGCCTCACCCCCACTCACATTCATCTCATTAATTAATTTAGTGAAAGCCATCGAAAATGACCTAAATGAGTACTGGAAACGATAAGCATGTTATGAAGCAATTGACTTGGTCATGCTCGGCACATTAACTATTAAAATCTACCTTCTCAGAATGTTCAAAACACTTCAGTTTTGATAGTTTAATTTGTTCGTATATAACTCAATCCATCGAGTTGAATTTTTAAAGTTGATTGTGGGATTAGTTAGATTGACACCTCTAACTAACCATTTTTATAGAGTATAAACATTAATTCACGTGAATGTATAACAGCAACTTGGATTAGTTTTTTCATACTAGGTAATGTAGCGACAAAAGTATGTTAACTAATTAATCGCTTCCCTACATCGATGCTACCAGGGTCGTCTCCATGGATCAAACTCTTCAAATTCTTAGTGCAATGGCTTATCAAGGCTCCAGATCAAAAACTTTTGGTAAGATAAATTCAGATATAAAGAAATTAAAAATATTTGGTGATATAATTTTTTTTTTTTTTGTCAAATGAGTTATGTTCTTAATGTTGAGTTCATAATTTATGCGTTTATTCGCTCACGGCTATTGACATGAAAATTATGGAACTTAACCAAAGCAAAACTTTGAAAAAAAAAAAAAAAAAGAAAAAATTAGCAAAAACAATCTCTGCTGAGATAAGCGAGACATCGCTTGCAACACAACTGACCTTGGCTTGGGACTGCTAGGCCTGCCTAAGCCTATGAAAAATGGGTAATGTTTGGATAATATGTTGTTTTCTTAGGCCCAACCCACTAAGGCTTGAGACTGCAATGATCCGAATTAATTTGAGCTGCTCGGTCCACCACTTGTATGTAAATGTATACATTTTTTCAAGAAACTCTGATTTTAATTTATGTGTTGATACCTAGATCCAAATTCAAACCACGTTTGCAATGTAGATAGCTCTTTACCAACTTTGGTACATCATCGGTTTTGTTATGTTTGTAGAGTGATTCTATAAGCATAACTCTATACATTTTAATTTGATGCAAGAAACAATTTTTTGTTTAAAAATTATAATTAATATTTTGTTATAAATGATATAGGTGGGCTTCATGGGTTGGACTTGGATATGACATCTTATTTTATTCTTTTTTACAATGTTCATGGATCTTGAAATGAATCAATCAACTTAATTAGGAATCTACCTTTTGACTAAGCACTAAGCCAAAAGACTTTTCACTTCTTGAATCACTTGCATTTGGATGGATGGAGTCAATCTATATATATATATATATATATATACAAGGAATAAATGACTAATTTGATAATGCATGAGTAGGGTCTTTTGTATATAATTAGTCCTCATCACTTTAAAATTTTAATCATTATTATGAACAACCCTTTTTTATTATGATGTATTAGGAATCTACCTTAGCTAGCTTTCATCTATCAAATGTTGCATACAAAGAAAGAGGAACTCATGTGATTTAACACTTGCACTTCACCGCCCATATCTTAGTAATTAGTGTTCGGTCTCGTCAATGCGTGCGAGGTGACGAGGATGTTGTATATCCTGCACTTTTTCTCCCTATTTAAAGCAGCTCCCAATCATCCAATCATCTCTACCTTCACAAAAACTGCTCCTTTTTTATATTATATATTTCTCGCGTGTTTTCGTGTTAGGGCACTGTTAATTATTAGACCACGATTATACGAAGGCGCACTGCTTTCTCAACTCAATTTTTTTTCGCTTGCCCGACATTCAAACTTGGTTGAAACCTTGTTTATAAAAAAAAATCGAATCTCTTATCACTCGTATCAATTAATTATTGATAATAAGAAAGTTGTACTAAATTTAAAGAGGACATGCATGTCTCTTTAAGTGGGGTTAAGAGAGATAAAGTGTGATTTAATCATTTAACCGTCATTTTTCCTCACTCAAAATAATTAAACGACTTTCTTAAAAACTCGTGAACAACCTTAAAACGACGCTTAAATAAAACGGAGGGAGTATATTTTACTTTTTGAGTAATATAAACTTATGAACTACTGTCCCCACTCTTTGAAAAAATTGGAAAATATTAGAACGATAACAAATATGTAATGTCCGAAGATACATCAATTCACAGATGTCGTTCACGCAGCTTTGACACGCATGTCATGCATTGAAATCTATTTATGCTCACATTCTCAAGCCGTATAAGTGGCTCAAAGGCCTAATATGACTCTAATATCACATACCCGTTGTTATTCTAGCATTTATTTCCTTATCAATTTTAATTTGTAACGTTGATGATCAGTATAGAAAACCGTTCTTAATGTATATATATATAAATACAGGCGAAACTGATCTGATAGAAAACCGTAAACAACCATAACAAAAAGTTGCCTATATAGCTTCCACCCTCCATGTGCCACATGCACCATCACTCCTCAGTCCTCACATGTTTAGTCTCTCACCCTTTTCAGTACTTCCCAGTCAATTACCTAAACACCCTCACCACACTCCAAACTCAGCCCCTCATTTGCCGTAATAAAGGGCATTCCGGTACTTCCACATACTCTCAACCTCCTATATAAAAAAAAATGGTAGCAAAGTTAGCAAGTCACTCTTCACTAGTCCCTCCCTCACTACTCTCTCCCCCACCGAGCCAAAAACCATCTAAAATTCAAAACAAGTGTCAATGTCGGGGGTGTGGGTGTTCGACAAGAAGGGTGTGGCTCGGTTGATCACAAACCCAACCAAGGAGTCATTCGAGCACTTGAACCGAGACATGTCGACGACTACACGGACACCGACCGCACCCGGGGCGCGACGTAGGGTCCTAGTGTACGTGCCCGAGAACCAAGTGATAAGGTCGTATGAGGAGCTAGAGCATCGGCTACTACAGCTAGGTTGGGTGCGGTACCACAACGAGAGGCGCCCACCCTCAACCGACCTGATTCAGTTCCACCGGTCCCACGCTTCGACCCATCTCATTTCGCTCCCTAAAAGCTTCTCCAACCTCACATCACCTCACATGTACGACATTGTCGTTAAGAATCACTCCTACTTCGAGGTTCGCGACCACCCCGCCTAATTCGGACTGAATCAACATGTATAATTGATGTTGTTATACATTTTTAATCAATTAGTCGTCTTTGCATAATATATATCATTCCATGCATTAACAAGGATAAATTAATTAGTTACTTGCTTTTACGTGCTAGTATGGTGGTTGCAGTGGTACTACTAGTACTGTTTCATCGATTTGGTGTTATATATCTTCATTTCCTTAACATATATATATAAGTAGTTCATTAATTACCTAGCTAGTTAATTTATGAGTGCAATGTGTTTTGTGAACGTGCATTAGTCCATTCTCTTTTTCTATTTTGCCTGTTTTAATGGTAGGTATTGATTAAGAAAGATTTTATAATAACACAGCAATTCCTTAAAGTTATGCCAAAAGTCACACCGAACGATGTGGCGTGGCGCCTCATGCGAAAATCAATAATAGGTGTGCCCACATAGTTCTCAGTGCGTTATATATTTCAGGCATGCAAAGACATTTCTCAAAGATGCGGGTTTGCACACCACATCACCTAACATGAAGTGAGAATGTAAATAATTATGAATCTTCCAATTTCAAGTCCTTGTAATTGTGGGAGTGCTTTTTTTTTTTATCGAAGTTGTGATTGTATTAGTATTATGTTTTGGATTAATGGTAACTTTAGCTAGCTTAGCTAGAGTCGTGTATTGTAACGAACGGTTGGGGAGGTTCCTGGGAAATTCCAGTGTGGGTCAGCGTGCATGGAATGGGTCCCACTAAAGATATATTCGGTGGGCCACAACGCGAGTGGGGCCCTGGAATCCCTCGCATGCTAGAGTCGCTATATTTTTTTTTAATAAATTTTTATTAATCATCAATGGCTCTTAATAGATACAATGAAACAGGACGGAATATAATCAATGTATTACCAGTAGATTGATTCTGAATTCTCAAATTCAGTTAAGCAATTATTTCATGGCAAGAATAAACAAAATTATTGAATTTTTGAAATTGAATTACGATTACAATAATACCAATTTGTCTTTCATACTTTCCATTTCATGACACTTTGAGTTTAATTTTTTGGTATCTAAGTACATTATATCCCTTTATTGTTAGCTCTATCTCGTGATATGAGGCTAGGCACCTGATTAGTATAAAAAAACTTTGTTGGTCTAAACAAATACCGATTAGTTTTTATTTTAATAAGAAAGAAATCAATCAAAATTATTACCTCTAAAACTTGCACATGGCAGATATTCTCTTCAATTTTATTTATAAATGATCACGTACCAAATCATTGAGCTACCACTTATTTGCTACCGCTTATTTAACAGGACACCAAGAATTTTCCCACTTAGTCAAGTGCCAACACTGCCAATTTAAGTACTAAAACTACTAATTACTCAATGGGAGGTGGAGTGATAAAAGGAAACAAGAAGGGTATTCGGGGAAGAAGGAAGCTAGGGCCAATATTTTTAATTTTTTACTTTGATTAATAAGGCGGGTTAGAAGTGGAGTTAACTCCCGGGAGCTAATTTGGAAGGGAGTTGAAACTAATCTTGTTTGGTTGTCCAACTCCCCTTCAAGTTATCTCTAAACTCATATTCAAGAGTGAGAGATATCACCCCGCCCAGCCCCTTCTTAAGGGAATTATCTCATAAGAATTTGTTGATACAATTACCCCTCATTAATTACATTTTATTAAGTATATCCATCTTTTTTATTTAAAGAGTATTAATGTCAATTCATATATTTTATTATTTACAAATTTGTAACTTTCTCGCAAGTTTAAAATTGAAGTAAACATAAAAATATTATCTTTTACAGTAAGTTATCTAGGTCCTACTGTAAGTTAATAATAACCAACCAACAAAAACCAACCAAACCAGATGTTAAAGAAGAAGAAGAAAAAGAAAAAGAAGATCGATGAGAGTGACGAGAGAGGTAATTAAAGAGAGTGGGTAGGTGGTGGTCAGATTAGACATATCAACTGGTAAGGTCAGCAGAGCGTTGTACAGCTTCATTCATGTTCGGTTTCAGTCTTTCATCTGAACTATATCTAGTCAACCTTTGACCTTTCTTAGGGTCCTGCCCTACACACCTATATATGACTCTACTCTATAACCTACTCATGTGCAGAAGCTAAAGCTCAGTGATTGAGTACTGAGTAGTAGTCGTGATGCACTTTATTGGATAATTGTAACGTACCTTTTTTTTTTTTTTTTTTTTTTTTCAAACAAAGGAAAAAGAAAACTTTAATTCCTTTGATGGTGTTGTAGATTTTGCATGATGGATTGTTAAGTTTAGAAGAGAGTATATATACAGTAATATACGTGAGATAGTATCTCGTACTAATTAAGAAGTAGTAATAACTTAATTGTTGGGACGGGTGGATGGAATTATAATTTAATATCAGTTAAGTGTGACTTAATAAAGAAGTAATTAAGTGATTATCTTTTCTTCAAATAGTATCAAAACTTTTTAAAGTAAAACTCTACACTTGTGAGGTGAAAGTACATTATTAAAATGGGGACAATATCGGTACTAATGAGATCTACGGACTCATGGATAAAAGGCGCGGGCGAGCTCAACAAGTGGTATCAAAGACAAGACATGTCTATTGGTAGTCGCGGGCTCATCGAGTCATCTCTCCTCGAGATGCTTATAATCTCACATCGGCTAAGTGTGACTTAGTAAAGAAGTATTTAAGTGATTAGCTCTCTCCAAGTAGTGAGATCCACAGACTCGCAGATAAAAGGTGCATACGATTGATGTGATGTGATTTTTACGAATAAAAAAAGAAAAAAAAAACCCTGAATGTGGGACTATTCTTAATACTCGCTGTAAGTTCAATGGGTGATAGCGAAATTGAATTAATTGGATTCAAATCTAATAGGCGGTCAGCCAGCCAACTAGGACAACTCAAATCCAAATGGAATGGAGATCTAACTTTGGGTAACTATAGCCAACGGGGATGGTCCAACGAGGCATATTGGCCAACTTATAGGTCTCAGCCAACTTGAGAAATGACATTGATGGATCAAGAAACTTATTTTGTACCTCCATTTGTTTTTATAGGAACGAGACTTTATTCTTATCATAGCCAATAAATAAATAAATACATGACGAAAAATAATATGTTTCCCTAAAAATAAATTTCGACTTTGGGCATCTATACATATATTGCTTTGATACCATATTAGATATGTAGGATGAAATTCTCAAGCCTTAATGAACGATGAAGCGAGTGTGAGTAGAGTTCAAGCTAGGGAAAAAAAAAACACATCCATTAATATATATATATTAAAATGTCAAGGTGAAATTAATAGAGTCCAACTCCAACATCCCAACTTGAGGCCTGCTCAATACTCACTTTGAATACCTAATGTGAGACTAGGTAGCTTGTGTTCTTAACATGTCTTTCTCAAACGAGTTGTTCTGCTTCTCTACAAAATTGGACCTACGTCCTACAAAAGTAACTTTAATTTTGGATATATGCCTCAGTGATTCGGTCGATGGCCCGTCTTAATTTCATATTAACAAATAGTACTATATATTTATGTCTGAGGAGGGGCCCAAATTGGAGTCTTAGAAAATCATGGTTTCTTCAATCTTGCCGTGGCATGAGCTGTGGTGGGCTCATTCTTGTTGAAATTTAAGCCTCAGTTTCAACGCAAGTAGCATTGTTATTGGGATTAACTGATTAAGCCACACTTACTGTACTTAACAAAAGTCAATACTTTCCCATCTTGAAAACATCAATTAAAGATTAATTAGATGAACTACACTTTGACCTGGTCACTTTTTCATTAGTAGACACACGCATCCATTTAAAAGGTGCAATATATTTAAATCAGCGTAAAATATTTGCTAACACTAACTAATTTGAGATTGAGATTTTGTTGTTGTTGTTGTTGTTATTTTCGTCGTTGTTGACATGGACTTCCATTTTAATATACAATATAATTGACATCAAGAACACAATTAATTCACAAAATGAAAAGGCTCAATTTTATTGCAATAAACAAGGGGAACAATATTCCCATACAGACAATTTCAATTCATTTGACAAAAAAAAAAACGGACAATATCAATTCAGATGCACAAAATGTGAAGCATGCTACCTTCGTTTTTTCAAGGCAAGAGCATTATTGATTCCCTCTTCTCTAAGCTCTAATCCTCTTTCCCAACTACAAAACTTGTCCGCTAATTCGAACATCGACAACAGCATTCCCATTATGTATCGAAAAAATGAAGTGTTGCCGCGAAAAATGACCTTATATCACTTGATTTGGATTTCACAAACAAATATACAACGGCTTGGATTTGCACATGCAGTTTTACTTAGAGCAGTGCATTTCCAAGCTACATTATTATCATTTCCCAGGAAGTACAACCACATGAAACGCCACAGATTTTTCACTCCGATCATCGCAGAGTGAGAAATCATGCCGCCCATGTTCAAGTATACAGAGGAGATGCCGATGGTCTAGGATAAGAAGTTGCTTTCTTGCTTGAAGTGTCATCCGCGCTTTTTCTACGGTGCTTCACTGCGCTATTAGAATGAATACGATGATTCATGTTTCGTGCATCTTGAGCGTTTCTCGTCTCACCTGAATCCTGAAGCTGCTCCAATGCTACTACAACCTCGTCCATACTTGGCCTAAACTTGGCATCCATAGATAGACATTTAAGAGCTAGATTAGCTGCCTTTTGAGCTCCATCCAGAGAGTATTGCCCCTCAAGACGGGAGTCCAAAATGCGGAAAACTTTACGTTTGCTGGTTAGGTATGGCTTGCCCCATTCCACTAGGTTGTGTTCACCAGACGGTCGGTTTTTGTCAACTGCTCGGCGACCAGATAACATTTCAAGAAGAACAACTCCGAAGCTATATATGTCACTCTTGGCTGTTAGATGGCCTGCGCAAGCAAGTTAAGACATGGACTTTAGAAGAGAGATCCATGGTGCAAGTGAATTGGCCTAAACTAATAAATACCTGTGGCAAGATACTCCGGAGCGGCATATCCATAGGTTCCCATAACCCTTGTAGAAACATGACTCTTATCACCAGTTGGACCATCCTTAGCCAACCCAAAATCAGAAAGCTTAGCGTTGTAGTTCTGCATTCACAATCAATAGACAGTGAGATATTAAAACAAACCATGGAAGTGAAACGCCATAAAAAAAAAAATAGTACAAGTAACACATTGCAGAATTCACTTACTGAATCTAGGAGGATATTAGAAGTTTTAAAGTCCCTATAGATGACTTTTGTTTCAGCACTGTGAAGAAAAGCAAGACCCTTGGCGGCCCCAAGAGCAACCTTCATACGCAGGGCCCAAGAAAGCGGTTGAAAGTAAGAACCCCTACATCAAGAAAAAAAATCTTAAGTTGACAATACAGGGTAGTATGCGTAAAATGTAATATTTTGAAATGGTAATCCATATATAACATGATAGAAGATCCCTACTCCTGAATAAATGGTTTTCCAAGCTTCCTCTTGGCATGAACTCATACACAAGAAGCCGGTGCTCATCCTCTAAGCAATATCCAACCAACTTTACCAGATTAGGATGGGATAACTGCCCCAAATAATTAACTTCCGCCTACACAGCCAAGACGAGCAAAAAAAAAAAAAAAATGTTAATTATCATGAAAGCCTCCAATAATATACACAAACACACACAAAATCGGAAAAATTATAGTAGATTAAGAGCAGTGTTTCAAAAAGCTGGCAGCCATAATAGTCCAGAAAAAATGTTGGCTTAATATATAAGAATCTTAGAGAATGATTAACATGATATATTTGCCATTTCAATCCACAGAGAAAACTAGGAACAATATTCTAGCTCGATATACTAATTTTCTGTAGAACCTTGAAATACTAATTAGAGATACAAAGTGATGATGCCAAACTTTGATATAGATTGATACAGAAAAGGAGAAAAGAGTACTCACCAACCATTCCCGGTGACCCTGAAATCCTTCCTGGTTGAGTCTTTTTACTGCAATAACAATGCCCGTGCCTGGCTTGGCGGCTGTTAATGCGTTCTCATCAACCCAACCCTTAAAAACTGAACCAAATCCACCTTCGCCCAGTACACTATCAGGGCGGAAGTTCCTTGTAGCTGATTTTAGGTCATTGAAGCTGAAGCTCTTCAAGTTTGAAGACTGTAATATTTCACCCTCAGTTCGAGGTGTAAATGTTCCAGACGGTAATGAGCCCTTGCCAATTGAACTCCCACTAGTTGTATCATATCCCCCATTGCTGCCATATTTTGAGTTCGCATCTAGATAAGAGAATTGGGACAGTTTCAATGCCGGATCACTACATAATATCCGCGCAAAGCATCGGTCTCATAAACCATGTTATGAAACAATATAATTTCGATGAGGCAGGAACCAAATACACTACTCAAATTACAAAAGCATCATAAAAAATTGAATCAATTGCAACATAAGAAGCACGGATCAAGAATTATAGATAGTTAAGATCAACCATTTTCAACAAAAGAAAACACCTAAGAAGGATCATTGATAATCAATACTTAGAATTAAAAGGTTGGGGAACCAAATTCAGACCTGCAACTGCTTTCACAATGAATTTGTAAACCAAATTGGTGACTAAACATCTTCAAATTCGGGCGCGAATAACAGAATAAAACATCTATAAATCCTAACTATAAAAAAACTGAATCACATAAAATTGGCCTATCAATATACCTGAATTGAGCAATCAATGAAGCATACATCAATAAACAAACCAAATCACAATTGAAGCAAAAGCATGAGAATTCACAAAATCTGAACAAGTCCCATACCAGTATGAAGAGGACTCTCAGCTTTGACCTGAGTGCCCAGGCAATTACCCATGGACACAAAAACCCTAGAAATGAACTCCCCAATGCCTTCGTTCCCCAGGTTTCCCTTCTCAACAGGCCAACGCCTCAAAATCCAAATTCAAAGCAGCACACACAACAATTCGCAAAACCTACAAAAACCCAGATCCAAAAGCCAACAAACTCAAATGGGTCTTCACCAATTCGTCAATTACACACGAAAATCACCAATACCCATCAAAACCCCCCTCTTGAACTACCCTAAAAGACCCGCCTTTGCTTGATAGAAGATCACAATTGACAGAGCTGTGTTGGGGGTTTTGGAGAAGAGAAACTAAAAACGTAGTTGACGAAAATAGAGAAGAAAAAAGGGTGTGTGTGGATTGGCACCCGTCGCGACTCACGAGCTCGTTCAGACCTTCGAGAAGGAGAGGAGGAGAGGTGGTTGACTAAGCCCCATTTTCATTCACAATCACAGCTCCTCCTTTTAACTTGCTTTTTGGTTCAATTTTACTTCCTCTGCATCAACTAGAGAGAGAGACACACACACACGCACACACGCAGAGCTCAAGCTGTAAAGATTGCATTAATGGTGGTCTATCTTCTCTCTTTCTCTCTCTAAATCTTATCGTTAGCTTTGGCGGGCTCTCTCTCTCTCTCTAGATGTGCACCGTTGGATCAAATATCCAACTGTTTGTAGAGTTCACACCTATTTGGATTTGGTCTTTTTTTTTTTTCCGAAATATTTGGATTTGGTCTTAATTACATTAAATGAATGGATTTTCTAGTGATTAGGACAAGGGCCCGGCTATGTGCACCCCACAAAACTCTATGGGCAATCAACTTAAGAATTTTCATACTCTTTCCAGATTTGACCCCAAATGAAACGACCAATTTACCCCTCTCAACTCCTAAAATGACTCACATGCCCTTCATCTCTTTCATGTTTGTACACCTCATAAAATGCAATGTTCGTCTCCGATGATCCCCTCCGACCACCGGCGCACCGACGACACGAAGTAGCATTTCGGAGGCCAATATCATCATAAGAGTTGATATCTTCATGCTTTTTTATGGAAATTGATGGTTTGAAAGTATTGTTGGTTTGTTTTAATGGGTTTGTACAAATTTTTGTAAGTTGTAATGTATTGTTCGTTGTTGTTGTTTGGTGTCTCTTGATCTTACAAAATGGAGGATGAACATCAAGGGGGTGTGAGTGTGCAAGATGGAGATGTATCTCTTGAGTTTTCTTTTGATTTAGTCCATTTTTGTTTTTTTTTTCGTGTTGTCCACCCTCTGGTTTGGCCATACAGGGTTGGTCAAATATGAACTGTTTGGTCGCGCCGAGACTAAATAAATGAGTATTGCTCGATCACATGTGATTGAACAGATGGGCATTGCTCAGTCACATGTGATCGAACAAAATCAATTTGCTCGGTCAGATGTGGCAAAATCATACAATCTCAATTTGTCCGGTCACCTTCAACGGAACAAATGGATTTTGTTCGATCGTGTGTGACCGAATCAGAGGCGAGCCCTAAATATAGACAAAACGGCCTTCAACTTCGACCACAAACAACAACAACAACAACAACAACAACAAATGCATACATAACACACAATTGATGAATAACACTACAATACACAAAAAAACTCATAACAAAGTCGATTTTGATGAAGCCTCAAATCCAAACCACCACCACCATACAAACAAGCCATGTGGGTGTGACGCAAAGATCGACCTGAATCAACACATATGGCTCGTGCGCTCGTTCGTATGGATGACTTCGAAAATCAACTTTTTCAAATTGAGAGTTGTAGGTGCCCTTAACAAATGTTGGCTTGCACTCATCATGTGGCTTACCCTTACAAACACAAGGGCATTTTAGAAAAAAAAAAAATTGGGGGTGTCCTTAACAAACGTTGGCTTGCACTGATCATCCTATTGCTTGCCCATAAACTTTTGTGGTGTGCACATAGCGGGCCCTTAGGACAATATGGGAACCTCGGTTTCCTCCAACTTTACACGCATTTGGATTTGGGTGGTGCATCTCTAGTGTTAAGATGTGGTGCAGGATGCGCGGATCGAAATATAGTCATAAGTTCCTTTAAAATTTTGTAGTTACACGCATAAGATATATAGCATCTCCAATATGCACTATAATAACATTGTTTATGCTGATGTGGCAACATACGATTATTTTTTATTTTTTTTCATGGTACAACATACATTTATAAGCCTATACTTATCTGATAAGTGTTATTAGAAACTGCATTCTACTCAATATTTTATGCACGCAAATATAAGTCTTGTATATATTTTATTCATTTTATGAAGAGTGATGAAAGTCTTATCTTGCTTTGTACTGTTAATCTATCGCAAGTTCGCAACCCTTCCTTATTTTTCATGAATAAAAAATGTGCGTCTTTTTTCTTTATTTTTCGAGTATGTATATCAAAAGCTTCCCTCCATTTTTTGATATGTAAAATGAGTTTTCAAGTCCTCATTTATTCGAACTTGAGACTAATTGCATATAATGTTCTACGTAGGTGGAGTTTGTAATAATAAAAGCATTATGATTTCATGCATGGCTACTTTCGAAAAAAAAAATGTTGCATGTGATGGCATGAGAGTATGAGCTAATATGAGTCGTAGTAACGTATGATGCCCAATCCTTACCAAAAAAAAAAATGATATTGCATTTGGAAAAGTAATGTGAAGCTTAAGATTGTGAATACTATATGACAATGCCGTACGTACGTCTCCAATTATCTACTCTCTTGACTCCTTGATCAAAAAAGAGTGTAAAATAATATGAGCGTGTGAAATGTGCAACCTATTATATTGCGACACGTCAACCTCGTGTTGACGAGAAGCGGAGAACAGCGAGACTGATCCAGTGGCTCACGCGCTTCCATGTCGGGAACCAAGTACTGGCACGCTGGCTACAGACCAGCTCACTGGGGTGCTAGATGTTGATTAACTCGAGGAGAAACGTACGGTTAGCTATTTTTTGTTTCGAGGTGTATAATGTTAGGGTCTTTTGTGGGTCATTGCTGCAGGACTCCAGTCCACACTCAAGTAACACTTAAAATGAGTAACACTTAAAATGGGCCATTTTATCAAAACATTTTTATTATATACGTGGGTGTCCGAATATTTTTCAACCCCTTTTTATTTTGCTTCTTTTCGACTAATTTCACATGAGGTAATCGATCATTCATACAAAATCATACCACAATGCAAAATGTTAAAGCTTGTGTTGCAATGGCTAATTAATTAAGTTCATATAAATGGGGTTTTATCAAAAAAAAATTCATATAGATGGTGTCAATTCTTATAATTCATTAATTACATCTAACAATATGCAGATCCTTGACTTTAATGAGTAACTTATGAGTTACGACATCTCCAAATCTTTTTTTTTTGGTAAATGATATATCTATCTCATTAATTCATATCACCATGCAGAGATGTTTTAACAACAATCTAAGATTTTATTTGGGCACCTTAATTGAGTTGTGTATCATGGGATTGATTTGTTAAAGAGAATTAGTTATCATAACTAATTGAATGACAACTCTAATAGTTTGGTATATATGCATTTGTTGTACATGAGGTTACGGGTTCAAATTGAACGAGATTAGTACTAGTTCAACAATATTGTAGAGAACATATAAGCCTTATTAGACAGTAAAATCTTCTACATGTGTAATATTTTTTTTTTTTTTTTTTTTGGTAAGTGCCTAATAACCTGTGTATTATTTTTAATTGAACGAGATAAATCATCATATAAATTAATACGATTAAGACAAGAGTCAATTGCAGCAAATATTAATTATATTATAAGGTCGGAATTGGTCACCAGACCTTAATTACCTACACGTTATTTTCTTTTTCTCACCCAACTTCTCGTGATATGTATAATGCGGTTGACCAAAAACAATATTTTTACTTCCCAAGCTGCTATTAAAAAGTATTTTTTCATAATTCATTAACCATGTAAGTTAAAAAAAAAAACCCTTATATATATGGTTGTCCTCAAGAAATATATATGCCACATGCCATCTATTCATTGGATTAAGGCGAATGAATTAATAAGTCAAACGCAAACTACATAATTATCAAAGTATATAGAAAAATATATATGCCACATGTCATCCTTACTTAGGCTCGCTACTACCATGAGAACGAGTTCATGCTCAAAATTAAAACATATATAGCACGGGAGGAATGAACAAATTTGAAGTTGAATATTAAAATTTGATTCCACAACTTGCATGTTAATCACCAAGCATGTCTCAGTAAGTTTACCACTGATCAATTCAATTAAAAGTATATTAGAGTAAAATTATATATAATTTATTCACTAAACATATAATTAGAACACAAACAACATGTATAAGAAATCAATAAGTTCTCTAGAAGCATTAGAAAGTTGATACAAAATTGTGGGGTGCTAGTCTGACTTTTAGAGTTCATGGATGGCATGGACAAGACCCAGATAATGTTGACTTTTTAGTTCCATGAGTTGGAATGGCACATATATAATGATGCATGCATTTTTAACCAAAACTGTCTTTGACTTTTAATTTAATTTAATACTATTATTCTTCACGTAAGAGATCATCTTTGTCAAACAAGAGTCAATTTTAATATTATTGCAACCTTCTTTTTAACAAAAAGAACTCGAGCAAATCAAGGATGATGAACTGATTGGCTTTGTTGCAGTTTATGCATAATGGTTAGTAGTTTATAACTTAGAAACTATATTTAAACAAAGCTTGTGTTGCATGCATGTTTGGTTAAGCTAGAAAATCATTTGATTGAGTCAATCACTTTGCCTGCTAAAGGTTCTAATTATTTCAGTAGTTAGCCTAACTTCCTTAGAGTTAGAGCTTTACCTCTCTGTTGGCCAACCTGGCTCGAACGGTTGAACCTGAATTAATTTGGGCTTAGGCCGAGCTTTCGAATATTAGGGTAGTGAAAAACAAGGTGTGAATGAGTTGAAGGTGGATGTATTGAAATAGTACTGTTTTGTTATTTGTTTACTTTAAGCCTTACACAACTTTGGTGTATTTGGAGTTGGAGATGTTCTTTACATAGGATTTGTGGAGGGAAAGAGAGTGGCCAAACAAGTTCACAAGGTGTTGTTGGGAAGCAGAAAACAATGGTTGCTGTCATTGGCCCGTGAGAATTAATTGATGTTGAAGCCATGGATGCTTACCACATACTTCGGATTGCAAATTTGCAATGTAAACCATACAAATGCTAACAACTCTGTGCTTTTGAACTCATTAGGATTCACATCAGCTAATCTTACGAAATGAGATCTGATCAGCCTAAAAAATAAAAATACAAAAAGGGATCTGATCTTGTGCAAAAAACATGAAAAAAGGTTATACGAACAAAAGATGATTATGTTAAAACTAACAAGCTTCTAACTATAAGCTACTGTGACAAGAACAGTTTGTTTAGTTAACTCTTTTCTTGAAGGCCTTGTTTGGTTAGGGGTAGAGTTAACCTGTGACGAAACAGTTTGTTTAGTTAACTCTTTTCTTGAAGGCCTTGTTTGGTTAAGGGTAGAGTTAACCTCCGGGAGATAACTTGAAAGGAAGTTAGAACTAATCTTATTAGGTCGTCAACTCTGCTAGTTATCTCTCAACTCACACTCAATGGTGAGAGTTATCTCCCAAGAGTTTGTGAAGTCTCCTTTGTTTGAAGAGTATGTATGTCAATTCATATCTTTTATTATTTAAAAATTTACAACTTCCTTATAAATTTAAAGTTAAATATAAAAATATAATCTTTCACTGTGCGTGGCTGAAAACAAGGATTCAATTTCTAAATTATGGGCTACTTGCCAACAACACCTGTAGCTTAACACAATGAAAAAAGCGTGCTTCCACCTATCCAAAGTCAGGTGAGTTGTCAAAAAAATAAAAAAGCTACTAACTATTTCAGCTTCTTAGCAAGATAATATGCTTTCAACATTATCAACTACTTTCACCAATATTTCTTAGTTTTGAATAGTCCTGGGTTCGTCACATTTCCATGCAATCAAAAAGATTTGACTAACAAAACCCTTGTTTCCATCATGGGAGATCAAACAAAAATTTGCAGGGATAAGCAGAGAAACTAATTGCTTGAAAAATATCAGACCTTTCGTTTCGATTAGATATAACACAAACTCAAAGACCATAATAAATATAAAGAACAGGTGAAAGGCGCCCAAGTTTCTTCAACTATTTTTCAGCCAGTTTTGAGTTGAATGGTACACTCAGCTTAAAAAAACCACTCATAGACCTCATATAGATAACAGATCAAAACATTAAAGGACTTCAAATTTATTGCACTAGGAATCCTGCAGGCTAATTCCACAGCCAAAAGCACAAACCATAATACAAAAGCAGCGGTTAATCAAGTCATCCGAAAAGGAAGAAGCACCGGAAACAAAAAAACAGATATTATTTAGAAAGAAGAAACTGCCTGGTCTCTTTACTTCATTCGCTTTTAACCGCTTTTTACAGTGGCAGACTTGATGATGTCCACGAATTCAGGCTGATGCAAAATAGCAGCAAAATCAGTTATAAATCTAACAAACACGCGCAAGAAGACGATAATGTATGTGTTGAGAGAGAAAGAGGGAGAGATACCTTTAGGGAAGCACCACCAACCAAAAATCCATCAATGTCAGGCTGTGCTGCCAATTCTTTGCAGTTTGCACCATTTACGGAACCTACAAAAAAGCTCGTTTAAGCTTCATAGAGGTTAATAAAATCACTATCGAACCACAACCTAACTAGTGCGGATTACATCAAACGTGCACAGCGAAGTGAGTAATGTTCTAAGCTGCCAAAATGAGGATGGACATTTGAGCTGTATCCAGACCAAACTTTCAAGGTAAACCACCACTTTCAATCCACGTTCAGGTTTTTCAACTAAGAAGTTTTGTACATGTCCTGATTCCTGGACCACTTTAAACAAGCCAACAAAATTGCTACCAGCCTACATTTGTTTGTATACAATACTAAACTGGTGGCTGAGAACCCTATGCAGCCTTTAACATAGTGAAAAAGAGATCGCTGTACAAAGAAGAGGCAATGCCTTAAAAATAACGATAAAGCATGATCTTCACCTACATTATAAAATAATAAAATTGTCCTTACAATGTGACTTCAATTCTTCCACACAAGCTAGACCCTAGGAATTTTAGTTAAGATTTGAGCATCTAACCCTTCAAGTCACTTTAAACACCTACTGCCATAATTAGGCAATTCCATGACTTTCACATTCATCTATTAAAAATTGAAATCTAGAAGAAACTCAAAGCCATGGTCAAGGTACCAAGGATCCACTTTTTAAGTAAATACCTACGAGTCTATGACATGTCAACTGGACTACTACTCTCAACTTCTTGATATTTTATCAAATAGAAAGAAATTTCTTAGAATAAATACCACATTTTAAAATATGAATGGATAGACTAGGAACGTAGACACCAACATAATTCACTTCTCAACGTAAAAGTGACTTTACAAATGTGTAGAGTTAGGAGGATCGTGGAGAACATGGAAAGAGCAAGAGAAATGGTTCTATTAAATAGCACCTAAACATAAACAGAAGTTTTTGAAGGAAAAATTTTAAGAAAAAGTCATCTCAAATACCACATTAAGAGCTTATGGCAAGGATTGTCACGCCAAACATTTTGCAATTCAATAAGCTTCTATGCAACTATCATACTCACAAACACAAAAAAATACATTATATATTTTATAGCAAGATATGAAAATGGAAATAGGAAAATGATACCTCCATAAATAATTCTAGTTTTGGAAGCGACTTCAGCATCAACATTGCTTTCAATCCATTTCCTCAGCTCATAATGTACCTAAAAAAAAAAAAGGCAAACAAGGTACTCAACAACAACAACAACAACAACATAGCCTCAGTCCCAAACAAGGTACTCATGATAAACTATTTTATTTTATTTTAAAATAAAATGAAACAAAATAAAGTAAAACGCCCCCATAATAGCAAACACAAATTTCACAATAGTAGAAGCTAAATCGAAGCATCCAATTCATGAACCCTTACGTCTTGAGCTTGTGCAGGAGTTGCAACTTTTCCAGTTCCAATAGCCCACACAGGTTCATAGGCCAAGACAACATTGTCCCAATTTGATACCTTATCTACAAATGAAAACAGATATAAACCATAAGCAAAAGAAGAAAAAATTGTACAAGCAAAAACAAGTATATAGATAATGGTGGATAAATAAATTCCTATGAAGCGAATAGAAGGAAAGCAATATCGTTTACAACTAGGTCAATACAAGCGAAACACGTAGGTGAAGAAGTCAATATATATATAATCCAAACTACAAGTGTCAACTCTTTCAGATGTGCAGCACTATAACATTAGTTGAGCATTAACAAGGACAAGCTGGAGGGTGGGACGTAATATGTTGTACTCCCCACGCCTTAGAAGCTTGAGATCACCATGGCCTCTACCAACCTGATTTGCTAGTCACTAGGGTCTAGTTGAGTGGTGACTGGTGAGCAAAAGGCACTAACCATGGTCATCAAAAATAAAAATAAAAAGTTTGAGCATCAATATTAAACCATAAGAGACCGCCATCTAAGCCTTAACCACACGATATCGAGTGCACAATGCAAAGGCAAGAATTACCTGCAATTGCTTTTGTCTGTGCGGCAACAACTTCAATAGTAGATCCTGATTCTCTCTGTTCAAGGGTCTCTCCAATGCAGGCAATAACCTTCAAGCCCAATGATAGAGCATACGCAACTTTGTCTCCGACAAACTGCAATTGGACATTTAATTCACTAAGATAACCAGGTTGATACCATGTATATATAGCATAAACATGGAGAACCAGTGACTTTGCATTATTTAGCCCTAACATATTCGCAGTACACATGCACTATAACTTACCTCATTGGATTCATTCAGCAATTGCCTTCTTTCAGAGTGCCCAAGAATAACCCATTGAATGCCTAAATTGACGAGCATTTCAGCACTGCACTCGACCAACATAATAAAGAGAATTACTATATTTTAATCAACGACAAATTGAGGCCGTAATCATATATAGCAATTAGCAATGCAACATGGATATATATGACATAAACTCTCATAACTGTACCTTATATAATATCAAATACTATGATCCCAACATATTAAAAATATCATACCTTATCTCACCAGTGAAAGCACCCCCTTTCTTCACCCAGCAATTCTGCGCGGCGGCATGAAAATCAGGCCGCAGCAAGCTCTTCACCAATGGAAGGAACAAAAATGGAGGGCTAACCACAACTTCTGCAAATTCAATCATCACATCAAAACCCCAATTCAACAACTACCCGACATTTTAATCACCAAAAAAAAAAAACCCTCTTTCCAACACAATCAATCAAGCAAACTCGACCACTCACCCACGACGTCCTCCGACGGCACTTCGGCTTCGTTCAAAAATCTAACAATCTTCTTAACCTCCTCATTGGTTCCATTCTACAACAACACAATCTCATCAGAGAAGCAAAAAATCACACATTTTTCAAACACCCAATCATTCAAACAAGTCAATCGTTCAATCAGTCATTGAAAGTTGGCAAATTTAGAACAACAGAGAGATTTTGACACTGTGTTAACCTAGCTAAGCATGTTGCACAGTGAACCAATCAGATCTCCAAAACCCTAGCGAGAACGATCGGATCCAGAACAAGATCCACAAAGACATGAAGAACGAAAACATGAACTAGAGATCTGAAGATTTGTGATGGTGAATGAGACTTACGCATTTCCAGTTACCGCCGACGAAGAACTTCCTCGACATTTTCGATGGAGAAATGGTTTGTTTGGGTTTGGTTGGGTTTCTGTGGATCACAAGAATCGTTTTTATAAAGGGACTTGCCCAAGGTTCGATAAGGAAACCACCATCGTACCCCTGTTTAGTACAATATAGGAGTCTTCTCCTGTCACCCAGCATTGACACGCACTTGTTGGCGTTTGTAGGACAATGCACATTGAAAATGCATGCGTATGCATTAGGATGCAAAAATGCACCGGTAAGCATGTGTCCATGTTGCGCGATCGTGCTAAGTTACAATAGCATTTTTCTATAATGTGCTCAATAGCAGAGCCAAAAAAAAAAAAAAACTAAAGGAATAAATAAGTATTTAAGTAAAATGTTAGAAGAGATAAGAGGGTAGAAATCGATGTAAGAGTACTGTAAGGAGGTATTGAAAAATCATTGATTTTTTAAGAGGCACTAAAGGTATCCCATTGTATATATATGTAAGTCAACATATATATTTTAGTGAGGGGCATATGAGTCGTTTTAAATGAGGGTTCCAACTAATATATCCTTTCAGTTGTCAGGGTGCCGTAGAGCGACTCTTTTTTTTATTTTATTGAAAATGAATAATGAGTTTGGGTTTTTGCTATGCAAGACAACACGCGTGCATGTATAGAAGTCCAATAAGCATAGAAGGTCAACCATGAATTGATTCATTTATTTTTTATTTTATTTTTAGGAAATGAATTGATTCCTTTATTAGAAATGGCAATTTCAACTACTCTATGTTTGCCGAATCTTGAACTTATATACTACCACATTTGTTTTGATCTACATAAGGTGAATTGTATTAAAATTCACGTGGCTTCATTAACTTACCATGTACCAAAAACTACTAGAAACCATGCCTTTAATAGCACTTAACCTATTGCATTTATTATTAAATGCTATAAATAACATAATTAATTATATTAATTTTAGTAGATTTGATGTAGGGCTGACAATTTGTTGTCTAGACTCATCAACCCAGTTTTGTTCGACTCAAAATAAAACGGATTCAAACAATTTTTTAATAAATTTTAGTCTCAAGCAAGATCCAATCAACCTAAACCTAGACCTGGCCCAGAATTTAAAATAGTTGAAGAGTTTTCGAAAACTTTTGTGGTTGTTGGAACGAAATGAGAAGTAGAGGACATTTTGGTAAAGTGAGAAAGAAGTGGTGATCAATTGTGCCCATTCGTTGGCTTTCGTCGTTTTTGTCCACAGAAGGCGCGAACGTCGCAGCCAATGAAGACATGCCACGTTTCGAGGCACTGTTGTGTGAAATAAATGGGGTTACTGTGCTCTCCCAAGCAGCCAAGCCCATTTATCGATTCTATCTCGGCCCACCTTAATCGCGCAGAATCATATATATCACATATGTGCATGTTATTAATTTTTGTTACCCACCCAAGGAAATATATTTTGCCTTATAATTACAAAAAGTTAGGAGAAGCAATTTCAATTTTATTAAAATATAGTGGACAATATATAGAGAGCTAAATACATATAGCAAGCCACGATATATCAGGCTTTATTATAACTATCAGAATCCATGATGAACTTATTGGAATAATAGAATTAGAAGAAGAAACCGATCACTTCCCTTCTATCTCCACTTAATTTTAATCGCTTCTCACAGTGGTGGCGGAGGTGATGATGTCCACAAATTCAGGCTGGTCATGCAAAACCGCAGCAAAAATCAGTAATCAAATCTATCGAACGCACTCGCGCGCTCGCGCACACATAAAAAGAGAGAGATACCGTTAGAGAAGCAGCACCAACGAGCAATCCATCAATATCAGGCAGTGTTGCAAATTCTTTGCAATTTGCACCATTTACAGAACCTGAGAAAAAAGAGCTCGAACGTTTAATTAAGTCCCAAACTGAATTTGTTGAAGTGCTTTTTTAATTTAAAACATTTTTTTACACATGCAGTAAAGATGGAAACAGTAGTGGGAAGTTAAGGCATATATGTACCTCCATAAATAATTCTAGTTTTGTAAGCAACTTCAGTGCTAATATTGATTTCAATCCATTTCCTTAGTTCATGAACAACCTGTTTCGTAAAAAATTAGATGGAAAAGGAATTATTAATGACAACCTTAATTAAGAGAATATTGTACTGTAGCAATAATATATATGTATGTGACAAGAGATGGTATGTCACTATATATATTGGATATATATACTACCAAAACATTAGGATCCTTACTTCTTGAACTTGGGCTGGAGTTGGAACCTTTCCTGTTCCGGTGGCCCACAAAGGTTCATAGGCCAATACAACATTGTCCCAATTAGATACTTTATCTACAAAAAAACAAGAAAAAAAGGAACTTGGAAAAAAAAAAAATGTTTACATGCAGAATGAATTATGTAAGCTCCTAATGTCAGTGATAGAATACAATATAGATTTTTAAACACTAACAAAATGCTGATCATGGAAAGGAGCCCTCACCATGCATGGTCATCAAAAATGGAAGGAAAGGGTGTTTGAGAATCTCAATAAAAAGAAAATGTTAGTGCAACCCCATCTAAGCTTCAATTCCAAATTAGTCCGGGCGGACTAGATACATATATGGATCAAACTTTTTCATTGCGTTCGATTTAATACAATTGATGATTTGCTTTCCAAGTCATTTAAATACCTCATAAGTAATACGTTACAAATTAGCTTAAGTCTGCCCTTATAATTACCTTATCAAATTTAATATTTTTCAATTTATATGTATTGAATCGATTGAGTTTTTTAGCGGAGGGACGCATTTTTAGCTATGCTGTCTTAATTCGATAGCAAATCTTGCAACCCCCCATCTATAAACACAAGCACATTTATCAAATGCACAATATTAAAGTCGGGAAGTTAATATCAACTAACTGGGTGCATGGCCCAATGGGTTGGTGCGGCCTTTAAGAGTAAGAGGTCACGAGTTTAAACCCCAACGATGAAGCAAGTATTTAAAAGAAAAGTAAGGAAGTTAATTACCTGCAATGGCTATTGCTTGTGCCGTAACATCTTCCATAGTAGATCCTGCTTCTCTCTGTTCAAGAGTTTCTCCAACGCAAACAACAACCTTCAAACCCACAGATAGAGCATGCACAAACCTGTCTCCGGCAGACTGTAATAATATTGGGCCGTTACAGGACACATGATTCACTTAATTAGACTTCACACACACGCACACACATAAAATATAAGACAGACACCACGTATATATATATGGCGCTAATTAACAACAGTGGCTATGCATTAACCTTAACCATATAAATATTTATAGTGCATAGGCACCATATTTGACTCCTTACCTCATTTGTTTTGTCAACCAATTGCCTTACTTCGGCGTGTTTTAGAATGACCCATTGAATGCCCAAACAGCCAAGTGTTTTAACACTGCCAACCAACAGAACAAGGAAATAATGTTTTGCATCATAGAATTAAAAGAAGTGTAACCAAATGTATGGCCCAATCGTTTGTTAAGTGGTTTGCAAATATGGCCATGGGTTAGAATCTAGTGGGGGCAACTTGTTTCTTTCTTATTAAAAATAATAATAATAATAATAATAATAAGTGTAGCCGCCCCTGAATTTTAGTGTAGTGGCAAACGGCAGAGTAAAGAGCGTCAAACTCATTAATTAAGTTTCAGGTTGAGGCAGAGGTATATATTGAGTTTAATTCTTGGTAGCTACATTATATTCTTTTATTATCTACTAATTGGTTATGAGGTTGGGACGCCTGACTAACTCTCATAATATTTTTTTAAAAAAAAATAATAATTAAAGGTTTCGATGTCCATGGACTATGGTTCAAAAAATAGCCCCATCCAAAACTCTAAATTCCAATTTTGCCTTGAGATTTTGTTGTTATCTACACTTCATCAAGGGTTATCCGTGCCCCAAGTGACAGAGAAACTAAATGTGTGTATCTATGAAAGTTCAATCTTTCACGGATCAAAGTTTGATCCAATATAGCCGACCCAAATTAATTTGAAGGATCAAATGTACACAAATAAAAGTTTGATATTGTCCCCAACCTAACCACCTTCAACTAAATCAATGTGGGACTATTATTTCGATCCACACATCTCAACACTCCACCTAACATATATAAATAAAACATACCTTAGCTCGCCATTGAAAGCACCTCCACTCTCCAACCCTCCCTTTTGTGCAGCAACATGAAAATCCGGCCGCAGTGAGGTTTTCACCGGAAGAAGGCACTCATATTTAGGGCCTACAACAACCTCTGCACCAACCAACCAACCAACCATATGTAGTTACACTTCTAATTTAAGCACGAAAAATAAAGTATCTCTAGCTTTTTTAGGACAAATTTATTTATGAACCAAATTCAACCACTAACCCACAACATCTTGAGAAGGTACTTGGGCTTGATTAAGAAAATTAACAATCTCCATAGCCTCTAAAACGTTTCCATTCTGCATGCATTTATCTACTATAGTAATCAGTCCCTGCTTGCACTCCGTTGAACTATGGTTACATAATTTTTAGTATGACAAATTCAAATCTTATAGACTTGAAGATCGATCATAAATTAGAAAAGGCAATTATATATGTTGACGCTACTTACGCTTTTCCAATTGCCCACCACTAAGAACTTCCTAGCCATTTTTTGAAACAAATTCGTTTCAATGAAATCTTTGAGAACCACCACAAAATTTTCTTTGGGTTTTTAGTTTATAAATGACGAGTATGGTGAGTAGAATCATCATTTTATAAACAAGCCCAAAGTTCGGCAACGAATTCACTTTTGAAATTTGGCCTTGGCCGGCCTAAATGAAGCATATATATATATTAATGAATAAGATTTAATACCAACTGTTACAATTTTAAGCTGTTTGTTGCCATTTAATCAATTAGAGCTCGAGTCTAGGAATAGAAACACCAACTTTGAGATCTCCTTACATGTATACAATGTGCAACTCGATCGGGACGAGCCCAGAGTAGGGTTGGACAGTTCGGATCATATAGCGGGTGATTTAGACTAAAAAAAAATGAATAGGATTTTATAACTCTTGCAGTAGTAAAGTTTTTTTTTTTTTTGTTTAATAGTTGTTTATTATATGTATAGATAAAATCCATATGGGTTAATTGGGCTGTTAGGTTTGTTATAAGAGTTTATATGTATCTTAATTTTTTTGATATTCGTAGGTGTCTAAGCGACCTTATATAACTCACACAATCCCGCCCTCGCCCTTACTGTTGTGTCAATTCGAGCGGGTTAGTTTATATGTATCTTAATTTTATATATATCTATCATATATATAAAAGCACGAATACCAAATTTTTGAGTGGTAATGAAATTTACTTCTTTGCCCATATATATCTATCATATTTACTTCTTTCCTCATATATATCTATGATATATATAAAAACAACTATATATCTATCATATATATCTATCTATATACGCTACCTCTTCAACATCTTGAATATTGCATCTTCAAATCGATCAACAACTCAAATGACTCTCCTACCTCTTCAAATTGATCAACAACTCAACTAATCAACGACTTTTCTTCCTCTTCAAATCATTCATTCTCTGCTTTCCTTCATCGACTCATTCGTTGCTTTCCTTTGCTCTTCGATTCAAATGTGAGTTAATCCACCTTTCTTCTCCAATTTTTTTGGTTTTTTTTTTCTGAGAGGTTCGATTCAAATGTGAGTTAATCATTTGGTTTATATGGTTCAATTTGATTCATGGTTTTTGAAAAAAAAATTGGGTCTAATCCACCCTTGATTCAATGTTGAATTTAACACCAAAAGCCCTATTTCATCTGGTCTATATGGTTCAATTTTAAAAATAATTTACTTTATGACAAGGAGCATCCATCTTTTTTGCAACTGTACTTTTATGATACTGATCATGAAGTGCAAAACCGAATGCATTGCTCTGATGGGATGAAAGAGACAATTTTGGCAAAGTTAATTAATTAGTATGCTTACTTAAAAATCTATATACAAGTTTTTTCCGCACTTTACAAAATAAGGAAGATTTAGAAGATTGTGTCGTTCAATTAGTTTCAAGTGTTAGTCGTCTTCTACTTATTGTTTTCATGTTTTCTATTAATTGTAGTGGTTCTTTTCAATTTTAGTTAATTAACTACAATTAATTCTCGCGAGCGAAGCGAGCGGGTCAATCGTGCGTAGTACGACCTGAAACTAGTATATATATATATATATACACGTATTTGTATATCAAACAAATTCTTGCAAGAAAGAAATAATTAATTATGCACACACTCCGTACACCCAAACTAAGTTTCGTTTAGACAAAGTTTGCTTAAACACACTGGGCCTATATATTATCACCGGTCCACATGTAAATTATATTCACAAGTGGGTCCATCCCAAAGCACACTGCTCGATCAGATGATGTCCAAAATTCAAAAGAGATTGGCAGGAAATCAAGAAATCTACCCCCGAAATATCTTTGGTGTGGATGCGGGTTTCATGCATGCTTCAATCCTGTACAGACTACAGTAAATCTTTTTGGATTCGTGAGTCTGAACTCATAGAGGGTTTTATAAAATTTTTACAAATATTTTAGAGCTATCAAAGGAATTTTATTAGTGACTGTGTTTGCTTCATTAATTGTTTGAAGATGACTTTAAAATAAAAAAACTTTTTAAGTTCAGACTCGTGAGTCCAAATAGCATTATGAATTCGGCATAAAAGAAGCAGTCAACCACGTCGTAAAATGATGGCATCTTGAATTGCCTTAAGACACATGATAATTGTTAAAAGTTGTCATCTATAACAAGCATATATGAGTACAATAATATACACGGTTGATGCTCTTTCCGTGCCGTCTTGAATTGTATAAAGACATGTGATATAAGTTGTACTTGCATCTTAATTACATCATACAATTAGTACAATTACAAGGTTGATGTCCCATGCATATTGAAGTAGCCCCTAATTACACATGATATAATTATAATAATTTGCATATTTAACAACATACAAGTACAATATACGTGGTTGATGTTATTCCTGTGCTGTCTTGAATTGCCTACTAAAGACACGTCATTTAAGTTGCAATTGAACCAGTCTCGGGCTTATTAATGAAGCCCAAGTTTGGCTCAGTCGGACCCAAATACTATATTTATAAAAAACTTTAAAAAAAAAAAATCTTTATTTTTTTGAAGGTAAATAATTTTGTTATTTAAGCTACAAAAGATATATATTTTATAAGAGTATAATAAATTTAAAATGTATTTGTTTATATATATAATTGTTTATGTGTATATATGATTATTTAGACGATAATTGTAAACTAATGAATAGGGGCGTGCTTGGGGTGGGGCGAGAAAGGCGACCGCTCCAGGCCCCCCACTCAATAGAATGCCCCTCTGCCCATGTTTTAACTAATGTGAGTTTATATGATTAGAAAAAAAAAAATAGATTTCAAATTTTGCTTTCGCCCACATAAAAGGCTAACGTGTTTGCAAAAAAGAAAAAGAGAATCTCCGTTTTTATTTTAAAAAAAAGAAGGGCCCTATGTTGTCACTTAAACTTGAGATAAAAGATATAGTTATTTATTTATGCAGGAATTATGAGACAACTCTCCATTCCTCTAAATCTCAATTGATTTTATGCAATCTTGAAAGTAAGATACACATTTTGATTTCTTCTAATTTCTCACTTTTATTCCTCTAAGCCCTTTTAAATTTTGCCACTAGATAAGAATATTTTTATATTTTTCACTGGCAATCTTGACCCCATGAAAAGGAAAGGAAGACGAAAAAGGTCTTAAAATATTTTTTATAGTATAATGAAAGCCTAAGGTAAAAAATATAATAATTTTATTAAAAGCTCAATTTTTAAGATTTCACCTAAAACCCTCAAAATGTCAGGACCGATCATGTTGAAAAAAGCCTTAAATATTAATTATGTACATGGCTATACCTGTAACTCAATTTAAACACCAACCTAATCGGTTGTCACGCAATACATCTCGAGAGATGTGCTTTTTAGCTAAACACTCTAAACACGAAAAATTTACAATTGTACAACATATTTTACTTTATAAGAGCAAAATGAGGGCATTTTTTTTTTTCTCAATCTAGGCAATAACGCCTAATGAGAACGCGCTATCACCATGTGTCCATTTTTTTGGCTGACATGGACATATGGATAGCGTCTTTTCAAAATGCGCTATCCATGTGTCATGTCCACGTGGGCGTATAGGCTGAGGTGGCGGCTGAGGTGGTATGAGGTTGTATGGATAGCGCCTTTTCAAAAGGCGCTATCCATACAACTTCACTGCCACCTCACCGCCACCTCACTGCCACCTCACAAATTTCCAATATTGGCTATTTTTGAAGTTTGTGAGGTGGTGGTGAGTTGGCTATCCATGTGTCCTGTCAACGTGGGCACATCCACCCCCATTTATAAAATAATAATTTAAATTAAATTAAATTAAACTGATTTATATAAACTGTAACTTACAGAAAATAGATAAAAATAGATAAAAATTATGGAAAAATTCTGAAAAATTCTCGAAAAATATGAAAAATAGGGAAAACTCATTTCTAACTGGTTTACTTACCTCGAAATTCGTAATTCGTCCTCAAGACGTCCCGCTCACGCCTCGATTTGCGCATCCGACACCCGACTCCTACGTCCCTTGTGTCCATTTATACCAATTAAAATTTTAGGGTTGCATTACATGCAATTATAGTATGTGATTATAGATTTGCCATTTTTATTTTCATAAAAATTAAGTTTTTAGCATCCTTTTTAGAATTATACCAGGGTGCCAAACGCACGAAAAGCCTCGAACTCATTTTTTTTAGCTTTCCTATTTTTCATATTTCTCGAGAATTTTTCAGAATTTTTTCATAATTTTTATCTATTTTAATTTATTTTTTGTAATTTACGCTTTATATAAATCGAGTTGAATTTTTCATAATTTTAATTATTTTAATTATTATTTGTGAGGTGGCGGTGACGTGGCGTCAATTGTATAGATAGCGGATTTTCAAAAGGCGCTATCTATGCACGTGTCTAGCCACGACGAGGTGGCGGTGACGTGGCTGACCACGTGTATAGATAGCAGCGCCTTTTGAAAATGCGCTATCTATACAAACCGACGCCACGTCACCGCCACGTCACCGCCAACCAAACCAACCACACACAATAACGCCTTTTGAAAATGCGTTATTGCCTACTTCGGTAATAAAAAAAAAAAAAAAACCTCCATATTTTGTGAATTAAATTGTATACCCACCCTACTTTTGGAAAAACCCCCTCTAAACACAAAGAATGCGATGGGGAGAGAGGGATATATAGATGATGCATGGCAGAGTTGAGGCTGACTTATCCTGAGGCTTCTACCTCAGTGTTACATAAAATGCCACAAAAGGGCCTACCAACATATTAGGTCTCGCAACGATCCTAACAATTTCTACATTTTCGCAACCTCCATATATCACATGCACCAGACCGCGGCCCGAGGCACGTGTACGTACACATACCCCCTCCCCTCTCGATACGTCAACGTAACCCCATATTTCTCATTTTCTCCGATTTGGCATCAAAATCTCACAACACAGCAACATCAACGTTGCGTGCATGTCGTCTCTGCTCTCTCGCTCCTGCTCTTAAGTAATTTTTTGAATTCGAATATCGTTATATTAGATTTGCATGTGGTTTTACATTATACAAATATAGATTAGTCGATGCATATGACATTAGATACAACGTAAAAAAAAAAGGAAAATGGTTTTGAAAAATGTTCATGTAACCACCACGATCAATATTTCACACTTGCGACACGTTGAAACTCAAAAACTCGACCTCTTACTTATGTAATCTCATTCCAAATTATTAAGCGTGCATCTACTTGGTTGATATAATAATATTTGATATTTAGTTGTTTTTTTTTAAATACTGATTTAGTTAAACATCTGCGATGCACCTCGAGGTATATTATTGTGTTACGTGTTACAGTGGCAAGCTCCAAATTAAAATGATTAGAAGTCCACAACAATTAAGTATCAATGCAGACGTCAAATGTATGTACATGAACCAAGTATTTATTTATTTTAAGTGGCATGGACTTTTCTATTGTAGATCCCAATGTTATTCTCTTCTTTGTACGGGCTTCTAATTCCAACATGTGTTTGGATTGAGTGGTAAAACAGATCCAACGGTGAAATGGTAAAAGAAAACAGTGGAATGATCGATGATGAGATATTGGGGGTTCCTTTACAGTCCCATCACTACAAGAACCAAGGAAAGTTGTAGGCAGTACGTACATATATGGTGTAGAGAGGGGTAGCATCAAACACAGCCCATGCAACACTAACAGGGGCTACCCTACTGTAAATGCAGGGTACCTACTTTTGGTCAGATGGGGGAGACGCCCCCCGGGACTCCCTCAATTTTACCAATGTGTCTCTCATCGATGCGTCACGTCGCCATTCCTCCTCCTCCACTGACCATATCGCCCCTCTCACTCACTCACTCACTCATGCAACACTATTACCAACCCATTCCCCTTTTAGTTTCCCTCGTGGAACCTAAACAACAGTAAAAATTAAGTGTAGTACTATTTAAACTCGTGAGTCTTGACTCAATTTTTTTTTAATTTTAAATACATCCCAATCAATTAATGAAACAATCATAATCACTTGTAAAATTTCTTTAATAGCCCTTAAATATTTACAAAAATTTTAAAAATCTTCATATGAGTCCGGATTTATGAGTCCAAGTAGATTTATGGAAAAATTAAAGACCTCTCTTCGATTGCCCATTTATGGTATGTGGTAGACCCCGTAACAAATTGATCTACCACTACCGAGAGGCCAATTTTTGAAATAAAACTTGAAAATGATTAACATACTTTTTTGTTCTAAAATGTATGGACACTTCCGTATACATGTGACCACATTGTAAAGCATGGTTCTCACATTAAATTGTAACATCAAACATGCCTCTCACACTTCATGTAACTTGTAATCATCTTCAATGTACACCAATTCTTCCATGTATTGTTTATGTTGCTTGTGATGTGTTGTATGACTTGTGGTGTATGTATAACTTGTACACATTATATAACTACAATTATCATCATCACCAAATGACATATATAAAGGGTGTCAACCCCATTGTAATTCACACACCAATGTATGAATGAAATTTCTACATTCTCATCTCTAGCTCTCTTATCTCTTGTCTCATATTCTCTACTTTGTTTTAATAGTTTTTAGTTTATGTTTTTTATACTTAAGTCTCTAACAAGTCCAACTTAAGTTCTAGTTGGCTTGCAACTTAGTTTATAACACTTTTTTTTTTTTTTTGATTTAGTGAAGTCGAATCGTAACCTCCCGAAACTTTACTTTTTAACAAGTGATATCTCTATTGTCTCGCTAGAAATGCTTTGAAAATGATAAACGTACTTGGACAAATATTTTTACTTGCATATATAATGGTGGGATATTTTATTTCAAAACATATTTAATTAAAAAAATTACAATTAATTATAATAAGTTAATCTTTTTAATATTTAACATAGTAAATATAAAATTCTTAATTAAATATATGCATCAACTTCTCGATAAATATATATTTTTGAAAAATATTTTTTTGTAAGAAATTAACTAAAGTGATTTTTGAGACAACACCAAATTATTAATGTTCATTTAATACACATCGATTTTTGTATGCACAAACATTAATACAGAAAAATCAATTAATAAACTTCAACAACTACTCCCGTCACCAAATAATTTTCCAAAGAATAATCTCATCTAACTTTTTATTTTCCAAAGAATAATCTCATCTAACTTTTTATTGTCGTTTGAAAAGTTAGATGAATGAAAAATGAATATTAAAATGACAATAATAATATCACACTATAAAGACACATAGCTTTTTTACAATAACTTTTCATGCAACCTCAACTCGTGTATCATGCACAAGAATTTATATGCCACATCTTGAGGCGCGCATGCATGGCTGATGAGTCTTTGTAGGACGACATATTGTTGTTGTTCTACCACTTCACCAATTCAGGAGATGAATTAAGATGTTCCTGGAGATTGGTGGGGAGTGGTTGTAAATGATTGTACGTGAGTTGGTTTGGGAAAATTGAGGGAGGGGGGTGTGTGGTCCTAGGATGTATATTGAGGATGAGGGGTTGGAGGGGTGTCAGGGGGTTTTGTACTTTTGCAACAGAAATAAAGGCTGGTTGGAGGGAAAAAAACAGTAGAGAGAGGGAGTACTGAGAGCGAAGAGTGAAGAATGAAGAGCGAGAGTGAGGGGACCATACATGCATGCATACATACATACAGACATACATGCATGCATATATCTCTATATGAATAGAGAGAAACAGAGAAGAGCAGAGGCTCTGCTCCTGCGAGGGAGGGTGGTAATGGCTGTGGTGGTGGGAATGCGACGTAACGCGTGGTGGGCTGACATGCAGGGCAGGGCAGGGCAGTGGGTGGTGCAGTGTAGTCTCTATCGCCTCGTCACCTTTCGCCGTAAAACCCGGACTCCAGTCCACCGCTCCGTCCCTTCACATGGGTCCCACGTATGCCAAATGCCATGCACCTCCTCTTCGATCACCCTCTACTTGTCTTGTCTCCAACCAAAAAAAAAAAAAAAACTTTGTCATATCTCATCATCAAACGCCCCCTTCTCCCGCCACGTGTCCATCTCTGCTCCCTCTGATTGTGCCACGTTTCACGTGCCTTCCTCCATCCCAACCCATCCTCTCTGATGCTCCTCTCCCCTAACCCGTCTTATCATCCCTTGACCTCCGTTTGACTCCCTATTTTGCCATCATTTTTTACAACCTCTCCCTAACCCGTCTTATCATTCCTTGACCTCCGTTTGACTCCCTATTTTGCCATCATTTTTACAAGGGTGGTGCAACGTAGGCCTCCTTTGATTTGTTGTTGTTAACATTTAGTGATAGTTTGGAGATCATTTTTTGAAGTTAATATTTTTATTTTTTTATTCAACTTTAAATTTGTAAAAAAAAATTTAAATTTTTAAATTTTTAAATAATAAAAAATATGAATCAACATAAATAACATTCAAATAAGAGATAAATAAATAATAAAAAAAGGACATTAATAAGAGTAATTGTGTTTACAACTTTTGAGAGACAACTCTTTGGCAGGGTGGTGGAAATATATTTCTCACCTTATGATTTAAGTTGAAAGATAACTTGTAGGTAAGTTGATCAACTAAACAAGATTAGTTCACATTTCTTTGTATGCTCTCTCCTCTTCATACCAAACAAGACCATATATGAAGTCGCAACTTTTAAAATTGAAATATGCTAGCTTGTGGGCAAAGGCGTGGATCAACAATACGTAGTTGACTCAATTGTTGTGAGGCTTACTAAAATTATTTTTTAATTTTGTTTGTTTGTCATTTTTTTTTTTTTTGACTTTCTTCGTTTTTGTTTTTTTTATTTTGTGTGGCTATATTGAACAATCAACTTACTTTTCCCATTAACAATCAGTCAATCGTCAGTGCTTAGTCAGTTGCGTGATATAGTTGGGGCATGCTACCATTTTTTTAAAAAAATTAATGGTTGATCCATGAATTCTCTCTCTCCAATCTAATTAATAATGCAGCCGAAAAAATATTTTAGCACAATAATTATTAGTGGCGCTATATATAGCACTACCTTTATTACTGATAGATCCATGGACTTATATTAGTTATTAGTGTTTAGCTCCAACAACACTGATTAATTCAGGTTCGAGCCATTATAAGTCCTCCACCGGGATGACTTAAAAACGATTCCTATATCGCTTGAATCAATTGATTAGATCAAACAATAAAAATTGGAGTTTAGTTATGCCCGAACATGTCTAACTAAGTGAAAGAGGCGGTATGTAAACGTTTGAGGGTACGATGATGGCATTAGAGTTTTGGGTGAAGGAAGGAAGGAATGAATGAATGAAGGAGGAGAGCGCACATTAAGCGCTGAGATCGAGCGACTTCCTACCATAAATGCTCTCTCTATTCCACTCCACACTACTACTACTACGTATAACATCTCCGTTATCTCTGCCGTTTACTCTCTCTCTCTCTCTCACTCTCTCTCAAAAAAAAAAAAAAAAAAAAAGTTGTGTGGTGAGTAGTTTTCGAGGAAAGACTACTAGAGTGCTTACGAAAGTAAATTCCCTTTGTAACGTCATCTCCATCTCCATCTCCATTTATCATCTCTCTCTCTCTCGCGTGCCCCTTCTCTGCTACTTGTCAGATCCCTCTTTTTTCCTTTCTCCTTTAAAAGCCACAAGAATCATTTCCTCTTTCTCTCCCTCTACCTTCCTCTCTAGCTAGCTACTCTTTAATTAGCATATTTTGGTGAACAAGTTTTGTGTTTTGAGATGCCAAGGAGGAGGAGGAGCTGCTGCTGCTGCTGTGTCTCTTCGGTTTAGAGACTATCCATGTAAGCTATATTCTTCTCTGTTTTTTTTTTTTTTATGTTGTGTCCCTTTGTATTACTATGTTGTGGTAATTTATTTGTTGTTTGACTTGGTTTTTTTTTTTTTTTTTTAGTTGTTTGATCTGAATTTATGGATCTTGGCCTTGAATGAGTGATTATGATCTTTTCCCTTTATGGGTATTTCTTGAATCAACATAACAAAGTCACCCTTTTTGTTTCTTCACATTTTGATTGTTACAAGTCACATACAGTAGTACTGTAGTGAACAATTTGATAAAAAAAAAAAAAATGATTAGTTTTGTGATTTGTTGTTTTGAAGACTATTTATTGTTGATGTTTTGTTGAGTTGGTGATGGAAGCGATGCATTTCAGATAAATTATGAGGAGTTGGGCAGAATGGGAAGTGTTTATGTGTGTTTTTGGAAATGAAGGAGAGGCAGCGTTGGAGGGCTGAAGAGGATGCTATACTTCGTGCATATGTGAAGCAATATGGGCCAAGAGAGTGGAACCTTGTGTCCCAGCGCATGAACACCCACCTAGACCGAGACGCCAAGTCTTGCTTAGAGAGGTGGAAGAATTACCTCAAACCAGGGATCAAAAAGGGTTCCTTGACAGAGGAGGAACAGAATTTGGTGATTCGCCTACAGGCCAAGCACGGCAATAAGTGGAAGAAGATCGCGGCCGAGGTGCCCGGCCGAACCGCAAAGCGGTTAGGGAAGTGGTGGGAAGTGTTCAAGGAGAAGCAGCAGAGGGAGCACAAGGAGACCAACAAGGCAATTGATCCAATTGACGGGAAATACGATCATATACTCGAGACATTCGCCGAAAAACTAGTTAAAGAGAGATCAAATCCATTTCTAATGGCTACGTCCAATGGGGGTTTCTCCATACCGATCCGCCTGCGCCGCCCGCCCCTCCCCTCCCCCGCCGCATTCTATGCTGCCCCCTTGGTTGTCTAGTACTAATGGGCATTCTGTTGTTAGGCCGCCATCGCCGTCTGTGGCGCTAACTCTGTCGCCTTCCACCGTTGCTCCTCCCCCGACCACAATTCCTTGGCTGCAAACTGAGAGGGCTGGGGCTGATAACAATTCATCACTTGTTTTAGGAACAATGCCATCACATGGAGTGACAGTTTCTTCTATGGGGAGGGAGAATGTGATGCTTACCGAGATTGTGGATTGTTGTAGGGAGTTGGAGGAAGGGCATAGAGCGTGGGCGGCGCATAAGAAGGAAGCGGCGTGGAGGCTTAGAAGGGTTGAATTGCAGCTGGAGTCCGAGAAAGCGAATCGGAGAAGGGAGAAAATGGAGGAGATTGAGGCAAAGATTAGGGGATTGAGGGAAGAGCAAAAGGTGATGATGGAGAGGATAGAGGCTGAGTATAGGGAGCAATTGTCTGGTCTTCGGAGGGATGCCGAGGCTAAAGAGCAGAAGCTCGCCGATCAGTGGGCGGCGAAGCACATTCGCCTTACCAAATTTTTGGAGCAAATGGGATGCCGAGTGAGACCTGCGGAGCCTGCCAATGGAAGGTGAGATTGCTTGACTTCCCATTGTGGTGCTTTGATCATGGACACCATCAATCAATCTCCAAATCTTGTTGAAGCTGTTGTTCTTCAACAAATGATCTTTGGTTGACATGGGCACCTTTGCACCAATGTAGCTGTTTTAGTTCCTTCTTTTTTTTGCTCTCCTTGTCTTCTATTGTGATGAACCAAATTGGGGAGAATCTCTTGGAAACTTAATTTGCTGTAGAACTTGTTTAATATAATTACAGTTTTACATATATGTGCTTGGCTTTTTATTGAGCTTGACTATTTTTTTTTTTTTTTTTTTTTTAACATAGTTAGATATCGATGTAGTTTGACTCGATCTAATTTGAGATTAAGGCGGATATGTTATCGATACCCCGGGTGGTAATGATTTTGAAAGTACATTGGGGAGTGAAAGAGTATGATCCTTGTAGCCGTCCTTTACTAGTATAGAGCCTCGGCTTAGTTGTTGTCGTTGTTGTTACTCTTGGAGTAGGGGTGGACAATGGTTTCGAAAAACCGCCCAAACCGCCCAAACCGACCAAACCGTGCGGTTTGGTTTGGTTTTTAAAACTCGCGGTTTGGTCGCGGTTTGGAAAATGACCAAACCGCTATTCTGCGGTTTTTGTCGCGGTTTTCGTTTGAGAAAACCGCGGTTTAACCAAACCGAGGGCATTTTGGTAATATAAACCAAAAACCCTAAAAGTTAACTATAAAACCAAATCTTCTTCACCCTCCCACTGCCGCACAACCCTCTCCTCACAACCCTCTCCCTCTCCCTCTCCCTCTCCCACGCCCGCACAACCCACTCCCTCTCCCTCTCACTCTCACTCCCGCCGCCACCTCCACCTCCCTCACTCTCGCAGTCACCTCCCTCACTCTCGCCGCCATCACCTCCCGCTCACGATCGCCGCTCTTCGATCTCGCCTGCGCCTGCGCCTCGCCTGCGCCTCGCTTCTGCGCCGTCACCTCCTCTCTCCGCTCACGCTGCGCCGCCATCGTCGCGCCTTCCACCGCGAACGTTCACGCGCCGCCGCGCCCCGTGCCTCGCCTGCGTGCGCTTTTACACCAAAACCGCAACCAAACCGACCAAACCGCGCAAACCGCGGTTCGGTTTGGTTGCGGTTTTGGTGGTTCGCGGTTTGGTGGTGGTTTGGTAAATCACTAAACCGCACCCTTCGGTTTGGTCGCGGTTTGGTGGTTTTCACCACCAAACCGCGGTTTGCCCACCCCTATCTTGGAGTGAAAGAGTTTAATCCATGTAGTCGATCCCTACAAGTATAGAACTAAGGTCCAGTTATGGTCGAGCAAAACATGTTTTAAGATGTTTTCAATTGGCCTTGTAATGTCATAAGTATTATGGATCGAATTCAGTACTAAATGAAATGATTTAAGGCAAGCAGTACTATTGCAAGTATAACTAAAATAACAATGATGTTTCATTCAATCAAGTATTTGGTTTAAGTAATGACTAAGGTATGTAAAATTGTAAATGAACGTTCTGTATGAAAATGACAAATATAATATATGGTTTCTCCTACATTGGCCAATTATTAGAACACTTGACCATCACCTTCTGCTACATGTATGTACATATTAAACCTGCAGTTGAAATCTTATGCAAGTTCAATTCCCCTCGCTTTTCTGATCCATACTTGAAGGGGTGCTCTGCCATTCAAAAAAAAAAAAATAGCAATAAACTTGTATAGAAACTTCATTTGACATTATAGTTAGCTGCATATGTTTCTTTTATATTCTAGACATTTCACATAGAAAGGATTGACTAATTTAAAAAAAAAAACAAGTTGCTTAATTATATATCTACCTTTCAATTAATCTTCTTCTAATTTTGATGAAGTAATCAAGAAAAACAAGGAAATGATGGAGTTACCACGACTCAAACTCGCTACCTCTGCTAGTAATAGTGTCGTTGACACTTCGCCACGCCCCTTGGAGGGGCATAAATAAATATTAAGTTTAAGACAAAACCACATAGACACAAATAGTATTTGTGACTGTATGTTCTAAAATGTTGATTTAATGGCAAACTTTTGATGCCTATATCTGCTATAAAGTTGATGTTGTCCTTTGTTGACATCTCAACTCATTGTGATATGGATCAATACATCCCTCCATGCATACTCTTCAGAGATGCTGTAACTGAATCAGGGATTCAGGAGGGGCTTCAAGTGGGAATGGGAGGTGTATCAGGATCAATGGATAGGCTCGCGAAATAACTTCACTTCACTAACGGGGCAACCTTCAACATGACCTCCGGTTGGTGATACGCGCCTCAGCGGTGCCACCTCCATTAGTCCTCCCTTATGTCTTCGGATCTTCTCGGCAATTTCATTATAAAATACCATTTCATGGTTTTTCTTCTTGCGTCGCGTATCCTTTTTGTAATTCCATTTCATCGTCTTGTCTTTGCTGCATTCAGTGATAGGAGGATCTATGGGTGTCATTCCCATTTTCATCCATCAATATGAGATTTCCTTTCATCAGACACTTTGGCTACTCTTCTTGTGATTTGGCAGCATTAGTCATAGCTAATTGCGACGCACAAGAAGATGAGTGTTTGTTCTCATAGAACAAGAGAGGTAGAGAGAGTGAAAGAAGAAAATGTGAATTTGCTTTGATAGGGTGAAAGTGAGATATGGAGAGGAAACAAAGTGTTTATGTTGGAGAAGAAATTGAAGGGATGGGTTAATATAGTCCTTCGAGTAACCTTGATTTTCAAGTAAAATCTTGCAATTATTCACTTGAGCAAATAAAATGATGATTATGTTCATTGTATAAGGTAGAATTGAATTGTACAAATTTGTGGAGATTGCTTCATTAAAGAAAAGACGTTGCGGATTCTTGTGGGTTTAATTCATTTGAACTTAAGTAGTTATTTGAAAAAGTCTTGCTCCACCATTGGTTGGTTGGCAAAATTGGAAGCAGGTTGTTGTTCTTTAAGTAGTGGCTCGGGTTCGAGTCTTGAGAACGAAAACACCAATGCATGTTTATATACCATACGTGGCGCAACTCGGGGTGAAACTGGATTAATCGGATAGTCCGAATACCTGGTGGTTTAGACTAAAAAAAGAAAAAAGAAAAAGTATACTCTATATTTTTTTTGATAGGAACGAAACTCTATTTATTAATAGCTAAAAACTAAAACAACGTGTTTCCTTAAATAAAGCCAAAAGAAAAACCCTACCAATGTATTATAGGAAAAAACACGTCGTCCCTATACTGAATAAGTATTCCTCCCCATCAGATGATCAAATCAATTAGGTTGAACCCATTATGTGATGGTGAAAAAGTATTATTCAAGTACAAAGTTTTGAACAAGATTAAATTAACATCCTATTCGTGTCAAAAACTTAATTTTTATTAAATTCAGATTTCACCATATTAATACTCAAATATGTATTTAAAGTTTTTTTATTTGTTTCCATATTAGGGTGTATCTATATATGATTGTATGTTTAAATGAGATTTGATAGTATCTTGAAGCATTCAATATATTGGTTTGGTTCTAAGTATGCCTACCTCAAGTCGAGTATGAGACAGAGCGTGTGTCAAATAAATTAAATTTACTTGGCACTGGAAAATTATCATGAGTAACTAATTAATTTGTGAAATTTTTTTTACATACATAACAAAAAATAAAGGTTGAACAAAGTTCTCAAAAAACCTAGTACCTTCTTTGAAAATATGTGAATGAGATTTTTTTTTAATACTACAGTGTTCAAGATTACCTTTGACTATGCGAAAAGAGATGTGCAAGTTTAACTTCTTTGAGTTAAAACAAGCTAATTCTGAACAACAATGCACATCTTTCAATTTTGTTTGGATTTCATTTTTCTAAACTAATGTTGTCCCTCTCCTGAGTCTCCTCCATCTCCACATAATTAATAACATCATCAGTTTAATTTGTGAAATCAAAATCTAGTGCAATAGACACATTTAGCATGATGTTCTCTTAGACCACCTAGTGTAAAAAAAAAAAAAACACACACACACATATATATAGTGAGCAACATATATATGTTTCATACAAGCATTTGCTACTTGGCTGTTGAAATCTATTGATCATGAAGTTGAACAAATGGAAATCGAACACACTTTATATAAGTGTCAGTAATAGAGGTAGTTGATCTATGTGCAAAGTTAATTAAGAAGTGTAGTTGGAGCCATTGAAGTGTCCTTCCAATGCACTTGGTATATATGGTCCGATGAAGAGGCAGGACTGCAAAGTCAAAATCCAAGTTGATCGAACCGTTCTTTCAATCCTACAACTTTTTTGTTGCCTTTGCATTTCCACTTCTCTTACAACTCTTTAATATGCATGCGCAAAAGATCAAGCAAGAAAAAGTGAGAATGTCATGTGCATGTACTTCACCAACAAAACACATAAAGTCTACCAATTAAGTGCGATAGCTCACTGATTTGTTATGTGGTCACTTGCGTAACTTGATTGGGGTTCGAGTCTCAAATTAAGGGGCAAGTTAATTTATTTCTTATCAAAACACACACTCATTAAGTCCCTTATATCATTACGTAATGCATCTAGAGATATTCGTGCACTAGAACATGTTTGACCTTTAATAGAGGTTTTAAAATCTCTATTAAATATATTGTTATTAATTGTAATGTGAAAATGTGTTATATTTTAATTTTTAATACATGTATTACATAGAGGTTTTTTAAAACTCCTATCAATTAGGTGTTATTTAATAACACCCTCTCTAATAAGGGTTTTAAAACCTCTATTAAATGCCGAAATTGTTCTAGTGGTGCTATAATAGATTGCCTAGTCATTTGATATTTATGTTCGATTAGTGAATCATTGTGTATTTTATTGTGTGTTTCACGCGTCGTTTTAGTATTAATATTTTCCAAAAAAGAACGAATAAATAAATCTATTGGGGTTTTTAAAAAGTAAAAGAGAAAACTTACTTTTTTCGAAGATGATTTATCTCTTCGTGATTTGTAGCCATCAATCCCTGTAATAAGGTAGCGAAGCACCTCAGTCTTCGATCGAAATTTCTTTTTTCTCTCTGGATCATAATAGTACTACAAATAATACCGAAATCGTAAGTCGAACTCAAATTAATATGCATGGCTATAATAAATTTAACACATTTCAAATAGAATGAATGGAAGACCTTTTTTCATGTTGTAGTATCAATGATTAATTACCCTTGATTGTTCTATAAGAGACAAGCACACTCTGCACACCCAATCCTAAAGATGTGCATGCCTTGAAAAATTAGGAGATTCAAACTTAAAATTTTATAGAGGCTTAAGTGAACAACTAGTAAGTTTCAATTACTATATCAAAGCAATGATTAGTATGAAAGATCTATGTCATGGTGCATATAGTTTGAATGTGTAAATAGATCATAATACGATTGTAACGACATTAAAAAACGCATGCTATATATATATACACGTGAAAAAAATTGATCCCCATAATTAATCCGTAAGCTTGAGTCGACCCACAGAGAAGTAAAGCTTCTATAGTGTGTGAAAACTATACTAGCTTGTAAGATTTAAACTTATTTATAAATTAAAAAACACATGTCGTAGGCGTGAAAAAAATTGATAGCCCTAATTAATCCCTACTCGGTTATGAGTCGACCCACAAAAAACTACAAGGCTCAAAAACTATACATAAGGAATTTAATTCGTAAGGCTCAAAATCAAAGCTTTAATTTAATTAAGGACTCGAGCATTTAACCACTCAGAACAAATATCATTGAACATGAAAAACACACTATTGATCAATTTAATGAACCAACATGAATGAAAGTTAAGAACTCACTTTGTCCACAGCCCCGGCAGTGCGGCCACTAGTCCTCTCCTTCCTCTCCACCACCCACCCCGGCGGCAACCAACCCGGCGGAGCCTCCGAATAATCGCGCAACGCCGCCGCCTTCCCCTTCCTCTTCCGCGGCGCCTTCTCGGCCACAACCTCTCCTCCACCGGCCCCAGCCACCGCGTCCGAACTAGCAATGCTGCTACAACGATCGCTCGTTGTTTCCATCGACGACAAATCGATGTTGTTTGCGTTGTTTACGTTGTTGTTTGCGTTGTTTGTAGTGTTTATAGTGTTTGTGATGGTAAGGGTGGTGGAAGTGTCGTTGTTGGTAGTGGTGGTGGTGGTGGTGGTGGTGGTGGTGGTGGTGGGGATGATCAAGTCTACTAAGTCTAGGGATTCGTTAAAGCAGTCCCACTGTGTTGGATCGACGTCTTGGGATTGGAGGGGGGTTGGACTCCATGGCTGCTTGTCGTTGGGGAGGTCCCCGAGCGTCTCCTCGAGTTCCGCGTTTTCAAGATCACTGAATATCTCTTTTAGGGTTTTGTCTTTCGGTTCCATTACTAAAAAAATAAAAATAAGACTCTTCTAGGGTCCCACCGCTCAATATATTATATATATAGCAATTGACATGGAATAGCGGGTCCCACAAGGACTACAATTGGATTTGTTTTTTCAAACTAGTAGATTTTGTAACAATGTCTTGATATAAATTCAAGAACTCAACTTCAAGTAGAGGGCATGATTGTTGCAAAGTGGTCTTGTTTGTGAGATCAAATCTAAAGGTACAATCAATGTTGTATGTATGTGTATATTGTTCATGAGAGTTTTGTTGTATGAATTAATTAACTTGGTATTTATTTTTGTCAAATTATTATAAAATCGTCGATTGATTTTTGTTTAATGAGATGGCCGGGCCTAATTGTATTGTCATGTGCTCTACCGTTTCTAATTAATGTTCCCATGATTTCATGTTATCTATAGTTTAATTAGCTTTTGATTTGTTTCCTATTAAACTTTTCTTGGATCAAATACATTTCACTAACTTTTATTTTAATGCAAGTTATTATTTATTTCTTTTCATCAATATTTCATGATCACTAACTATGCGGGTGGCTCAATATTTTAGACTTTGTTTGGTATGTGAATGAGATATCTCTCAACTTACATGGGCGGGGTGAGTTATCTCCCCCTCCCCCCATAGGGAGATATCTCCCAAGAGTTCAATGGACAAAAATACTCCTCACAAATCATATTTTTCTCAAGACCCTCACAAATCATCTTTTTTATTTTAAAAATATGTTTGAAGAACATTTATGTCAATTCTCACATTTTACTGTTTTTTAAATTTTGCAACTTCCCTGCAAGTTTAAAGTTCAACCTAACACGAAATATAAATTTACACTATGAGTTAACTCAATAGAGTTATCTCCACTCGCACTGTAAGTTGAGAAAAACGAACCAAACGAGATCATAATTTGGTATGTGTTATTATTGCAAGAGGGTGAGGGTTGAGTACTCGGTCCCGCCACAGGGGCAAGAAAAGTTGGTGTAATTTCTTATTACAAAAATAACGACCATTCCTTAATATATTATAGTAATATTTAATTTCTTCGTTTGAAACACTGTTAAATTGCCAAAGTATTTATAATTCAATGGTAATTAAGGTATCGCTTGCTAAAAATCAAGATTTACTAGAGATAGTTGGTTCGAGTACCGCAGAAGTTACATTTATTTTTAGGATTCAATCACCGAAACTCATAATATGAGAACATGCTTACAAAACGTGGGAAGCAGTTATCCCAAACGTGCGTGAATACAAAATCCCAATACAAAACGTGGGAAGCAGTTCCACTTGATCAGTATATATATACTCGGTAGTGGCACCCTCAGATCATCGATCATCCATCAACAGAGCCCGATCACAAAATAATCAAACGGCTCAGATTCATCTGCTCTTCACCATTTAATTCACTCCTCCAATACACCACCGTCAAAGCACCATCGATCGCCATGTCCACTGATCAGCTCCTCCTCCTCACTCTCCTCTTCCTCCTCGCGACAACAATGGCAACGGCGCAATCGCCGTCTGATTCAGGGAAGAAGTGGTGCGTAGCGAAAGCTGATGCGAGTGCCGCCGCATTACAGAAGATCTCAGATTATGCGTGCGGTATGGGAACTGATTGTAATCCAATTCAGGAGGGAGGGCCGTGCTTCGTCCCGGACACAATCTGGTCCCATGCGTCGTACGTCATGAATTCCTACTATCACAACAGGGGTGGCGCCAATGATTTCGACTGTGATTTTGGTGGGACTGGAATGCTCACGTCCTCTGATCCAAGTGACCTCAAACTCAACAAACACTTCATTTCTTTACAACTTCGAACGTTTAATTAATTAATTACTTGGTTTAATTATTTGTTTCTGTTGTGTACGTGCAGGTAATGGAACTTGTGTATATGCTTAGTGGCCTGGGTCTTAGGCTTAATTTGTCACTTTGTTTTGGGCCTTTGGTGCACATTTAATTGTTTATGTGGGTACTAGTATATATTTGTGGCTGTTGATGATGATCATATGTACTGCATTTAGTGACTTTGAAATGAAAATTTGCGTGTGGCATATCTTACCCGTTCAGATGCAAAACAACACAAAATAAAAGACAGTCACAACTTGCAAGACTTGATTTAAATTCTATTTTTTTTAAAAGAAAATACTAGAATGACTGATGATGGGACGCACAAATCTCGATCATAAATAGATGGATACTATCACCAAGTTTTCATCCCAGGTCACTCGAGACATCTTTTTTAAATAGCTTCACAAGATCGTAAAAGCATATTCAATGGGGATGTGGATTGCGTGTCATGTGTGTTGCCATCGAGAATAAATGAACATTGTAGTGAAAAAACATCTCTAATAGAATGTGCATTTTTTAAATATCAAGATGACATGGATAGACATTGACATTCAAATTAACATTCAGTTGGATAATAAGAATTTTTAAATATTTATTTATTTTATTTACACTTTTATTTTTATATTTTAATTAATAAAATTAAAAAAAAAATGTCACTTCATAATTGAGCCACAAATTCAATTAGAGTACCATGTTTGAACACAAATTCTACCGTTACTCAAAACTCTACCCAACTGGACTTTCCCCACAAAATCTCAATAATGATACACCGACAAAAGCTGCCAAAAGGTTCTCCTCTCTATACCCCCATATAAGATGCTGTGTTCAATCACCTCACATGTCCGTCCCACTTTCACCTCAGACACGTGTCACTCTCTGATCATAGGCCAGTAAACCATCCAACGGCCCACATTCAATCACTCCCCCCCCCCAATTTAACCCACTCCACAGTCACTCACTCACCACTCTTCACCGCCATGACGACCATTCCCCACTCGGCGCTGCTGCTGCTCCTCCCTCCTCGTCCTCGGCCTCCACGGCGGCGCCGCCCAGTACACCATCGGAGTGAACTACGGCATGCTAGGCGACAACCTCCCCACACCCGGCGCCGTTGCCGCCTTCCTCCGCGACCACACCACCATCACCGCCGTGAAACTCTTCGACTCCAACCCCGACGTGATCCGCGCCTTCGCCGACACCAACATCTCACTCACCCTCTCCATCCCCAACTCCGACATCCCCTCACTCACCACCCTCCCCGGCGCCTCCGCCTGGGTCTCCTCCCACGTCCTCCCCTTCATCCCCGCCTCCCCCATCCGCCGCATCGCCGTCGGCAACGAAGTCCTCTTCACCCACAACCTCACCCTCGCCGCCCTCCTCCTCCCCGCCCTCAAATCCCTCCGCGCCGCCCTCGCCGCCCTCTCCCCCACCCCCATCATCCAACTCTCCACCCCCCACTCCTTCGCCGTCCTCCCCGTCTCCCAACCCCCTCAGCCGCCCACTTCCGCCGCGCCTTCGACAAGGCCGTCTTCGCCCCCCTCCTCCGATTCCTCCGCGAAACCCACTCCCCCTTCATGATCAACCCCTACCCCTACTTCGGCGGGGTGACAAACCAGACCCTCGCTTACGCCCTCTTCAAGCCAAATCCGGGGTTCTACGATGAGGCGTCTCGAATCACGTACACCAACATGTTCGATGCGCAGCTCGATGCGACGTACACGGCGTTGAGGAAGCTCGGTTACGGGGACGTTGAGATTGTGGTGGCGGAGACGGGGTGGCCGTCGGTTGGGGATCCGGATCAGCTATTCGTGAATCTCGAGAATGCGGTGGCGTATAATGGGAATCTGGTTAAGCACGTGAACTCCGGGTTGGGGACGCCGTTGATGCCGAACCGGACGTTCGAGACGTTTATTTTTTCGCTGTTTAATGAGGATCTTAAACCCGGTCCGACCGCTGAGAGGAACTTTGGTTTGTTCCGACCGGACTTCACTCCGGTCTACGACGTTGGGATTCTTCGTGCTCCGCAGGTCAGTACAGTATACAGTATATTAAGAGTATTCAGTAGAATGGCATTGATGTAATTATTTGGGGGTTTTTTTTGGCATGAGTGGCATTCTCGTAATATTTGAGGCTTTTGGGGTCGTTTGTAGTGAACGAACCGCCAAAAAAAAAAGAAAAAAAAAGCGCGGTTTCGTAGATTGAGTAAAAGACAATTATGCCCTTACTAAGATTTTTGTATTCTTTGGTGCTCCAGGATGGTAGTCCGATTACGGCGCCCGGGCCCACAACGACGCCAGCGCCGTCGGATGGAGGGAAGATGTGGTGCGTGCCGAAACCCGATGCGGGGGAGTCGGCGTTGCAATCGAACATCGACTACGTGTGCAGTTTGGGAATAGACTGCACCCCAATTCAGTGGGGTGGGCCTTGTTTTGATCCCAACACGGTGAGGTCCCATGCCTCCTACGCCATGAACGCTTACTACCAGACCTACGGTCGCAACGGCTTCAACTGTGACTTTGCTGCCACTGGAACGCTCACTCCCTCTGATCCAAGTAACTTTCTCACTCTCGTTTTCTTGATTGATTGTGTGATTGGATGAGTTGTTTGTTTGTTTGTTTTTTGATTTGTTTTTGTTTCTTGTGCAGGTTATGATACTTGTGTATATGTTTCTTGACGAGATGGTCTTGGGCTTTCCCACTTTGTTTTGGGCCTTTTTGGAGCACATATGATGATATGTGTATGTACGTGGTTGTGGGTAGTGGGTAGTATTTATGACTATGAGGATTTGTATGTTTTGTATGTCAAATTAGAGAAAATTTTGGACAATGCGGGTGCATTGTATTTTTAATTTATACGTGTGTACCTAAACTTACCAATGGAAGGCCCATGATTATTGGGCTTGATGAATGGGCTGTAGTAGTGTACTAGTAAATAGTAGTCATGTACCCAAGGAACCAACAGTTGGTTCGTCCAATTGGAAGCTGGACTGGTTGTTGTCCCTTAAATAGTGAGTGACTCACAAGTTTGAATCATGCAAATGGAAAAATCAATTTTGAGAGCTCCCCTCATCTATATGGTGCACGACTTGGGGCAAATCCGGAGTAGTCAGATAGTTTAGATATCGAGTGGTTTAAATTAAAAAAATCATGTACCCAAGTGGGTTTTGACCATCGAAAAATATGCTATTACATAACCAACTATTTAGGTGGCCCAATAGTTATGTATGTAAGAGGTTGGTGGTTCGATTCTCACTTGGAGCAAATTTTTTTCTTGTGAAAAAAACATACTTTTATTGCATAGTTGTTGTACTTTTATGTTTGTGTTTGAGATGTGCATGCAAATTACACTATATCTAGAGGAGACCCCTGCACTACGTAGCAAATGTAATTAGCTAAACTGTAAACATCTGTATCTTTTTTTTTTTTCAAATGAAAAGGATCATTATCTTTTTTTTTGTGTGTGACAAAGATGTAAAGTTCTTCAGTCACTTTTCATGTTAACATTTCCCTCGTGTAGGGGTCCGGGTATATTGTTTGGTATAGTGTACCTAGTGCGAGATGTTTCCTCTTACATCCCACTATATGTATTCACAAATAATTGAAGGACCATAAGCCCAACATTAAACTTGGATTTTCTACTTGTAATATTCTCTTAAATGTACTTAGCAGAGTACATTTGCAACCTCCTATTTATGTATTGGAAAGGAGAATAGATAGAGATTTCCTCTCCCTATGATGGTTTTTAGTCATTTCTCATGAAGAAATGAATCATACTGGAAAACCGATACGAAAAGGGTTCAATCTATTGATGCAGGGGTAGCTCTCCTAAGTCAGTTTGCTCCATTCACGGAACTAAAAATCAAGAACTTAGTTAAAAGGAACTGAGTCATTTGCCACTCAAATCAACTGGTTGTTGGCAATTAACGGTAATTGTCGCGGTGTTTAGATGATAATTAATTTCACTTGCATTGATTCCTTAACTAATCAAATAGTTGCTTAGAAAAGCATGTTAATAAAAATGAAAAATGAGAAGAGATGAAGGCATGCAGTCAGTTGGAAGACATGGTGGTCCAGAATAAATGCTCTGTGTGTCTTCCTTTTCTTTTTCCTTTTTTAATTCCTTCACTGAGAAACTATCTGCCTTTCATTCCACAGTTGATGATAAAAGACCATAGCTAATGGGGTCCTTCAAATGGCAACAACTTTAATGTAACACTTGTGTGGTTGTCAGCTCATGAAGTCACCCCAAAGCCTTATCTCTATGTATGAAGTGAAGCACCCCCACTTTGGTTCATTTTTATTCTTTTTCACTGAACCACCTCCACCAACCTTACAGCATTCAGGACACTCTCTAGTCTGTACACTTAGCTGGCCCAGCTATTTTGCTTATGAACTCCTCATCATTCACTCTAACTAAATCATCATTTATATATAAACATGTTTAATCCCCAAAACAAGTCAAGACCCAAATCATTCTGACCATCTGATTGTGAGCATTTCAAGAGTTTCATATAAGGGACCCCCTTAATTAACAACCTGTGAGACCATTATTAACTACAGCAAGATTCTTTACCCTTCACATGATGACCTTCCACCTGCCTTTATTATGCTTCTTAAAAGTGAAAAACAGTTGCTCCCCCCTCATTTTCAAACCTTGCCACACCAAACACCTCTAAAATTTGGTGTTTAGTGATGTGACTGAACTCCCTATTAAGTATGTCGGTTTCTCTTGAGTTATGGGGTTGGAGCACCTGACTAACTCTCGTAGAAGAAACATTTGCACTATAAATGTGTAGAGGAAAGAGTTTGGAAGGAGACTTATTTGATTAGGATGCGAGTGGTGTTTGCGACGAAGCACTTGTATTAATTAATAAAGAAGATGGTACATGCCAACCTAGAAAAGAAAAACATTACACACCAATGTAGTAGATTTAAATCAAGCAAACGCCCGACATGACAATTACACCTAACCTTCCATGGAAAGAAAGATAAACAAAGTTGGAAGGTCCATGTAATGTAACAGTTGTGCAAAAAAGTAAACCACTCACTCAACAAGTCCTAATTAGATTGTTGGTTGTTATACAAAGAACAAGGAGAGCTCCACCCACTTCACCAAAAGAGCCTACATGGGAGAGAAAGAGAAGAAGAAGAAACACAAACAGAAACCAAAAGAGCCATATCAAGAGAACCCCAAATCCACATCTGATCTATCATTCAAGCCTTCCTATGATGTCAAAGGCATCAAATTTGGAGGCCAGTTGATTGTGAAGTCATTCACTGTGAGAAGGGCAGCTCCATTGGAGTTACTAAGACTTCTAGCTTTGCCAATCTCAAACACCAACAATTTCTCCATCAACAATCATCCATTCCTCTCAACAACAGCCTTCTTGCCTACAAATTTCACAATCTTAGCTCACCATGCTTGGCACACTCTCACACTAGGCCTAGGCACCAAGAAGTCCAAAGTTGTGTTGTTTGTGTTTGAGACACAGAACATGAAGTCTGTGGTGGATAGAGTTTGGCCTCCAGAGATTTCACTTGGGGAGGTGAACAAGAAGCTGATTAAGAGCTTGAATGGATGCGAGATTGCCCGGTTTAAGTTCCGAAAAGGGTGTATTACGTTCTACGTTTTCGCGGTGAGGCGGGTGGGAAGCTTGGGATTCTCTTGTGCCGATGATCTTAGAACAATTTTGCAGTCTGTGGTGGCTTTGAAAGATTTCTTGGATCACACTGCAATGCTTGCTTTGCCAAGTCAGAGGAGCATCAGTTACTCTCACCCGGTCGCCATGGCTCACTAGCTAAGCTAAGCTGAAGCTCATCTCATTGATTAATTAAGCCATTGTTTCTTATCTTACTATAGAGAATTTTGTATTTGTTGATGGGGTTGAGGATTGTTTTATTATTTTTGGGTACTTTCTTTCATCCCTTGTTTTTGATGTAAATGTTCATGAGAGAGAGAGAGAGAGAGAGATATATTTGAAGTTATTAGTTCATAAGAAGGTCTGTTGGTTTCTGTTTTTTCTGAAAAATTCTGCATTCTTGGAGACTACAACATGGTAACTAGAATAATGAAGGATGATTTTGATTTGTCCCAATTGATGAGATGTTGATATTGCTTCTTCATTGTGGATGATACGAAGACTACAGCAAATTATATTGGTCTGTCAGTTCATCACATTAAAAATTCAGAGCAATAGACTCCAATTGAATTGGAGCCCGGTTGTTCACGGGGTTGGGGGCGTATGACTGATTCTCGTGGAATGGTCGAGCCTAAGCAGGGAGGGGCCGAAAAAAGGGTATGGACAATTATAATTATCCACACTTCACTGAATCAGCATAACAGCACAGTACATAAAGAATTAACAACTAAGAGTCGAGTGTTTCTTAAAAATGCTTTACATTCAAATTAGATCTCTATACATCTCTAGGTGCAATTTAAGTTCAGCTGGACTGAGAACCATCAGTGATACTGAAAAAAAAAAAGAAAAAAAAAAGAACAAGCAGTGCAGAAGTCTTAAAGATGTAGTTCATGATGACGGATGAATGGATATGATGATGGTAGGCAGTGGAAAGATGCCTCTCATGAATCATAATAGAAAAAAAAAAATAGTGAGGTGGGCCAAGGATTGCACCTGCTTTGACATCTTTACGTCAATAAAAGCTGGGGAAGAAATTAAAGTGGAGAACTCTCTCTCTCTCACTTGCACTTTAATCATGCCCCTTCTCTTCCCTTCAGTCAAGGCAACTGCTTCAAATTTGATTGGATGACATACTTTGGAAGTATACATTTACTAAGAAGTTGTTCTATTCTTTGGGCACACAGGAATTTTTACATACACATCCCAATGCCCAATAGAAAGAACACCTATAATGCAAATCACTGTACATCGTACGATGACAACAACAACAAAGCCTCAATTTTAAATTAGTTGGAATCTGACTCCACAAACCAAACCCTTCCTACATTGTACCATGATAGTTGGAAAAAATTAGAAGGCCTAAGAAGTAAGAACACTGTTAGCTTAATCGCGAAAGACTGAGGAATCCAAACATCCATTTTAACAGCCAACAAATTGCAGATACAAGAGAATCAACAGCATAAATGATTAAAAGATATCAATTGTCACCAGTGAAAGTACCATTTTAATTGAAAATTGGCAATTGAAGTTTGAACATCCTTGTAAGACATAGAATGAACTACAGATAGAGTATCAAATTTCTTTAAGGTAAACAAAATAACTCAATTTCTCCAGGTTATTCAATCTAAAACCAATTGCAAAAGAAGAAACCTCCAAAATTGAGATTTCTACTACAGTAAGAACAGAAGACTAAGATGTGGCTTCTGCAACCAATTCTTTTCATCTGGCAGATATAACTACAGCAGATAAAATGGATGTTCTAATGGAAAGGCAAGAAAAAAAGCGTAAGCCAAAAACTTCTCCAAATGGTAACCACAGTAGTCCGCTAAATCATCAGGGAGTTTAATCAGGTGTAGCAGCACCTTGATTAAGCTCGGCAAACCTCATGCCAACGCGCATCGAGTGCTTCAAGAACTTCTCTGCACATCGGCGAACACATGTTTCCTCCTGCTTGTCGAGTGACTTGCGACGGAAGCTATCCACACAGTCATTGAAACACCTCTCCACCAGTGTGTTATACATCCTTAAGCTGCGCATTAAGTCGGCATCAGCAAAAAATGGGGTAGTTTACAAACAAGAAAACGTGGTATCAAGAGAATGCAGCATTTTAAATCCAGTTCAACAGCTACTAACTAAATGAAAGAAATGATGATACTTCCACATTCAACAACAAAAGTTCAATTCAATCATGTACAGTGCGCCAGTCAGCTGGTTAGCTATTTTTAATCACAAAAAATGAACAACTTATCATCAAATTAAATCAAACAAGGACATTTGTTTTCTCACAAAAATTCTTTCTCATAATTAAAAGGAAAGAAAAATATCTTAAAGCAAGATTATTGAAGGCATTGGCCAAACTTAAGCGAGAGTAAACCATTATCCTTAAGGTACAACGTGGAACGCATGCCCGTGTGAGAAAATGCTCATTTACATAATATTTTGCTTGTATATTCATCTTCATTTATTAGACTAATGGATGTAATGAACATTTTAAATCGATTTAGAAAAGCAACATACACAATTCCTTCAAGTGTAAGAACAATACAACAACAACAACAACAACAACAACAACAACAACAACAACAACAACAACAACAACACAACATAGCCTCAGTCCCAAATTAATTGGGGTCGGCTACATGGATCAAACTTTTCCATTGTGCTCAATCAAATGCAATTGATGGTGAGCTTTCCACACCATTCAAATTCCTCCTAATTAATGTTAACTTTGGTCTACCCCTACCTCGTCGAATTTTTACGGTTCCTATTGAGTCAAGTTTTCTAGTGGGGGCATTTGTAGGCCGTTTTTGCAGGTGACTAAACCACCGCAACCGCCCTTCCCAAATCTTTGTATCAATTGGTGTTACTCCTACTTGCCTTAAAATTTCTACATTTCTTATTCTATCTTTACGAGTTTTACCACAAATCCAACTAAGCATCCTCATTTCTGCTACGCTCATTTTATGTAATTGTTGTTGTTTAACCGCCCAACATTCACTTCCATAGAGCATAGAAGTGTAAGAACAATAAATCATTACAAATTTCCGATCAGGCAGTAAACCTAAAACCAACTTACAATGGCTAAAAAGAATCTCTGAACACATGCTTTATTACTCGAAAACCAATGAGTTTTCTGTACAACCAATCTACAACGCTGCTAAATGTTCTCATTTCTAACAGAAGAACCAATCTCCACAACCAAAACTACCCATAGGCATTGATTCAAATAAATGAAAACCAAAATTTGTCAACTTCAAACAATTCAAACACCCAACATAGTAGCCCTCAAGGGATTGCGGTGTAGTGGCAAAGAAATGATTCCGCGACTTTGACCGAGGCGAAGGTTTTAGGTTCAATTTTTGGTGTCCACATTATATCATCTATGTTTCTCCCGGGTTATGGGATTGAAGTGTCGGACTAACTTTCATGGGATTAGCCGACCCAAAGTAACCCAACATACATGATTGAGTACCTAACAACATTTTGGAAGAACAGCAAACCCCTAAATCTCACTAAATTATACCTAAAAAAACACAGCATTTTCAACATCAGAGATCTGGGCATCATCAAAAAATGATTTTGAATGAAGCCCATCACCGACACGATAAAACCCTAACAATGCCCGCTATTTCTCAACTCGCAAATCAATTTCAAACAACAAACACAATTGCAACAACCACGAAACGAAAACCGAACCTGTCGCGGATCTGGAGTTGCTCGATCATCGCACCCATCTTCATCTTGTCCTCCTCGGGAAGTGAATCCAGATCCCCAAGCATGCTCTTGTCCATCGCTTCCAATTCGATCGATCGATCAAATTAGGGTTCCTCGCCAACGCCAACAACAACAACAAACCCTAAACCCTAATAATGCCCACTGCGCGCTGTCTTGGAAAAGAAGGCATGTAAAGACCGTTAGATGAGCCTAAGCTATCCCAAATCACAAATCTCCGTGACCGTATCTCGAGATCGTTGTCAACGACGTATCTCGCCCGCGCACAATTCCAAGAAAGACACAAACGGACATGTTTTTAGTGCGATGAGAGTACAATGATTGAGGGTGGTTTAGTAAATTCGTACACAAACAGACCTCGAGATCACCGCCTACAACATCTCTCGCTCGCTCTCCCGCGCATAATTCCTAGAAAGACACAAAAGGACATGTTTGTAGCAGTACAAGAGTTCAATAATCAAGGGCGTTTTGGTAAATGCGCACGTGAACAGTTGGCTTATCGTGAAGAGTGTCGAAGCTTTGCGTCTCTGCTACTGCTCCATATGTGATGAGAGTGGACCCTCTAATGGAGGATTAGGGGTTAGGGTTTCAGATTCGATTTGGGCGATCAGTCGAAACCGATTTCATAATGCCAAGGAGCAGATTCGCGGGCTCTCTATCGTCTCCGAAGATCGACGTTGTGATCGACATGGGAAATCCGTTCCTCAATCACACTGTCGATGGCTTCCTCAAGATTGGAGCTGTAAATTCTCTAGATCTAGCTCTCTCTTCGCAAATTTCATCTTTTTTTCGATTCAATTGGTTTAAAGATCGAAACTTTTGTCTGATTGATGTGAATTGTGATGTGGGTTCTTCGATTTTTCAGGTCGCGGCGACAAAGGTGGCCGCAGAGGAGACCTATCACTGCATTAGAAAAGGTTCTTAATTGGGGCTTTCTCTTTGTTTCATTACATTTCAATTAGGGTAGTTGCGAGTTTCATTAAAGAAGGTGAAAGTTTGAATCTTGAAAGAAATTGCTGCCCTAGTGTAGTTGTGATGTTCAATCATTGGTTGGGTGGGGAATTATGAGTTCAAGCGTTCAACCTAAATTTCTAAAATGAATGTACTTATGATGTTCTTTTTCATGATTTGCATAATTTACATTACCAATTTGCAAGACTTGTGTATGTGATCTTAATTTATGTGAGTTGTTTGGTGTAGGGAATGTATCGAAGAACAACTTGGAGCACTCGGTATGATTTTGATTTACTTTGATTATTTCTGTGTGAATGATTTGGAAAGACGGCCTACAAATGCCCCCACTAGAAAACTTGGCTCAATAGAAACTGAAGAAATTCGATTAGGTAGGGGTAGACCAAAGTTAACTTGGGACGCATTAATTAGGAGGGATTTGAATGGTTTGGAAAGCTCACAATCAATTGCACTAAATCGAGCACAATGGAAGAGTTTGATCAATGTAGCCGACCCCAATTAATTCGGGACTGGGGCTATTTCTGCTCGAATGAGTACTGGATTTCTTCCACTTTCAAGTTTTCCCAATTCCATTTCATGCACTTTTTGTTTCGGAACTCAAAGATAATAAGATAATGCCTTGCATTTAAGAATGGCATATTCGGTTTTTAATACTTCTCTCCATATGTTCCACTATCAAGCAGTGATGTCAAAGATTTCATCAGTTAAATCCTTGAGTAGTAGATTAGTGTAATAAGCATCATGACCATGTACCTTTTAAATTATGTGGACATCAGCTAGTGTAATTCATGGAACTTTAGTGATGATTTTGGTTCATATATAGTCGTCAAAAAGGTTCTTACATTGTCTCCTACAGCTAAAATTTTTTTGTATCTTAGATTCTTAGCTTAAGTTTGATCTAGTATTGCTTTCACCTCATGTTCTTGACGCAGAATTCTTCTATTGGAAAGAAGAAACTCCTATTTGCCAATAGAGATGGCTCGTTCCTCTTATTATACTGATATGTCTTTTTAATGTTATTGCAGCTGAAGAAGATGTGCCAGGAGGGCGCCTATTGGGGTATGTAAATCCGCAACTACTGTGGAACTCATATTTTAGAAATTGTTTCTTCGGGATTCCGGCTTTGTTGTAGTAAGAAAACTGTTGGTTTGAATATGGAGATTAAAGCTCAACTTTGTTAACTATTTTCAGGTGCTGTAGCTGGAGTGTATGTGGGATCTGAGTATGGGATTGAGAGGATCCGAGGGACGAGAGACTGGGTAATTTCTGGATTTGGCTGATAAAACAAAATTGATAACATGGTTACTTTAATGTTTTTAATCTAACCAGTATAAAGGTTTGTTCCATGGATTTAACCGCGACAATCAACTTATGTTTACGAGGTTGTTGCAGAAGAATGCAATGCTCGGAGGCGCATTGACTGGAGCACTGGTTTCCGCTGCTAGCAACAATGACAAAAACAAGATTATAATGGATGCCATCACTGGGGGCGCTGTTGCCACCGCCGCTGAATTTATCAACTACCTGACTTGAAACGTATTGTAGATAACAAATCAAACTATAACTGCTAGCAGATGTTGAAGAAACATGTATTGTTATATCCGATGTTAACTTCCTTTTTCCCACTTTGTAATGCATTAGTTCAATGTCCTTGTTGGAAGTAAATAATAAATATATTGTTGGAGGCAATGTGCAGAGTAAAGGAATGTTATTGTGTTATCTATTCATCAATGCAAGCGCAAATGCAAAGCATTTATGGTGAGATGAATAAGGTGTCGCTTGTCAAAAGGCAAAGCCTGAGGAAGTCATGGAAAGAGAAAAAAGAACAATTCATCAACCCAAGCATTTTCTTACTTTTTCTTTTCTCTATCGAACTCTCGCTTGATCAAGCATTGAAAAAACAAAACTTGAAAGCAAGTATCTACAATGAAAAGAAATGAACAAATAACTAATAGTTGCCAAGCTTACTCTACAATAAGATCAAGATCGTCGTGAATTTAAGTTTTGATATTGCCAAAGGATTTTTTATGAAGTGGATGAGACATTATTTGCTAAAAGTGCTAAAAAGCAAAGTTCGGAGACGTCGTGCCTTTGACTCTTATGGTAGTCAAAAAAAAAAAAAAAAAAAAAAAAAAAAAAAAAAAAAAAAACTTGACTTTGATATAAATCGAACCCGAGACTTTGCCTTTGCCAAGTGATGCCTCGTCCATCTTGACAAATTAGTATAATAATGTTACTTCACAAAAAAATGGCCCAACCAAAGTCATTCGTGCGTGCAGTGACCTTTTTACACTTCAACCAACACAAGAAGAAGATCAAGACATTTATTTGAACACGATTTATCAACGGTTTTTTTTATCGAGATACGTACGAGCGCCTTCAGATCCACACGATACATATAGTTAGCGCCACGTGTCACGCGCGGAACAGTTTCTATTGTTTCATCCGATACATGCACCACAGAGGATTCTATTCTCGCGCCTTGAACACATTCAAACTAACATAGAAAGTGTGAATTGAATTTAAACCAACTCCCCCTTCCAACGGTCATATCCAACCAAACTCTCCACTTCTCTTCTTCAATATCTCTCAAATTCACAGCTTTTCATTTCAATGGCTTCGATGGAAAACTCTGCAACTCCATCAAACCAAAGATGCCCACTTTCTTCCAAGACCCCGAAATCGAGTTTCGGGGGCGGAGTGAGAGTGGTCGCGAGAGTGCGCCCTTTTCTCCCTTCCGAAATCTCCGAGAAGTCTCGGGATCCCGTCTCCTGCCTTCATCTTCTCGGCCCGGAAGATTGCAGTTTCAGCGCTGAAGTCGCTGTCCATCTCAAAGATCATGAAACCAGGTTGGCAAGATTCAAGACAACAATTTCTTTCTGGGTTGATTTCTTTTCTTTCCTTGCAAATCACATGATCGATGGGAGGGATTCAAATTTAATGGCTGTTTCTCTTCTGTTTCAGCCGGAATGAGTGCTACAAGTTGGATTCTTTCTTCGGCCAGGATAGCGCCGCGAGTCAGATCTTCGAGAAAGAGGTCAGGCCTTTGATCCCAGAGATTTTTCGGGGCTGCAACGCGACGATTTTCGCTTATGGAGCGACAGGCAGTGGAAAAACTCATACTATGCAGGTATACACCTTCACCAAATTTTTACCTCTCAAGCTCTTTTCGGGTTGTCTCCATTTCTTGAATTTCCTGTTGATGATGATGATGATGATGATGATGATGATGTGCAGGGAACTGATGAAAACCCCGGTCTTATGCCCCTCGCCATGGCGACCATTCTGGCCATGTGTGAGAGCACTGGAAGTTTTGCGGAGGTTTCGTATTATGAAGTTTATATGGACAGGTGCTATGATCTGCTGCAGGCCGTAGCGAAGGAGATTTCCGTCTTGGATGACAAAGATGGACAGGTTCAACTTAGGGGGCTTTCTAGGGTTCCAGTGAGTTCAATGTCTGAGTTTCATGAGGTTCTTTCATGTGGGATTCAGCGAAGAAAAGTCGCTCACACGGGCCTCAACGATGCCTCCAGTAGAAGCCATGGAGTGCTTGTTATTGCTGTTTCTGCTCCATCTAGAGATGGTTCTGGGCATTGGCTCTCTGGAAAGCTAAATCTCATTGACTTAGCAGGTACCATTCTAGCTTTTCATTTGGATTGATTGAAGTCTTGTTTGATTTTCTTTACTAAGATATTGGAATCGAATCAGGTAATGAGGACAATAGAAGGACCTGCAATGAAGGGATCCGTCTTCAAGAAAGCGCGAAGATCAACCAATCCCTCTTTGCCTTGTCGAACGTGATTTATGCTCTAAACAACAACAAACCTCGAGTGCCTTATCGAGAGAGCAAATTGACTAGAATACTACAGGATTCTCTAGGAGGAAACAGTCTTGCTTTGATGATTGCTTGTCTGGTGAGAACTCATTCACTCCACTTCCTTGCTCAATGTTTGGTTACACTGTTATCAGCTACTGAAGTGGAATGGGATGCCTTGTTTTTCCTGCAATTTCATTTTTAGAATCCGGGTGAGTACCAAGAATCTGTCAATACCGTCAGTTTGGCTTCTCGGTCTCGCCACATTTCGAATTATGTTTCTCCTGCACATAAGGACACTCCAAAAGTGAAAATTGATATGGAGGAAAAGTTGCTTGCTTGGCTCGAATCAAAGGGAAAGACGAAGAGTGCACATCGAGTTGGAACACTCGGTTCTCCCTATCCAAGCAAAACTCCCATCTCTACAAGCACAAAGAAGCAAAACTCATATCAGCAAATTACTAGACCAAAGGCTATTGTTGATCAGGGCGTAGCAACCACAAAAGCAAGGTAAGACTCACATTAGCTAATCAATTACTCCAACCTTTGGTTATCAGCAGTTCACACTGTACTTCCTTCAAATACTTAGATTTTCTTTTCGTACCATTTGTCTTGCAGAAATTTGTTCAACACTGGAGCTCATATTGTCTCCTCAGTGGATGTAAGTACCACTCGCCAAAAGAACAATTTGACGATTTTACAATTGAGGATTTAACGCTGATCAAGTTTTGTTCTTCCTATGAGTCTGAGCTTTTACTAGTAATATTTGTCAGACAAATATGAACATTTCTTGCTTCTTGGTCCTTCTAGCCAAAAGAACAATTTGACGATTTTACAATTGAGGACTGATCAAGTTTTGTTCTTCCTATGAGTCTGAGCTTTTACTAGTAATAGTTGTCAGACAAATATGAACATTTCTTGCTTCCACCCAAAAAAAAAAAAAAAAAAAAAAAAAAAAAAAAAAAAAAAAAAAAAAATCTTGCTTCTTGGTCCTTCTAGCCTTGCTCACTTGGGAATTTGATCAGGAGTCATTGAATACAGAATTATTCTCCTATGTTTTCTTAGACATCCACATGTTCCTTTTTATTTTTTACAGGATACAAGCCTTTTCAATGAGGAACATGAATCCTTAAAAAATGCTATGCAATATGACGGACTAAAAAGTTGGGCAGATGAAAGCAGCGAGGACCACTCGGATATTCCACCAGATGACAGGGCATTGAACTCATGTAAAGTAAGACTTGATGAATTAGGTGAGATTAAGGACGACGAAGCTATAACTAAGAAAACCACAATTTTAGAGTCAACAACCAACTCAGCTAATGTCGCAGCCTGCTCAAATGAATGCTCGAAGGAAAATACAACAAGCACTCGGTGCACTGATTCTATTGAATCACCATCTATGCGTGAAAGGATTAGAGCAATACAGGGTTCCCTTAGAAAAGTCCTCTCTCCCATCAATTCCAATTCAAAGGCAAAGCCATTTGATGACCACCCATCTAAAGACAGATTATGCTTGGTTTTCTTTGAGCCAAAGACGCCCAAGTCTCCTTATGTCGTGACATGTGACGGTGATGACTTACAGGCGACAAATACTCCATTTGAGAAATTCAGTGCTAAGAGCTCCAATTTGAAGGTAATAGAAGATCAAGCATCAAATTATCAATCAGGAGCTTTTACAATTTTGTTATTGACAATTTCTTTTCTAATGTTATTTATTTGTGTTGCACAGAGCTCCCTTGTTCAAGAATACCTTACTTTCCTCAATTCAGCAAGCAAGTAAGCTTTTGTATTTGTTTGCATTTATAAGTTATGATTAGGATTACTTCTTATTCTCTCCTTCAGCTACAGATTTCTAAGCTTGTTAACGTTCTTCCTGTATGAACTTCACTGATCTTTGCTTTTTTTAATTTGTAGGGAAGAGCTTTTGCATTTGAAGGTATTTTAATAAACCACCCTTTTCTCAAAAAATAAAAATAAAAACAAAAATTCTTTTTGAGTCTAAATGATATGTTATTGATATTTGTTGCAACCAGGGTATTGGCAAAAAGAGAGCAGATAGCATACTTCAGCTTAGGGAAACCAGTCCTATAAAATCGGTAAGTTTATTTAAAATATCATCGATAAGAATCATTAGCATGCAAGCATTATTTAACATTTTATTTTTTTGTTGGCAGTTGTATGATTTGGAGAAGATAGGCCTTTCCTCCAAGCAGGTAACTTGCAATGCTTAGTTCAAACTTTTCCATTTTCACATCTTATATTTAAATGAAACAACAAACACTAAATACTGGTGATTGTCCACAGGTGAATGACATTTTCAGGAAAGCAGCCAAAGGAATCTTTGACTAGCGGAATTAGGGTTGGAGAAACGAAACCCATTTGTCTATTGGAGTAGCATCAACAACCGCGATGATGCTGAGAAAGCTTTCCAATGTATCTCATGTATCTGTGTCTTGTGTATTTTCTACAATTTATGTACCCATACATTTCTTCAATGTTTATGTTTTCAATTGCAATGATTCATTTTCCCCAACTTCAATTTCTTGTAAATATGATCAATGAGTTCTTAACGCGAAAAGATAAACACAAAAAAGAAATGCAACATGTTCACGTAGCAAAGAGATAAAACATGCATGCTATGAGATGTAAAATTCCATCTCGAGTTTTAATAATACAGTAGAATATATATCAAGTCATTCTGTAGCTACTAAGAAATGATATGCTGGGTATATGAGCCAATATTCTAGTGACATTATAAAATCCCTTTCTGAAGAATCTCTAAGGATCAATCTCATTAATCAATATCATATGATCAAAAAGAAGCAGCAAAAAGTCCTACTCAAAAAAATGACTCTGGGTTGCAGTACCTGATCTCTGTGAGTTATTGGAATGAAAATTAGAATGACGAATTCGCCAAACCTTCACTTGTAATATGAAGATACAAACTTTTCAATCCCAACAGTTAAAACTCGAGCATGACCTGCTGCATTGTTCCTCACCATAAGTTGATCTTTTCAAACACAAAAACCTTGGCTTGGCCTATGATTTGGTTTTGAACCATTTATCTCCTACCGACGTTTACAAGTTTGAGATATTTCTCATGTAACTTCACACTTGGCTTTAGATATTGTATTTTGAATTGAATCAGGGGGTTGCATACCATACCCTACCATCTCATTTAGTAGAATCTCAGCCTCTTGCCACTTCCCATCTTTACAAAGTGCAGAAATAGTCAAACCGTAGCTAGCAATGTTCGGAACCATTCCACACTCTCCCATGTCCTTCATTAACCTCAGAGCCCTATAAGAATTGCCTTGCTTGGAGTATCCATAAATCATTGTATTGTATATTACGTCGTTAGGTTTTATATGCATCTCATTCATTTTCTTGAAAAGTTTCAAAGCATCCTTCATATTACCTCCTATGCACAAGCCATATATCAAGCTACCAAATGTATAAGCATCAGTTGCCAACCCAACCTTCTCCATAGAAGAGTGCAATTCAAATGCTCTCTCCATGTTGTTTGATCTAACAAAGGAGTCAATGAGGATCGTGTAGGTCACATTTGAAGGACGAATTCCTCTCTCTTCCATCTCTTTTACATACACAAGAGCCTTCTCCAAAATTCCAGCTCTAGCGAAACCTGCTATTAGAATGTTGTAAGTAACCAAAGACAAAGGCAGACCACTAGCCTTCATTTGATCAAAGGTTCTAGCTGCCTTATCCGCCTTCCCCGCTTTGAAGTAACCGTCAATTCGAGTGTTGAAAGTAATGGAATTGGGGCTCAAACCCGCCTTCTTCATTCGACGCACCAACTTCTCAGCCTCCACAGTCTTTCTCTTACGGCATAATCCATCAAGTAGCGCATTATACGTAACGATATTGCAAACCACTCCCTTCTCGTGCATTTCATCAAACAACTCAAAGGCTCTACTCAAGTCGCCCGCTTTGCTATACTCACTAATCATTGAATTATAAGTGTACAAATTGGGAGCAATCCCCTTAACCTTCATCTCCTCATAGAGCTCAAAACCTTCCTTTTTAAGGCCTTTCTTGAGATACCCATTAATCAAAGCAGTGTAAGTAAACTCATTAGCAACCAAACCCAAAGACCCCATTTTGTAAAACAACTTCTTTGCCTCATCAATGTCACCAATTTTACAACACCCATCAATCAAAGTAGTGTACACAACAACATTTGGAGGCCAACCCATCTCCTCCATTTTCAACAAAATCTCAAACCCTTTGTTCAAATCCCCAAATCGACAACACCCTTTAATCATAATCCCAAAACTATACCCATCAAACTCCACTTCTCTCGCTCTATCTTCAAAAACCCTTAAAGCTTTTTCATAAAAATTGAACTTTAGAAGAAGACCCAGAACACCATTGAAGGTACTTGATCTGGGCACAAGGCCTTTATCAATCATTTGTTCAAAATAAAAGAGGGCTTCATCTGGGTTTTGAGATTGAACATGGGCAACCACAATGGATTCATAAAGATTCAAACTTGATGAACTGTAATCAAATTGAAGACTAGTTAGGTGTTGAAGGAGTTGTGAGGGTGTGAAGGGTTTGATGACAAGCCTACCTGAAATCAATTGGAGAAGAAGAGATTGGACTTGTGAGGACATGTTGGAGGAGAGGAGGGAATGGAGTATAGTGGATGTGGTTTCATGGGTGTGTTGGAAACCTTGGAGGATGGAAGAGTTGAAGAGTGAGAGTGCTTTGTGAGGTGGGGTTTTCACCATTTTTTGAATCAGAATCTGTGCTTGGCGTGTCTGGTTCTGTGGCATCTTCAATGCTTGACTATACAAGACAATCTTAAGAACATATAAAACTCGGTTTCCGAAATTGCTGCAACTTGGATTAATCGCGATTGTCATCAGATGTTACCAAAAGAATAAAAAAAAAACAAAAAAAAAAGTCATCTCCTCGTGAGGTCTCAATTATTTTTGAGAAGCGCTAAAATGCAACAACATGTCCCTACAATACATATTAGCTAATAAGAGTCATTTATGTGCGCCTCGAGATGCATGCATATAAAGATGTCGATGCATGATACGTAGATCGAGGTCACATGAACAGCTCTTGTAAGCCAATGTATATTATAGTGTAATATTGTTGTTGTCATTCTAGTATTTTCAATTATTTTTTGGTTCAAATCAAATGTTTGCATCGAGTCGCACACCTATAGATGTGGATAGAAAGCTTTCAACGTTAGTGTTTTCATTTTCATAACTCTAACTTATGTCACTAATTAATAGATAACAACCTATGTCTAATTATGTCAACTAACCGCTGGGGAAGTCTAAATTTTCGATCTCCTCAATCGAGTGAATTGAGTTGAGAAATGCACTCCCACCTAAAGCTCAATAATCACCGATGGTGCATTAGTAATCGGGGTTGGGGTTAATGCTACAACAACAACAACAACAATAACAACAATCTTAAATTAATTGTGGTCGGCTACATAAATCAAACTCTTGCATTGCGCTTCATTTAGTAGTTAATGGTGTACTTTTCATTCCTTTAAATCCCTTGTAATAAATGATGTGTGGATGACATATTTTTTATTCCTTTAAATCTTTCGCGATAAATGATACGTCTCAAGTTAATTTCGATATTGAATCAAATTTTTTAGCGTAGGCATTTATAGACCATTTTTAGGCGCGTCTACACCACCACGGCTTTAATACCACATGGAAACTAAAAAACTATAAAGATTTCATACTAAATGCCCATTTTATTCAAGCAGAAACCTTCAAGCACAGATATAATTCACAGCAACTACAACATTACAAGCCATGACTTGGGTACTCAATCACCATCACGGATATATACGAATACAATCCATCGACTTAGTTTTTTACTTTTTTGTGCTTAGACCAGAACTTGGTTTATTTATATACGGAAGGATCATGAATACAACAACTTCACAAATAGAAACCAACACATTAATTTATTTGCATGGGCTCATACTTCATTTTATGCCATAGCTTGATCTCTAACAGTTGCAGGGATCACAGGTGCAGTTTGAACCACACTTGCATCCTTCACTGTGATTGGCAACACCTGGGGTGCATCTGCAAATGAGGAAATCAACAAAAAAAGAGTTAAATCATATATAAATTGTTTTTTTTTTCTCTTAAATTTGGGATATTTTTTGATAGAATCCATAAATTGTTTGTTGTTAAATAAATAAAGTATAAACTCAAAGACGTGCACCACTATAGTACTTATATATAATTGTCGATTTTTATCAATCTCATTTTGTACCGTGACGGTCAAGACTCTATAGCTAAAAAGTTGCCTCTCCCTCACGATCAGGATCGTTCACTACCCATATATCCTCTCACTTATTTTCTGGTTTCACCACTTATTTAACTCTCAAAAAAATATATGAATTTGTATACAACTACTTATTAGGTGACCACATAAGAAGATTAAATTGCAAAAACATATTATACAATAGGCTTACCCTGCACATCCACCAGCGCAGGTGCATGGAGAGCCAGTGGCAGCACATTCACAACAAGCCATTTTTTCCTCTCTCTTTGTTAATCAAAACCCAATTAACACTTCTAATCAATTCCAAGCTTTGATGAGTTAACAAACATTGTCAATAATCCTCATTTATAGTACATTTTGTGGAGAAACAAGCCCCATATCCGCCGTACACGTGGAACAATCTTGGCCATCAATTGTGGGTGGTGAACTCTCTAAAATTAAAGCCCATTAAGAGTTACGTCTGGACTTCTTCAACGGATGTCTAGTCCACTGGATTGCTTACACGCAAGCCCAATTCGTCAGATGACATTAATCCAACTCAAAAATGTCAACTTTGGCTTCCGTGTGCACATTTTTAAAATTTGTACTGGGCATGATCCATGCCCACCGCCCTTGTAGTTTTCAACAATATTTTAATAGATTGATTGTATTTCTACCCACTTAAGCAAAGAGTTGGTTAAAACAAACCTTATTTATGTTGTAATAACCCATATTGATAAGTACACCTACTCATTTTTTTTTAAAAAAAATTGATATACTATCTTAAAAATAATACAATTTTTTTTATTATTAGCACTAGAAGACGTTAGGGATGGATAATTTAGAAAGATTGTAAATTCAATTTTTAAAAAATAATAATAAATGAGGTGAACTTATAATAGGGGTTGTTACAACATAACTAGAGTTTATTTTAACCGAACTTTTAGTTAAATTACTTAGCTTGCTTATAAATTATAATGAGGTAGGATTATAATGAGGTAGGACGTAATTCTTTTTTAACTATTAGGTAGGACGTAAGTTAAATTGTATTATCGAAAAAAATATATTGTAAATGAGATAATAGGAGTACTAAAAAAAAGTTTTGAAATAGAGATTAGAATAGTCAAGTTTAAGTAGGGGAAAAAAAGTTGAGACTCATGCTTATTGGTAAAAAAAAATTATGATTGGTTGACTCTCATAGAATAGTCGAGTCTACAATTCAGACGGACTGACTCCAAATACATTGGTTTTTTTTTAATCATAAGCTATTAGGGCGTCATTAATATAATTGTTAGTTTCTCCTTAGTGTTTTTTTTTAGATCCATAGTTTCTCCTTAGTTATAAACTTGATCAAGTGCCCTAATTAACTCTCATGAAATTAGTTAAATTTACTTTGAATGTATTATTTTCTCACAAATCATAAAGTTGAGCCGTCTGCTTGACTCTTGTAAAAATAATCAAGCTTAAGTAAAAAGTGCCTAAAAAAGTTAGGACGCATCAAAATAATAACTTGATGGAAGGCTCCTTCAAAACCGTGTCGGTAACGTGTTGTAAACATGTTAGAAAAAACAGATTCAAAAAAATAAAATGTTACAAAATCGACCCCTAACGAAATTCATTTATTATCACGAATGGAACTAACTCATTTACAATATACATTTATTTTGTATCACAAACGAATCAACTCATTTAGACACATTTATTGCATAAGCTCAACCATAATTCCCTAAATTTTTTCTTGAAATCACTTGTAAAAATTCTTTCGATGCTCCTTAAATATTTATAAAAAATTTTAAAATCCCCCTATGAGCTCGGACTCATGAGTTCAAGTAGATTTATTATTATTTTTATTCCATTTTTTAAACAAACTCTAATATAAGTTAAATATGAACCTTTCTTGACCTTATCTTTTAGCAAGTGATGTCACGTCCATCTCATAATTAGTGGCGGATCTATATATAAATTGCCTTGACTTGTAGCCCCGTATTAGTTGTAATTAAATTAATTAAAATAAACAGTAGAAGACAAAGTTAGCCCACCCCATTTTTCTTTTCTACATCAGGAAGCCCACCAAGCAATAATATTTTGACACACTAAAAGTTATACACCAAGTCACAAATTTTTTTGAAAGCCTTGTGATGCATTTGACTTAGGCCTCGTTAACTTAATGAAGTTAACTCACAGTTAAGTTCATATTTCATGTTTGGTTGAACTTTAAAACTTGCATGGAAGTCGCAAATTTTTTAAAATAGTAAAATGTGAGAATTGACATAAATGCTATTCAAACATATTTTTAAAATAAAAAAGATGATTTGTGAGGAACTTGGAAAAAGGATGATTTGTGCGGGGTATTTTTGTTCATTGAACTCCCGGGGAGATATCTTCCTAGCTATGAGGGGGGGGGGAGATAACTCACCCCTTCATCTCGTAAATTGAGATATATCTTACCGCATACCAAACGAGGCCTTAGTGTGGGACTTTAAGTGTGTCAATATATGTAACATTAATTGTTCTATAAATTTCTTCAATTTTCTTAGCTATGGATAGAATAATGCTAGGTTGACATACTTTTGATTCATAAATTTGCTAAATAGTACTCTCTTCGTTCCAAATTATGTCACATTTGAGTTTGTGCACATGAATTAATATGATGATTGAAAATTTTTAAGAGATAGTCATTAATAGTATAATCTTCATAAGTTTTTGCTTTAGAAATTAACGTGTAACCCCTATTGACATTAATGACATAATTTTAAATTATGGGTAAAATTAGAAAAATGACCATGTTAATGTGATACATATTGTGGAACAAGAAAAAAATTTAATGTGACAGATAATATAGAACGGATGGAGTAGTTATTATTTAGTACGATTTTGACAATTTTAAGATAGACATGTAATGATCAAGAAAAAATCATAACTTTAATTGAAGTAGAGATCATGGGGTCCAAGTAGAGATCATGGCTGAAAAAGATATGAACACCTTTAGTAAACACAAATAAATATATTAACATGCAAGATTCAATAAACGTTGATAATTATCTATCTCTTTTTCTCAAATGCTTATGACAGTACATGTTTTTTTAGCCATACATACACCCTCCTATCACAATAAATGTCTTTTAGCCATTTTAAAATATTTCACAATATTTACTATTTGATCGTTTCAATACATATTATTTACTTAATTAACTTTTATATCCTTCATAGAAAAATAAAATATAATAATTACACATTAATAACTAGTGTATGTAGAAGTGGTACGTTAAGAGAGATAAAAAGTAATCCACTTTTTCATCAATCAAAATAATAAAATAACTTTCTTAAAAACCGTGAACAACTTTAAAACATCACTTAAAAAGAAACGCATGAAGTAATATTAATAATACATATACGTCATAAAAAAGTGAAATTTAAAATGTTAATTAATTCAAAGACAAGCATCAATTGATACAAATATTAGGGAAGGGCGGTTGCGGTGGTTTGGTCACCTGCAAAAACGGCCTACAAATGCCGCAACTAGAAAACTTGACTCAATAAAAATTATAAAAATTTGACGAGGGAGGGGCATACCAAAGTTAACATGGGATGCATTAATTAAAAGGGATTTAAATGGTTTAAAAAGCTCACCATCAATTACACTTAATCGATCACAATAAAAAAATTTAATCAATGTAGCCGACCCCAGTTAATTTGGGACCGAGGCTATGTTGTTGTTGTTGTTGTTGCTCTTTTGTTTTTTTTACTCATAACTATAGTGGTGGGCTTCACCTCTCTTTTTTGGTTATGCCTTAATTAATCTAAAGTCGATCATGACCAACACATATCATAGTTACTAAAATATCAATTTCTCCTGCTCATAATTGATGCTTTGGCCCCGTCATTTGGATAAGGATCTCATTAATTTATAACCATAAGACATTATCTTCAACTTTTCAAAATTTCCACCTTTTTGACTTTCTCCAACTTATTTTTTAATTTGTATCTTTTGTTTCACTCTAGCGTGGTATTCTGTTTCATGTTTACATTGTTTACAGAGACAATCTTCTTTATTTTGTGGATGCAATAAGACTCTACGTAGAGACAGTAACAATAGAAAAGGTGAAGGTTCGATTGCATAAAAACAGCACTCCCACAAAACACAAAACTTAAACATCAAAATTAACCTTCAATCCTTAATTTGTAGACACACTAATTACACATATACTATATAGCTTCATTAGATAGCAGTAGCACTAATACTAATCACTTCTAAAGGCACCACACATGGTACACATTTATGATATATTCACCACTCCAACTGCTCAACTTTTTTTTTTTTTTTTTTTTTTTTTTTGTCAAACATCGATCCAACTAATTAACTCCGCATCAAATAGAGGACACCACTTAATTAATCATATATATGTGATCAGCATTTGCAGGGGTTGCACTTGCAAGGATTGCAAGAGCACCCATTTCCAGACTCGCCTCCACTCTTCAATCCAGCCCCTTCAACACCTCTGTCAAAACCAAAATTTTCAACTTGATTAGCAATATATATATTAAATAATTTAATCAAGCAGAACTAGATTAGTCAATCAATTAGTCACATAGACACCCAGGAAGCCTTAACCATGGCTCTCTAAATTTAATTTTTTTTTTTTATGAAAGGAGGGGATACTTTATTCATTTTATTATAGACAAAAAATTAGCTTACGTAATAATATACAACTATAGGGACGAGGGTTCTTTAGTTCGAAGCTGGCGAATTATGGTTGCGTCAGCCTTAACTGAAGTTTTGTAGTTCGAACTTTGAGTATGAAGTCACTTTAAAAATTTGAAGGACAACTATACTGCCGATGACTAAGGGTTATAACTTATAACGCTGCTACCAAACTCAAGCTCGAAGTAATTGGGGGTACTTTTGAGGCTTACAGGGGACCTACGAGTGGTTTGAACAAAAAAATTAAAATTAAAATTAGTCACATAGAGACATGCATACGACATACCCCTTGTTGGGTGCGACCACATCAACAATTATGACTTGGGTGTTGCTAGTCTCCTCTGAATTGCTCAAACCCGGGTACATCTTACACCTACAACAACAAATTAGGCATGATTAACAAAAACAAAATAAAATATACAAACCAATCAAAGCCCCGATTAACATACCCTCCACATCCGTTGCCACACTCGCATGCAGAGCCACAGCCACAGTTACCACCGCAGCAAGACATTTGTACAAACTGTAGTCACTTGAGATCACAAAAACAAAGAATCGGAGCAACAAATGGAAAAACAAGACGACTTTTTTGTTTCTAGTGATTCAATGAACGTTGGGACGTCAAGTTTATAAGGAACGCGATGAGAGAAGTGGAGTTGTATTATCCGTACACGTGTCAATGATTGTGTGGTGATGTGCAGCGATTCATTCTTGTGGTACACGTATGTGTAACGTCGGCAATTGACGTTTTTTTTTTTTTTTTTTTTCGTCGTGTTACTTTTTTTTCTTCTTGAGAAATTATGGTGTTATTTCAGCTTGTCAAACTTTCAATAATTTTCATAGCTTTCCCATCTTAAACCACGGATCGATGAGTTGACATTTTTATTTTTAAATTTTATAACATTAATAAAAGTTTGACAAAATTAAAATCTTAAAAAAATTAATAATGCTGACGTGACAGTCTATCACAATGTCAAAAATAGACATTGTAGTTGACACCATTTACTTTGATTTCATGTAACTTAAGATGGACATTATGAATTCATGGTCTTATTGAAGAGTATTTTTGGGGCTGGATGTAGATTGTATCCTAGGTAGATCCATTTCCACCCCAATCCATGATCCCATTGGAGACGCTATTAAGTCGGTTTGAGTAATGGGTGTTTGCATTAAAAAAAATTCTGAACCACCCTGAGTAGAGTGTTGTGTGTTACATAGTAATTCATTCGGTAAAAAATATAAGTCTTTTTAGCAAAAAAAAATTTGGTCAAAATTATAAGTTATTTTCGAAATTTTAGAGTGTATTTATTTATTTATTTTTATCAATTATACTTTTATACAATTCAAATATTTATAATTCTTCAATTTTTTAATTTATTTAATTTCGAATGGCTATATGTAAATTACACTTGTACTTAATATTATCTTAATTCTTGTGCTCTTAATTTAAATAATTTATATTTATGGTCGGGATGGAGTAAATATTACTAATAGTAGAAAAATGATTGATTGAAATAATCTGATTGGAGACACTTGAAATGGCACAGTGTCCTTAGATGCATCAATGTTTGTGCCTGACAAATCAATATTTAAGGAATACCAATAATTAAGTGTTGATTTTGAGTGTTCAAAGTGATTCATCCTTGCGTCATTAGTTGACAGCCTGTATTGTTTTTAAAGAAAGAACCGAAAAAATTGATGGGCACGATCCCACATAGGGCGCTCGACTACACTACATTCTTTTTTTTGATGAAAAATAAACCAATATCTTATCTTGCTCCACTAAGACTCAAATCGAAAAAAACCTAAAAGTCTTTTGACATCTTTTTGGATAAGGATTTCATTAGTTTTGGATAAGGATCTCATTAGTTTATACAAGTGCACCAATGAAAGTCAAAGACTTTAGGTTAACTTATATAATTAAGTCATAAATTTATGACACATAATGATCTTTCATAACTTTTATTTTAGTTTTGATAGATTAATAATTGTTGGTATCTCAACATTTTTCAGCTCCTTATTTTATCTCAACTAACTCATAAAAGTTAATTATAGTGCCTAAACCCAATAAAATAAAAATAAAAAATTAATGTAGCTACTTAAAATTGAAAACTTTAAATTAAGTTTTTATATTTTTTTGGAATGATAGTTTTCCATTTCTCCTCTTTTGGTCCTTCTCACATCAAATTACATTTTACAAATTTATAATTAAAACAAAAATAAAAATTGTTTCTCCTGAACTTGTTATGAAGTTTGTAAAGAAAAAATTTAAATTAAGCAAGTTATTGAGTTGGAAGGGCTATCCTCCGTATGAGGCTTTGCAATGCTCGAGTTTAAATTAGTTGATGCGATTGACACCAAACACAACGTGACCCCCCCAAAAAAAAAAAAAAATATAATATATATATAGCGTGCAAAGTAGCAAATTAATTAACAGAAAGGACCCAACTACATCAAAACACAAAACACAAAACCCCACAAAAGTGGTTACATAGAAACCTTATTTATAAGGCATTATTGTGATCACATCCATAGTTTTTTTTTTTTTTTTAGCAAGGTCCATCCATAGATTAACCACACCGACACACACACACTTGATCTCCTCATTTGCATGTGCAGGGGTTGCACTTGCAGTCAGGTCCGCACTTGCAACCATCATTCTCTGCTCCCACGCCCATCTCACTGGACCCTTCAAAGAACCTGCCAAAATTAACCACATAAAATCAAACCAAATAATTCTCATCAATTCCAACAAAGTTGATACAATTATAGATCAAACAACAACAATTCAACAATCTTAATCACGCATACGGTGTAGTAGGGGCCACCCCGTCAATGATCACGGCCTTGGTGGTGCCCATCTCCCCTGCATACTCCAAATCCGGGTACATCTTGCATCTACATCAATCAACAAAATAGCCCACATCAGATCAAACCCATTATCAACAATCAATTGATCCGAGTAGCAACACTCTATTTCCCTTAAAGAAGGTCTCAGTTTTAAGTATTTGTGTACCAAAAAAATGAGCAGTAGGTTCAACTTATTTCGTCTTGATAAAGCCCGAACGTAAATTAATTAGATATTGAATACTATATGAGAAAGCAAAAAAAAAAGTAATGAATTGGGTGGTAAGTGGCTCAATTCCCGTCAAAAGATGCAATGTTTTCAATTTGAGTCTCATGAATGAAAAAACTTATATAAGGCCCGAAAGTGCCCAGTCTTGATTTTAAATATTTGTATCCGAAATAAATTGGGTTGAAAGGCCCAACTTATTTCGTCTTGACAGAGCCCGAACATGAATTAATAGATTGAATACCACATAAAAAAACAAAAAAAGTACTCCCTCCCGGTAATTTATTTAAGTTGTAGTAAAAAAAATTTGTTCAAAATTGTAAGCCATTTTCGAGATTTAAGAGTGTATTTATTACATTTTTACCCATTTTACTCTTATACAATTCAAAGATTTATGATTCTTCAATTTTTCAATTCATTTAATGGACATATATAAATTACACTAGTAATTAAGACTGCATTAATTCTTGTATCCTTACTTTAAAAGACTTACAAAAATGACCGAAGGGAGTACATAATAAATTAGGTGGTAAGGGACTCTGTTAAGAAAATTATAGTAGTTGCTATATTTCGTAGTTTATGTATTTAGATAGTTTCTATATTTTGGTATTTATGTAGTATTATGAAACTTTCTTTATTTTATAAGGGAGGGTGTTAAGGAAATTATAGTAGTTTATATTTCGTAGTTTAGGTATTTAGATAGTTTCTATATTTTGGTATTTAAGTAGTATTAATATTACTTAAATACCAAAATATAAAAACTATCTAAATACATAAATTACGAAATATAGCAACTACTATAATTTCCTTAACAACTCCCCTTAAATGGGTCATCCCATATAAGGCCCGAAAGTGTTACTAATGAATTAGTTGGTGCATCGCCTAGGACACTAGGTGGGAAATAAAAAAACAAAAAAACAAAAACAAAAAACAAACCAGATACACATTCAATGGATTGATTGATGAAATTGAGTAGATTGAGATGAAAATAGCGTACCCGGTGCAGCTGCTGCCGCACTTGCAACCAGATCCACAACCGCAGTTACCTCCACAGCAAGTCGACATTGTTTAATTTCTCAGATAATTGATTGAATGAGTTGTAAGATTAAAAGGAAATTAGAGATAACAATAGGTATATAAGGTTTGGTTTGGTTTGGTTTGTTGAGCGAGTATGGAGGCTTGAATTGCGAGATCCTTATTTATAGCATGATTGTGAGAGAGGGGTTTGATGTCGACCCTACACGTCTTCTCCATAGGGACATGAATGCATGCGCGTTGATGCGCTTGGTTTTCTCTACGTGTCCATTTGCAGGGCCAGTCTCATTAACTCTTCTATCCTCCGAAGTACTGCAGTCTTTAATTCTGGTCCGTTGGTAATTTGGCAGTATAAATTACAATGAAAGGGATTTAGATTAGATTAGATCATCTTTATTCTTTAGTATATAATAATAATAATAATAGTTTTATTAGTCATGAGTTTTATAAATTCTAAAAAAGAAAATATAAAAAAAGTAAAAACTGGAAGGTTCAAGTCTCTTCGTATACCAGTTTGATGAGGGGATTAATGGATTTCTTATTTAAAAGTAATGAAACTTAGCGGTTGCAAATGAATGGCCATTAATTGTAAAATATTGATGGCCCCTTGAATTTGTTATTGATACAGTACATAACCATATCGAAATATTTACGCAAATCTTAAAGCATATATAGGTATGGTCAGCCCTCAATAGCGTGACCCGAGTAGGCTAGGCTGGGCAGCGAGAAACCTAGCAAATGATCGAGCTCCGGAGGATTCGGATGGTTCCATGGAGGTTGGTTGCATGCAGAACAGATGAGGCAGTGCACGTGGGTGAAGGAGGTTGTACCTTGGCACATGCGCCTAGGCACGGTGCCTAGGCGCAGACGAGGTTACGCCTTGGCACGAGCCTTGGCACAGGCACGGGCGAGCCTAGGCAGGTTCCCTGGACACGAGCAAGGTCACGCCTTGGCACGAGCAAGGCCGAATTAACCTAGGCAGATTCATTGGGCACGAGCAAGGCCGAACCTAGGCAAGTTCCTTGGGCACGAGTAAGACGATACCTTGGCGGATTCATTTGGCACGAGCAATGCCGCGCCTTGGCACGGGCAAGACATACCTTGGCAAGGGTTGACAAAGCTTGACTTGGGCGTTGACCAAGTCAAAGTACGTTTGGTTTCATTTCTTGATGTTTCCTATTGCAGTTGGGGAAACGGCTTAACATCTACTATAAGGAGATGTGTATTCTCTCATAGGGGCGGCATGTGCAAGGGAGCAAGGAAGACCTTATAGCATGTCTTAGGCAGGCATGCCAAGGGCAGGCATGTCAAGGCAAGACCCATGGACGAACCATGGCGCCGGCCACCATGAGCCGGTGGGACTCGGATCGGACTGAGCCCCGGCTAGGCCCGGGTGCCTAGGCGCGCAACTAGGCACCACCAATCGACCCCTGTCCCTCGAGCAAGATGAACTATAGGCTTGGACATACCAAGTCAAGTGCAGTTACAGGCGGTTATGTAACTACCTTGGTCATGGCTCATAGCATGACCAAAGCACATCCCAGCAACTTCCAGGCACTTTGAGCATGTGCCTATTGACCAGGGGGTCAAAACGGTTATGAAACCAGGAGACAGGAAAGGAAGGAAGCAGTTATGTGGCTGTTTCAAGCACTACATGGGTGTGGTGGTTTACTTAGTCTCGTGTAATATACATAGGGCATGTGTCCTCGGTAGTTATGTAACTAACTTGGCAGTTTTGCTATAAAGCCAAGACATGTAAGCTTAAGGAGAGCACGAGTTCATGCATGAGAGGCATGAGATGCTAGAGTTGTAATCTCATTGAACTAAGTAATAAACTTCCTCTGTGCCATTGTTGCTGTTCAATCACGTTTTCGTTGGTGTGCTGAACTAAGGCGGACCTTAAGCACCACGGGTTGGGTTAAGCGAGAAAATTTTTTCTTAAGGTAAACCCCTCACTTAACGCCCCGTGACATGTACCATATATGGTTACAAACAATTAGTGTAACTTGGGACTTTAGTATGTCAAATTATCATAACCTTTTTCTTAGAGAATTTGTTAAGACTTTAACATTGTGGTGTATAGAATTACCTATAACAATTTTAAAGGAGTCGCAGCTGATCATCAAATGAGATATATATTTTTAAAAATTAGGAGATTTAAATTTGTGACCTTACTATAAAGTGTTATTCGTTGTAAATACATGCCAACCATGCAACTCCATGCTGTGAGTTCGACTCGTATTGAAAAAAGAAACCTGCGCCCACCGTGGGGCTCGAACCCACGACCACAAGGTTAAGAGCCTTGCGCTCTACCAACTGAGCTAGACGGGCAGATGTCCAATAGTGCTATGCAATGTTTAATAATCAATTAAGCACCAGAAACAAATCTTAACAAATTATTATTTCATTCATCAGATACCATTAGTATTGGCATACATAGCTTTAACATCACCACCACAAGAACAACAACTTAATTAATTAGACCATAATCTTTTTATTGATCATTTTTTTCCACTCTCAGTTGCAGCAAGAGCAGGTGCAAGGGTTGCAGCCGCAGCTACAGTTTCCTCCACAGTTGCACCCACCGTTCTCAGTTCCCTCCTCAAACACTCTGCATGCATGCCCATCACAAAATAAAAAAAAAAAATTAATCTAATCACTAATTAGACAACTAATTAAGACAATAATCTCTATAATTAACAATCAGTAGAAAACACTTACGCCCTCTTAGGTTGAACCCCACCGTTCTCGCCCAAACTCGGGTACATTTTGCACCTGCAGACCCACAATTAAAAATACATATTTAAAGTCAAATGTACGGCGGTCAAATATTCTTTTGAACAAATAGAACTAGCGAATTAATGTACTATTATTATGGCCGACAATTGGTTCTATGTCTCGTTATGTCTCGTCGTATCAAGTGATTGATAATTAATGAAATTTTTTTTTCAGAAAAAAAAAATGAATGCAATTAAGATAATCAGGTTGGTTGATTAAGGCACTAGTTAATTTTATTATTGCTAGGCCTTAATTACTTACCCTCCACAGCCACAGCCGCAGTTGCAGCCAGAGACGCCACTGCAATTGCAAGCACAGCAAGGCATTTTCACAAGTGGAAGTGTGAGTTGATGATGTTGATTAGTGATTATTACTAAGTTGGAATGCAATGCAATTAGGAGTGTGATGTAGAGATGTATTTATAGAGGGGGAGGGTGTGAGATGAACCATACACGCGTTCACATCTCAGGCGGTCTTCTTCTTCTTTACTTCTGGTTCATCCAATCTGCGCATCTTTTTTATTGATTTGAAGAAGAGAAAGTAAAAGTTTATGTTCCAAATTAATGTTGAACTGTATTGCCATTTGTTTAATGGGAATTTAAGTATAGTCCAAGTGGGTTTTCATGGACTGTTTATAAGGGTATCTCTACAAGAAAAAGGTTTTAAGTTGTACTACATGTTATTCAACAAAAAAAAAAACAAATTCTCTCTCTCAAATTAGTTGATATCAACTACATGAATCAAACTCTTAATTAGTCTTTCGAATGATAAAACTATACGTGCACAACTCAAAGCATGTCTAATCGGCGCGTAAAACTTTCTAACAAATGTATTTATCAAAGTTATGTTGTATATACTAATAACCCGTTGTTTTGAGTAACTCAGTTCCCCTCAAGTAAGATATTAGTCGGAGTCTTAAAGATGAAGCAAAATGATTTGGGATGGTCACCTAAAACACCCACTCACCCTCCATAAAGGATCCGACAAGACCCAAGTATGGATTAGTCAACACGGTAAGCATCGAATACCACAGGAAACCAAAAAAAAAAAAAATTGTCATATATGCTATTCATATTTTCATGAATGTCTCGCTCAACAAAAGAAAAGGAAAGAAAGAAAACCTTGCTTGTGATTTCAGAGGAACCTAACTACACATCTAATGTAATGCAGTAAAATTACTCAACTTCTTTTGACAGAATAAAATCAACTTAAAGTTTGGGTTGTTCAAGTTCTAGTCACACATGCAAGAGGCAAAAAAAAAAAAAAAAAACATTCCAGAACTTGGCAAGTCTGTACAATCTTATTCAGCTCAATCACCATTTTACCAAGAAAAACTCTCTTTCATGTCATAAAATTAAGAACTCTATAATTTCTTAAAGCCGGGACTGGATAAAGAATCAGTTGCTGCCATGTAACTTGCTTAAATAGTTAAATGAAAAGAAATGAGACTGAGAACCATCAGACCCTTCAAGTATAATGGCCTGTGAACACACCTAACTGTACACCACATTTGCAAATCAAAAAGTGAGCCTTCTTAGTCAATCATAATGCCATCTAGTTTAAGCCTCGGTGATTCTCCACCATCAACAAGCTGCCTCAGGCCAGCTTTCAGCTCTGCTACTCCCTCCTCCAACACTGCGCATACCGGAAAAATAGGAACGCCTTCAACCCTTCTTTTTAGTTCTTCATACACTTCTTCTGCGCCATTCTCATCGATTTTATTTGCCACAATTAATGACGGTCGATCTGACAAACCCTCTTGATAGCTTTCAAGCTCCATAACTAAATCTCTAAGTTGCTCCCAAGGAGAAACGCCCTTTCTACCGTCTAGAGCTGCAACGAGGTCTACTACATAGGCAAGAACCTTCGTTCGTTCTATGTGTCGTAGGAAAGCATGACCAAGCCCGCGATTCTCATGAGCTCCTTTTATGAGACCCGGAATATCAGCGACAGTAACTGAGAAGAAGTCGTCGTAATTTAGATTGCCAATGTTTGGCCTTAGAGTTGTAAATTCGTAATCACCTACTACAGGCTGAGCCCTTGAGATTGCTCCTAGAAGTGTGCTTTTACCAGCATTAGGCATCCCCACAAGTCCAACATCAGCAATACTCTTGAGTTCTAGTATAAGAACAGCTTCTGAACCGGGCATACCGGCATAAACTGAAGATTCATCTTCATCACCAGAGAATTCAGGACAAACTGCTGCATCTTTTGGTTGACAGGATTTTCCATGCTTCGTCTTGTTTGGAAGTTTTCCGAGCGAAATATTGCCAGGACCACCCTCCCCTCCCCAAGCAACAACGAATCTTTGCCCTGGTTCAGTTAACTCAGCAACATTATACTGAATTTGTTCCTCTTCCTCCATTTCCTCACTCCACTCATCTTCAAACAAATCCCCATCAGATCCCATGGTTCCATCCTCGCTCCCATCCTCGGAAGTATAACAAAATGTGCCATCATTCTGATTTTTTAAATGGTCCTTACCTAAATGAGAAGATAGGCCGTGAGATCTAAACGATGACACATCTGTCTGCGTGTTGATTGAGTTGCCTATATTTCTTTCAGCAATAGAAGATGACCCATTAAAATCCTTTCTTTCGCAGACATCCGCTGTACTTCGTTCATTATTTTCGAGACCAGGATCAAATTCAGAGGATTCAACCGCGAGCGTACCTGGGATCTCCCAAGGATCCAAATCTTTAAATGAAACATTTTCTACTAAAGAAGGAGCTTCACCTTCTACAAGATGAATCACAGTACCAACAGGTAATTGGACAACCTACCAGTAGAAATCCAATTGTCATAAAACTGCATTATAGGTGTGTAATAATAGCTAGTAACATATCATACAATTTGAAACGCATAAATAGAACAAAACTTGTTTTTAGTAATAACCTTGTCTGCCCCTCGGCTTCCAACCTTATTCTTCGAGAGCCCATGTCCCCCTCTCTTTGCATTCTGCCAGCCAATACAACAAACATTACAAACGCCTCTATATCCAATAAATGCTTCATCATCTATCGGCCTAATCTTATAAACACTACGATGTGATAAAGTTGTGAATGCAAAAATGACTACTTTACACATGCATTACCAAAAAAAGGTAAACAACTACTAACATTCAAAATGAAGAATAGAGAAAACGGTAATTTACCACATGGTGTTGCAGACCTTTGAAGTCCCAAATCGCAGTAGAGCATTCGACAATCACGTCGCCTCCTCTTCCTCCATTTCCCCCTACATCAATCCCTCACTCGAAGTTAAACTAAACAAAGCAACCACCACACAAAATAAATGGCATTGCACTAAACATTCATAACTATATGAAGTATATGAATATACCAAAACCATTTTTTTTTTATATCCGTGAGCATCCAAGTGAATCTGACTATTCCTACGAGGCTCTAGTGCAATCGGCCAGAGCGTACCCTAGTGGTCCAAACAATCTTAATACAAGAAACTAAGGCCATGCGCCTAACCCACACAATCCCAAGCTCACCATTATAGTTGAGTTAACCCAACCAGGTTAATACACCAAAAACATATTATCAAAAGTTACCACAACAGTAAAAGAAACAGGAACAAAAAGGGACTAAAAGAAAAACCCGATTCTCTAACAACAATGAACAATGAACTATTGACATTGAAAACCAAATGAATTGACATAACACACCATCGGGTCTCCCGCGGCGATCGTGCCGGCTCCGTCGAGAACTAGAACACCCATTCCCTCCATCCCCTCCTTTCGCCCATAACCTAAACCTATCCACCATCTTCCTCTCCTGCATCAAAAGAACCCAGTTTCACCAAAACGCAATTTTAAACAAAACCCACAAAAAAGATCAAAACTTTCTCAAATTCAGCTGTTCAGGAGACTTCAAAGACTTCAATTTGTGCTTAAGAAGCAAAAAAATCGATAGAAAAAACAATGCCCAGAAAGAGAACCAGCGATACCTGCAAAGGTGCGATCTTTGGCTTCTTCACTGATGTGTTGGAGCTGAAATTGGAGGCGAAGAGAAGCCATTGACGAGATCTTCTTAGGGTTTCGAATTGTGCGTACAATGTTGGGCGGCGCGGCCACATTGATTCGCAAACCCTACATTTCGAATTCGAGAGCGAGCGAAAATGTTGAGGTTTTACAGTGATAGTTTGGGACTGTGATTTGGGCGTGACTGCTTTTAGCGACACACATTAATACACGGCGTTTGTATGCTTTTAATTTGCATCGAGATTCGCCTGCTCCATCATCAAGCATTAATGTGACCGATCTAGGTTCTTTAGGTCTACTATGTTCGGCCGAATCTGTCCTAGAACACGCTTGTAATTGTTCCTTGTGAGCTTAGAAATTAGATAAAAAATGTCTATTAAAGGCGCCGCATGCTTTTGTGAGCTTGTAATTGTCTGTTTAGGCTTCAAAACAAAAATGTCTCTTAATGGGCAGCTTGCTCGGAAGAAGTACATAATTTTTTCACCGATATAGTATATAATTCATGATTTGCAAAAATATAGTTAGAGTTATTCTTAAAAAAAACTTTACAATTAGCATTTTTAATCACGTCAATTTCTACCGTTTATTATATTCTAATTCATTTCTAATAGTTTATTTGTTATTAAAATTAAAAAAATTCTCAAACTTCTCTAATTTAGCAAATTTTTACAAAAATTCTCCTGTCTTAAAATAAGCTTTTTACATTTTGAGAAGGGAGGTTAAAGTTTGCATGTATATATAACTGGACAAACACCATTTACTACATTAACTTCTGAGTATATACTGTGGTGTTTCATTTACTGTACAAACTTTATGAACTAATTTTCTCTCATCTTCCTATACTAATTAAGCAGTTGTTTAGTCTACAAAGAAAATCAAGTAATTGAATACAATCAATCAAGTGAAAACTATGTATGTAATGTAAATCTAATAAAGAATATAACAGCATTGACAGGTAGCTCAAGAGTGGATGACTTCCTCCAACAGGTCTTCCCATATCATCTCTTCCAGCTCGAGCCCTGCACATTCAGAATCAAATCGAAGATTCATCCAGCCGTCGTCCTTTGAGATATCACGCTCGACAATGTAATCCATCGAAGGATCAAGCTCTGGTTGCGTGCCGAGGTACCAGTGAATGCAAGACCACACCTCTTCAAGGACATGGTAACCCTTTGGCATCGGACGTATGTGACAGTTGCATGACAAGCGCTGCGGCCAGTAGGAGAATGATTTGTTGCATATCTCAAGTAGGACTTCATTAACTACGTCGAAAATAATTTTTCTGTCATGGATACTGTTGGGTCTCTCATCTTCGACGGCATTAGATTTTGGTGGTGAGCAGGCCTCCATTTGCTCAAACAAAGAAGGATCAATAGGGTGGTCAGGTGAATGCCATGCCCCCAAATATCCATTCTCACTAAACCTGCATTGCGCAAGCACTTCTCTCACATAGTTGAACTTAGCTTCATCTTTTCTATATACTTGAACACGCCGGAAATTACTAGCCGAAAACATGCTAGCACTTTTCATCTTCTCAAGTTCAACTTGGAATTTAAATTCTCTAGGAGAGTCTATAATGGATTGATCTTGCCGATTGGCCTCCTCTTCAACTAGGTTGTCGTAATCTATGCGCCTAGGCTCCAATTGCATACCTGCTTTAATTGATCATCAAAAATGAAAAATTTTCAGTTTCGACTAAGTTTTCAATTCAACCATATTATTGTTGAGATATAAAGCATTAACAATGCTGACCTGAGATGGAAAAATTTGCCGGGCTGATTGCATCCTCTTGAAAACAGGAGTCGAGAACAGAAATAGGGCTAGGTTGTGGCAGCCTAGCACCTCCACTAATCGTCGATTCAGATTCTTCCTTGAGTAGACCACCGTAACTGCTTTCTTCATTTTTCGCATCATCAGTATCGACTTCAACATTCTCATTACAACTAGTTTCTGAGATGGACTCCTCTAGGACCCTGTCAAATGTGCTACTCTCACTTCTTAAAGGAACATCTGATTGTGTGACATTTTCCAATGCCGCGGGCATCAGAACAACCAAATTCTTTTGTTCGCGAAAACTACTTCTTTCAATATCTGTGCCACGTTCTGAAGGGCTCGTAATTGAGGTACCTTTCAAATGAGCATGAAGTGGTGCTTCACTTTGAATAATTGCATGAATGTCAATATTAGGTAGAGAACAGATTCTTCCCAATGGTTTTGGAGATTGGCTGAACAAAAGTTTGTCCGAAGGACCAGAATTCATGTCGTGGGAAATTCTAGACTTAAACAACTCAGAATATCTTTCTAGCGACGCATTTAGCGAATGAGCTCTTCTCATGCGTCTATGGCCACCCTTGGTTGGAGTAGAAACTGCATTGTCATTCTCATATTTAGCCCTGGGACTGTCTTCTCCGTCATTATCCGACAAGCGCCCTTTCCATTGATCATTAGTATCCATCTTCGAGTTCTTGGAAAAAGAACGACCATAAGGAATTTTATGTAGGATTGCATCCAATGAAATCCTCCGACTTTTTTTGCTCTCGTTGATCGCATATTTTATTATATGCCTAATATTTTTGAAACGTTTTTTACCCGCTTGATTCACCCCTTGTTCCTTCAATAGATCAAATGAACCTTGAAAGGAACTTGCATCAGTTTCATGAGCTTCAGAGCTTAATGTTTCTGCTTCTCGAATACTTGAAGCATTATCCTCGAAAGGGGGAGTTTGGGTTGACAGTGGCTGCAGATTCCCTGATTTCACCCTCCCTTCATGTTTGGCATGAACCCCGTTTTCAACAAGTTCCTCATGCTCAATATCCATTCTTCTCGATGAATTACTTCCAGGGTATGATTCCGACTTGGTTAATCCTCTCGTTCCTTTGGAATCACGCACTGCTTGCATATGATGAGCCAAAGAGTAGTTTGGGTCTTCTAAACTTTTTAGAAATGAATGATTCACATTGAGCACGTCCAAAGAATTCATGAACTCTTTTGGCTTGTCAAATGTACTGCCTTTATTGTTTTCCTTCGAATTGACAATATTATGCTGTAACGAGGCTTCTTTTGATTTTTGTACCTTATCTTGAAGCAATGCCTCATCAAGTAGCTCCCTACCTAGTTCGTTGAGTTCATCGTACCTTAGGCTTTTCATAGAACTTGGATTGTCGTTGAGCTCACATCGGTTATGAGAAGCAGCTGATTCATCTAACTTTGACATGTCGGTAACGCGGGGACAGTCACCTTGATGGTTATCAATTTTGGTAGTTTCCCCGTTGCCCTCCCTTACTTCATCGGGAAGATGGGGATGTGAAGGCTCTAAATGATGGATAGAATAAAGCCGATGAAACTGGGAATGGAGTGATGGAAACTGGTGCTTGTTCTCTTCAGCACTCATATTTTCTCGGAAGGTTTTGTCAGATTCATCTAATGACGGAATAGCGCTCAGCCTGTCTTCTTCAGTCTGTAAAATTCAATAAACAGTATGTTTGTCATTATAAAAGTTTTTGCAAGAGAAAAATAAATGAATAACCGGATAGGGATACATGGATGAATATAGAATTAAATGCATACAAATCATGAAAAAATTGATTTGTCATTGTTCAACCAACGCAAAGCGCAGGATCTAAGTTCACCCAACATGGTGTTTCATGAAATTAAGGACTGGGGACATTTACATGATCAAATAGTTCTCCAACAGAGTAAAAATACAATGGTAAGACGGTGAACAAATAGTTTCACACAAAGACATAAGCTATAGCATACACAATAGAGACATACCCTTAATTTAATACCACTGGCATTCAAACAAAGAAAGTTTATGCGTACTTGTAAGTCTTCCGTTCGTTCCTTAATGAGTGCTTCTCCATCAGCAGCATCAAAGGTTTTATCTATCAATCTTGAATACTTCGGACCTGTAAATGCGAATAACCATAAGCACCATACGAAGATTATCGAGAAAACATCAAGATCTAAAAGATGGCAACTGTAGCAACAACTACAAATTGATGAAATCAGAACGATATAGAGATTGCAGAAGCATAATATTAAGTTCCAGGCCAGGGAGATACACCCCAAAACAACAAATCGATCAGGACACCTCTAAAGAAAATCAAAACAAATAACAAAGCACGTCCATGTCGTTTATTAAAGAGACGTACATTGACAGGTCTGTAATAACTAATATTTATATGAAGGAAAGATGGTCAATCTTAATTTCATAGGAAACCTTATGGGCTTCCCCTCTCTCAAAAACCCTAAAGAAGAATAAAGAACCTAAGAACTAGCTCATTACGATTTCACAGTCATAGAAGGCAAAGCCAAATATGCAAGAAAATCCAAAAAAAATCATATAGCTTAAATGCCACAAATCTTAATTCGATATGAAGTTGTAAATAAAGCAAAAAGGTGAGCTGTTTCTAATTTGATATGAAGTTGTAAATAAAGCAAAAAGTTGTGAGACTCACTCTGATCGGGAGAAATTCTTTTCATCATCATCTAAAACGAAGGATGACCGAAAAGAAGAAGCTAAGCAAGCAAGCACTAAGATTGTATTGAACTCAACATAAAAGCCGAGAATTTCACACAAATAAACTCCTTTAATTCATCTTTGTTAACATGCATATATGAAGCTGATAATTTTCATTTATTGAATTCATGTTGTCCAATAGATTAAGCAACTAGTGAGAAATGCGACTTTCATGAGCTCGTCTCCTTATTCTCAAAATAAATAAATAAAGCAACTCTAATTGTTCATGTTTAAGTCTCAGGGTTCGATCTCCACTATATTGAACTTATAGTTTATTGTATTATATATAATTGTTCCCCGGATAAGAACATAACTCAATAGATGCTGTTAAATTTTAAGTTCATAACATAACTAAATCAAAGACTACTCTAGAAACTCAAAAAAACCTTGCCAACAGAAGGGAATCAAACTGTGAAAATAACAATTTTTTTAGTACTCAAACTGACGAAAAATCTTAAAAGATCGTATATAATCACAAGTTACTTCACAAGTATCGTTAAATCGAAAAACACAAATAGAGCCAAACCAAGATTAACTCGCTTACCACCATAGCGCCTTCGACCTCTATGAGCCTTGGATCTCTCCTTTTTCGCATTATGCCGATGATAGACATGAAGCATATGAAAAATGCCCCATATGCAGCCCTGATTAGGTTCATTCTTAAACCGTAAACCGGAATAACTCCGGCTCAAAGAATTCTCCATGACCGAATTCCCCAATCACCAATCAATCAATCAAACAACAACAAAGCCTCAATCCCAAATTAGTCGCAACCAATCAACCAATCAATCAATCAAACAAACAAACAACACCCATGCCAAAAACTCCAGTGCTCCATAAACAAAATCTCAGCTTCTACCTTGCCAACCCTGATAACAACAACCAATCAATTAAAACAAAACCCCATAACCAATCTCTCTAATAACATCAATTAACAGTTTCATATTCAATTAGTACTTTCTTCAAACAGAAACTGCTCATTCATTCAACCCACCTCCATATCAAGTCAAAATAATCCCCAAAAATCACAAAACAAAAAACCCACCTCAATTTCAAGAAATCAAAACTGGGTTTTCATTCTAACAATCTGAAATGAACGAAAACATGAAAAAGTTACGATCTTTACAATCACACATACCTTGAAATTGATGAGAGAGATAGAGAGAGAGAGAGAGAGAGAGAGAGCTTTATTTATTAAGGTTGTTATAAGAGGTTGTTAAGAGAGTGATTAAGGATAATTACATGTACTAATGAGGTAGATTAAGCATTGATAACAATAATAATTGAAGATTAACAAACATTTAGAGCTCCAAATCTCATCTCTTCCCGTCTCTTTCGTTCAATTCGGGACCGTTTGCCCGCCAACTGCTCTCGGTCCCCCTTCGTTGCCTATATTTAAAACGCAATCTGGACCGTACAATCTCTCATCGTGTTTTATGTTTGTAATCTCGAGAATCAGTACGCGAACTCAGTCAACCTGGTCTTCTTTGTTTGACCTGGACTTTTTGAAGTTGAATTTAATTGCTTGGTCTAGTCAAAATTTGTGAGCACTTAATATTGGTCGAGTTATGAGTAGTGTAACAAATAAGTAATCGTGTTTTAGCTTAATTGTAGGATCATATTAACTAACATTCAATGAATTATTCTTCATTAATCAAGCTGACATAGTCTTTCGTAACAATATAGTAGTAATTGATTTTGGCATAGCCATTATAGGTTACCTAAGTGTCCATTTCAAGCCAGTACTTGTGCACTGTATATATGCCATAAATCCAAATAGATAATTTTATGAATTTTTTATGACTATGATAGAGACGTTACTATTTTATATGTGTAGTGATAAATATTAATTTAAGTACTAGTGGGATGAAGATAATTAATTGGTTTGATATGTAGAATGTAGTTAGGTGTATTAGGTCGAACATACTATCTATCATTTTGTTTCATGAAAAATAAGAACCTAAACTTGTCAGTTGTTGTGTTAGTTGGGCAAAGCCTTATGATCAAAAGCATTGGCCCACTTTGCTCTCCCACCAAAAACATTAATGTTTTATGCGCCAAAAAGATATATATGATAAGCATGCAATGTACATTAATATATGAAATTATGACAAATTCTAATGAAAGGTATTTATTTTTCTATGAAAAGTATAGTATTCGCAAAAGTAATGCATAAATAATTAAAGTTAGGCACCTAGCCAGCTGAGTTAATTGGTGTGGCGCTTAATTACTGTTTGCCAAGCGAGCTAAGATTTGTTGCAGGAATGCATGGGTGTCATGCAAGAGCGTGTATTGCGTGGAGGTTGACGCTGAAGCTTCTACTGATGTCTAGCAAAATTGGTGGACGTGGATATCTAAATTTCAACAACTGCGCTGGTTAAGCAAAAGAACAACAACAACAACATAGCCCGATCCCCAAATTAATTGAGGTTGGCTTACATAAATCAAACTTTTATATTGTGCTTCGATAAAGTGCAATTGATGGTGAGCTTTTCAAACCATTCAAATCTCTCTTAATTAATGCATCTCATATTAACTTTTGTATACCCCTACCTCGTCGAATTTCTACAATTTATATTGAGTCAAATTTTTCTAATTGGGGCATTTGTAAGCCGTCTTTGCGAGTGACCAAACCACCGCAACCGCTCATTCCCTAATATTTGTATTAATTGGTGCTACTCCTACTTGTCTTTGAATTTATATATTTCTTATTCTATCTTTACGAGTTTTACCACACATCCACCTAAGCATCCTCATTTTCGCTACGTTCATTTTATGCAATTGTTATTGCTTTATCACCTAACATTCACTTTCATATAGCATAATTTGGCCTAATTGCGGTCCTATAAGATTTTCCTTTTTAACTTAGCCTATTGTCAATTATCCTCTCCCAAAGTTGCATAGTGGTCATAAGTTTAATTCTTCGGTAGTTTGAGCAACTTTGAATGTCTCATTTGTTTTTGAAGATTGGCACAAGCGTGCTTTATTCTTCAATCTATTGACATCCGTTTTGATTTTAAAATTTTATTGAAAAGTTTTGTTAACCAAGTCAATCTAATTTCTCATAAGCATTTTCAAACCTCTATGGGTATTTCATTTGGGCCACATGCTTTCCTATTTTCATTCTTTTCAATGCCTCTTTAACTTCAACAATTCTAATATTACGTGTATAGTTTACATTTCTTTCTTGGTGTGGGTTTTCATCTATTATAGTATCAACTTAGCCATCATTAAATAAACTATCGAAGTAACTTCTCAATCTCTCCTTAATATCATCTTCGCGCGTTAAAACATTTTGATTTTCGTCCTTAATACATCTTACATGACTTAGGTCTTGTTTCTTTTTATCTCTTAATTTGGCTAGCCTATATATATATTTTTCGTCATCTCTATTACCTAACCTTGTATATAGATTTTCCATGAAATTTGTTTTAGCTTGACTAACTACTTTTTTAGCTTGTTTTCTAGCTTCTCTATATTGATTGTACACATCCTCATCTTGACACTTAGGTATTTTCCTATACATCTCTCTTTTAGTCTTAATTGCTCGTTGGACATCCTCGTTCCACCACCATGTTTCCTTCTTTGGTGGTCTCAAGCATTTAGATATACCTAATACGTTTGATCTCACTCTCCTTATGCAACTACTCATTTCTAGTCACATAGTATTAGCATCTAAGTCAAGATTCCAAACATTTTCCTTTAGTAGTTTTTCTCTAAACTCTACTTGATTACTATGTTTTAGGTTCCACCACTTTATTCTAGGGTAGTTAACTCTTTTATTCATATTATGTCGTCGAGTTAGCTTAATATCAAGTAGTACTAAATTATGTTGGGTAGTAAGTGCTTCACCAGGTATTACTTTGCAATTTCTACATATTTTTCTATCTATTTTTCTTGTTAAAAGAAAATCTATTTGGCTCTTGTTATGACCACTACTAAAAGTAATTATATGCGACTTCATCTTCCTAAAACTAGTATTTGCTAAGACAAGATCGTATGTTTGAAGCAAATTATAAGATTGATTATCCTTCTTCATTTCTATTACCGTAACCAAAACCTCCATGAACTCTCTCAAACTCATCGTTACTTGCCCCGACATGCCCATTTAAATCTCATCCAATAATATTTTTTTCATCTAATGGTATACTTTGCATAAATCCATCCATATCTCACAAAACTTACGTTTGATGCTCTCGCTTAATCCTACTTGTGGTGCATAGGCGCTAAGTATGTTAATTTTTTCGTCTCCAATAATTAATTTAACTAGAATCAATCTATTCCCCATTCTTTTAACCTATACGACCTTATCATTATAATCATTATCCACCATAATTCCTACATCATTGCATTTTTATCTATACCAAAGTGTACGACAATTTAAACCATGTGCTTCTTATTTCTCTACTCTTTTCTCCTACCAATTTTGTCTCTTGGAGGCAAGCAATATTGAGTCTCTTTCTAATCATGGTATCTACTAGTTCTATTGACTTCCCCGTAAGTGTTCATATGTTTCATGTTCCTAAACGAATTTTTTCTCCCATTTGTATTTGTTTTCCTTTTCTATTTCTATTTTGTCTAAAAGATTTAGTATCCGTATCTATGATTTTGTTTTTGTTTTCGTGTTTGTTTTGAACTAGTTTCTTTACCCACACCCGTCTTTTGTGTGGGAACCCTTGCTCATTTTTCTTCACATCCAGGGCGACGATGTGAAGGGACTAGCTTCTTTACCCACACACGTCTTATGTGTGGGAACCCTTGCTCATTTTTCTTCACATCCAGGCGGCGATGTGAAACACACCTTTGCTCATTTCTCACTACACCCGGGCTCCGATGCAGCGCGTCGCTGGCTAAGCAAATTCAATATATATAATTAATTGTAATGGACTGTATATATATGTATAACTTTCTCTTGAAAAAAAGAAGAAGAAAGAGCTGAATAATCCATATGTTATATATAATGAGACTTAGCAATTCACATGGGGCAAACCTTAGAAGATAGTGCCCTGGTTGAGCCCAATATATAGAGAATATATAGAAGGGCCATATGAATTGTTTGAACCGAAGATCAAAAATGCAATTAATTTTTTGAAAAGCAATCCTGACCGTCAAAGCATGCAGCGGACAAACATTAATTGACTCGAACAAAGGCAGCAACCAAGAGACTTACGAGAAGGTTGAGTATTCACATGTCAGTCACACACTTAGGCCTTGAACCAAAGACAGCAAAAGAAAAGATTAATTAAACATGCAGTGACGCGATTAGACACATACTAATATACTATACAAGTGTGATAAGGTCCCCATGCATTTTGGCCTCTACTGCTCCTACTTGCGTATATATTCTTTCAGATTTTACGTTGTGAGATCGATTTGGAGGATGTGGTTGGTGCATCGACAACTTATCAAATACCGATACAAATGCAGCCCATGTGCTGGATATACGAAAAAGAGAAGTCTTTAGAATGACAATAGACAATATTCTGTACACCACAAGACACATCGGTTCACAAGAACTATTTGTGTACGCCTCGAGATGCAAGCATACATATATATCTCGACGCATAACAAGCGAGTTGAGATCGCATAGAAGACTCTTGTGAGTCAATGTGTTTTGTGATATGACATTATTATTGTCATTCTAGTATTTTTATATATGCATCGAGATCTATGTATGTCCGCATCCTGAAGCGCATATAGATGACTCTTATAAGTCAATATGTCTTGTAGTGTGATATAGTATTGTTATTCTAGCACTTCTCTATAACATAATGGACTCGAGCCCCAAAATAGGGGTGTGATCAAGTTCGGCCGTGTGACATGGTGTTGACATATCAAGGTGTGCACCGTCCGATACACCCTCAACATATTTCTGGAGGTATATCAAAGGCACACAAACGTTGGGTGGCCAAAGTCGGTTTTGTAAATCCTAGTAGCTTCCAAATAAAAAAAAATAACATACCATAATGCTCGTACAGGCATATGGTTAAAAAAAAAAAAATAGGAATAGTAATGGCATAAGCAGACGTCAGCAGAGGAGCAATGTCCCTTGGTTTCCAATCCTCAGTCCCCCCATCTCTCTCTCTCTCTCTCTCTCTCTCACACACTCTAGAGTGAGAGTGAGAGCGAGTGAGTGCTTTCTTCTCCAGACTCCAATGGCTCCCTCATTTTCACATCCCCATTACGGCCATGCGGTGGTCCTCCTCCTCCTCCTCCATGGGGGCGCCCAGTCCCTGAACCTGACCCACATCCTCTCCGGCTTCCCAGAGTTCTCCGGCTTCAACAAGCTGCTGTCCTCGACCTCCCTCCCCTCCGACCTCTCCGGCCGCTCCTCCCTTACCCTCCTGGCCGTCCCCAACCACCTCCTCCGCCGCCAGCCTCCCCCTCCCCCCCCAATCCCTCCCCGACTCCCTCCGCTTCCACGTCCTCCTCCAGTTCCTCTCCCCCTCCGACCTCCTCCTCTTCCCCCCTCCGGCCACCTCCTCACCTCCCTCTTCCAGACCACCGGCCGCGCCCCCAACGACCTCGGCGCCGTCAACATCTCCACCACCGCCGCCACCGCCACCACCCTCATCCGCCCCCTCCTCCCCTCCTCCTCCCCCCCCGCCACCCTCCTCTCCCTCCTCACCTCCCTCCCCTACAACCTCTCCATCTTCTCCATCTCCTCCCTCCTCCTCCCCCAAGGCCTCGACCCCGCCCTCCTCACCGCCTCCTCCTCCTCCTCCTCCCTCCCCTGCCCTCTCCTCCTCCCCTGCTCCCCCCTCAACATCACCAAGCCCCTCCTCGCCGCCCGCTCCTTCTTCGTCGCCGCCTCCCTCCTCTCCGCCTCCGGCGTCCTCCCCGCCTTCCAATCCGACGAGGCCGGCGCCGGTATCACTCTCTTCGTCCCCACCGACGACGCCTTCTCCGTCCTCCCCACCTCACTCCGCCTCCAGTCCCTCCCGGCGGACCAGAAGTCCACGCTCCTCAAGTTCCACGTTTTGCACTCCTACTACCCGCTCGGATCGCTTGAGTCCATTGTCAATCCCGTGCAGCCCACTCTCGCCACGGAGGACCGCGGCGCGGGGACCTTTACGTTGAACATTACTCGCGTCAATGGGTCGGTCGCCATTGATACTGGCCTCGTCCAGGCTTCGATTACTCAGACGGTGTTCGATCAGAATCCCCTTGCGATCTTTGCGGTGTCGAGGGTGCTGCTGCCGAGGGAGATATTTGGGGGGGGAAGGAAGGGGGGTGAGTACTGGGAGGAGCTCTGCTGCTGGTGCTGGCGGTGGTGGTGGGGCTCCGGTGGGGGCGCCGGTGGGGTCTCCGCCGGGGATGGAGAGTCCCGCCGCTACCCATTTGTCGTCGTCTTCGTCCTCGTCGCCGACGGGGTTGGAGAGTACTAGTAGCTCGACCTCCATTATTGGCGGATCTGCTCTGTTCACTCGCTGTTTTTGTTGGTGTATAGTTGGGTTGTTGTGTTTATTTGTATGATGAGCCGATTGACGAGATGAGATGGGATTCGCTGTTCTCTTCATCTCCGTTAATTTGGGCGAGTTTTTCTTTTTTTTTTTTGTTTCTAATTTTTGTTCATTGAATTGAATTTAGCTGCAAATGCAGGGGAAAGTTGTGAACTTCGTACAAATCCAAGAGAATAAGTTGAGATGGGAAGGAAAGATCGAATTTTTTTTCTCCTCTGTTGTGTTCAATTGCATTGTATATCTACTGCTCTGTTGTAAAGATTGATGAAATTGACTGTTTTTTGAGAAATGTTGCACTTTTTCATTTTCTACAGAGAAATCGAAGAACAATGTAGGTTCTTATCTATGTTAGGAATCATGGGTTCTTGTTAGTTCTGCAAATCAGATCGAAATTCGACCTCCATTGATGAACAAACATGAAGCTCTGTTGTTTCTTTGAGCGTTTTTGCTAAAGTGAGCTTTGATGGATCTGCTGCTAACGTGCGCCGAGAAAAAATCGCATTAAAAGACAAGTGGCATACAACTTTCTTTCTGGCTTTACGGCTAAACCGTCGATCGGTTCATTGTAATTTATAGAAGGTGTCGAGGGCACGATCGTCCAAGAAAAATTACGGTGTACGGTAATACTTTTTGAATAATAGTAGATTTGACTGCACGGCTCATCTTTATCGGACAGCATTAGAGCCCGTTCAAGTTGTCTGATGGAGATGGGTTTGCCTCGAACGGCGTGGATTGAGTGATTTAAGATAGTGATTGCGCACGTGTAGGGATGAAAGCGAAGGGGGAGTCAGTGCGCATCGGCTGTTGCGCGATGCGCGCGCCTTATCATTTCTCTTCGCACTCTATCGCTCTCTATCGCTCGCGCCCTTTTTTTTTCGTTGTTGGTTGTGTCGGCCAATGAGGTGTTTACACGTGTTGGATAAAGAAGTGAGACAGCTAGTGCCATTTAAGTGCCATTATTGTAAGCTTCGAGTTTCTCAAAGCTTAAGAGGGCCGCTAAGGGCACCCACCGTTTCATGAAGGCACCCAGATTAATGTGGGCACTAACCAATTTACCTGGGGCACCAAAAAATTAGACCTGAAATACCCCTCTAACCAATTTACACAGGGCACCAAAAACCCCCTCTGCAAAACAGAGGCACCCCACCACCGTCCTCTTACTTGACTTTCTTCATTTCTCGTCAACGAACCACCTAGCAATCCCGAATCTAAGTTGTATTCGTTCCTCTATGTCTCTCTCTCTCTGTTGTAGGACGTTTTCGAGTTTGAAGACTACGAGTTTTGGTCGATTTCATATCCAAATTAGGGCTCGGTTCAAGTTTTTCGTTCACACATCGATAGTGTTGAAATCGATCATTTGAATGTGCGTTGGTAGTCTAATTAAGTTGCATTTGATAGAGTAGTTGTTATGTTTGTGTGGCGGTGCATTCAATGGTTCATTTATTGGGCGTTCGTGGTTCTCGGCCACACGGGCCGAGAGATTTTGTTTACGATGATCTCGACCAAGCATGACCGAGAATGTAAAATAGCTCTCGGTTGTCCATAACCGAGACTTTTATTGTCGTCTCGGTCACCACTTCACCGAGTAAGTCGAAGTGTATAGTTTATGTCATGTCGGTGATGTCCAACCGAGAATGTAGAATAGCTCTTGGTTGTCCATTACCGAGATCATTATTCGATTCTCGGTGGAAGGTGACCGAGACGTGTGCATAACTCTCGGTTCTGCGAGGCCGAATCAATCGCGTCAAAAAAAAAAAACATCGAAAATTTGAGAAACCCTACGTTGACAAAAAACAGTTCATTCAAACCATCATATGGTTATCAAACATTGTTACATCGTTGTCGGATGATGTCAATCTGCAAGAATCGATAAACGGTCGGCAAACGCAATGTCGTTTTAGGTTCAAGCTTGGTGGTGGGGTGCCCCGTTTTTTCATCAAAATGGTTTGTAGGGTTTGAATCAATATATATACGGGGGCAAAATGGTCTTTTCCATTTTATTTGAAATTTTACAAAAAAATTGGGTGCATTCATGAAACGGTGGGGTGCCCTTAGCGGCCCTCAAGCTTAATTGAGCAATTTATGAATCAAAAGGTTTAAGGGTTGACACTTTAATGTATCTTCTTTATATTTCATTATCAATACAATAAATCTACTTTGAGTAATAAGTCTGGACTCATAAAGAAGTTTTTAAATTTTTTGTAAATATTTAAGAAGTATCGAAAGAATTTTATAAGTGATTATAGTTGCTTCATTAATTGCTCGATGATATATTTAAAATTAAAAAAAGTTTAAAGTCCGGAATCACGAGTCCAAATAGCACTACCCTTATCAATAATAGAAGACCATACACATATAATTAAATGTGCGTCACAACAACAACAACAACAATATAGCATAAATTCTAAACAATAAATCTACTTGGACTAATGAGTCCTGGACTCATATGGATGTTTTTCAATTTTTTACAAATATTTAAGGGGTAACAAAAGATTTTTACAAGTGATTGTGTCTTTCATTAATTACTTGAGGATGACTTTGAAATAATTTTTTTTTGTGAGTCTGGACTCATGAGTCCAAATAGCACTACCCAATTCCAAATTAGTAAATTCGGATCGACATGTGAAACACACTTTCACTCATTTTTCACCACATCCGAGTTTCAATGCTTCGGTGGGAACATCCTAACACTTATCTCATTTGTTTGAACTTTTATAAAAGTGACAAAAGTTTTACATTGAATGTCAATCTATCGCAACCTTCGATATTTTTTCAAAATAAAAAATTAGCTTGGAGCATCCCCTATATTCCAGACTTTTCCTCCCTCATTTTCTTAGTACTGAAAATGGACTTCAAAGTCATCTTCCTTTATCTGGACTTAAGTCCGATTATGTAGTGCACGTAGTGTTCTACATAAATGGATTTTGCTTATACGAAATAAATAATTTTTGCACCCACCAAGATTTTAACCTATGACCTTTTACTTCCAAATCTCACACCAAACTATTGAGTCACTCAATTGATTTTCACATAGATGGAATTTATTATATCAAATAAATACTACGTACATTATTTGTAGTTAATTATTGAATTTACATAATCTTGTACTCTTTCGAACCAAACTTAGACATTTTATTGGCATGTGTAACTATACTTCATTGTTCACGAGTTCGGATACTTGCTTATCAAGTACTTAAAAAAAAATTAATATAAATATGAAAAAAGTGTAAGTAGTTCAGTTTGAACCTAAAATTTCAAAATCAATTTTGTTTCAACTTAATTACATCACCAAGCTAACTTCTAGTAATATATATATTTTTGCCTTCTAAAATATATAAATTTAGTCATAAATTTCTAATTCGAGCAAGTATTAGGCCTAAGCAATGGCTTAAAAGACTCGGCCCGAGCTTACTTGAGGTCGCCTAGTAAACAGGTCAATATGTAACTCTAAATATCTATGTACGGCTATGTAGTGTACGCCAATTACCTCATTGAGACGTAATTTTAATTTAAACAACATAAAGATCGGTCTATATATATGTAGTGTGATACTATGATATATATATATATATATATATATATATATTGATTTTCTTTGTGTATGTATATAATATATGACATTTGTTCTTGTATAGCCCATTGTTATAAAGGTACAACAATTTGACTAGTATAGAGCACGAAGAATTATTGGTACTATTTACTCGTTATTACTGTACTATAGACAGCCTAATTAATATTGAATGCCTTCAACCAGATCAATTTGACTGGATTATATTACCTTCACAACATTTGACCGGTTAGTTATACATGTTTTACATTCCAATTAAATTGCTTAATTTTATATGATCGATCTATACACACATAGACCAAACTTTTGATTACACCAATATAATCCTCTTATCTCGTGCACCAAAAACATTAATATGACCACAGACAACAAATGAAACAGTACATGCATGCATGCAACTTCAAGGGAGCGGTGTACAAGGATTAGATTTAGTCCAATTTGGATCTATCCACGATCAAGTCCAATTATACCACGGATTGGAAATAAAATTATAATTCATTCTAGTCTATTTCTTTTATTGATCCAACTCGATCCGAAACAAAAAAAAAAGACTGAACTGGATCAAGTTAAATGGATTATCAATCGTAATATTAATACTTAATTATAAAACTACAAAATTAATATTAAAAAAAATTTAAGCAAATAATAATAGGTAAAAAAAGAAAGGTGTAATTAATGAGGTGAATGATGAATAAGATTTTTAGTTCAAATAACTTAATTTCTCATTATTTTTATATATTTATTAATTGACTTTGTAACTTTAAGTTTGTACTTGAACACAAAAATAATTAATTTAATTTTTTTTATAGGAACGAGACTTTATTTTATATAGCCAGAGAATGTATATACATAACGGGGAAACATAAAATAAAGTCGAAAAAAACTCTATCAATGTAATAAGAAAAAAAACTCGTCGTCCCGATAAAACCTCCATTAAATAATAGACGAGTTAGTGAAATAAAAATACTGACATTATTTCAATACAGTTCAATATATATTTCAATTAAGAATATATGTATGTATATATATACATACATTAGACATATAATTAAAGGTCGATTAGACCTAAAAATTGGATCCGCCCATTAAGATATACAATCTGCAATCTAGTCAAATATTTGCAATCTAACCTAATTTAATAAATTCAAAATATAAACCAATTATAAAGCTAATTGAATTAGATGATTCAACTCGATTTGGGGATATATTTGTGGATTTCATGTATACATGCGTTCCCACCATTGGTTGGAAGAGACTAATTGTACATTCATTATTTAGAGGCGAAAAATTGGGTGACATGCATATGTAGTACTACTTTTGACAGAGAAGTCCTAGTCTCCTCGCTAGTTTACTAACTAATCCAATCCAATTAATCTCGAAGACCAAAACGTGGGACGTCGTGCATGATGTTGCAATGTTGCATGCACTGCAAATCCGATCAAACACGCTCTTGAACACGATTCACATGCACGCACGGTCTGTCGCACACCATTCGTTGATGATGCAAGTTATATATGCGAGGATGGGATTAATTAGCTGCGTGGACAGAGATTAATTAGACAAAGAGATCGACATTACTACATACTATATATATTGATCGATCATAAGAGTACGTTGTTCTTTTAATTAATCGGGAATCAATTAAGCACCTACTTCACTGTTCTTACGTACATTTTTGTATCTATGTACTTCTCATATGCCTTACATCAATGATCAATCTTTATTATCTATTTAATACTTGCTCCCGAAGGAAAAACTTAGGAACATTCAAGAGTGCATATAAAGTTACAAGTTAAGACCAAAAGAAGACTTCTTATCGCATGTACGTCAAAGTTTGATGTCAATTAATTAATAAAGAATTAGTTATAATTAAGAGTGTTAGGTATGCATATCCATGTTAAAATAATAATACGATCTTGAAATTAAAAACCTTACGTGAAGTTTTACTATTTTTAAAACCAAACCCATTTATATAGTCTTTAGATATAAACGTTTAAAGTTTGAAACTATATGTAGTGTGTGCAGAGAAACGATGCAAGTCTAGTCTTTTACGTAATATAAGAAAAAGGAACAGATATAAAAAGTGCCTTGAATACTTTCACACTTAACGAGTATATATATCAACTTGACTAATTCAAAAGTGAAATAATATCTCTTCGTCGAACCAACCAAATATCAATTACTACTATATGACTAAATAGTTACATGTATAGTATATACGTACATATTCAACCTTACAGAAAAGTTCTCTCGGACTCCTAATTAATTTCACACACTGGTGACTTCAATCTTTCAATTGTCATATTTACACAAAGTGACATCATCGCATAGTCTTTTCATATTTACTTTTTTGAACAATTCAATTTGTTTTACAATGTGTTCTTGACCCATTACATATATGAATATTACGTAGGGATATAAACAATTAAGCTAGATACCTACAAGATTTTATCCGCTCATATCCATACCCTATATATAAATATATATCAAATCTTATTAAAATTACTAGCGGTAGTGGCTAAACGAACTCCAATTTTTACTAGTGCATACCCAGTCTCGCTTTTTTACCTTTTGTAAAATGACCAAACTACCCTTTATATATAAAGGTTTTTTTTTTTTCCTCACTCTCGTACATACCCCACCTCATAAACCCACTTTTAAGACGAGCTCCCCGCCCTTAACTTGCACCATCATATTCAGCTGAAATAGACGTAATTTGGCAAGATCGCGTTGGGTCTTTGTAGGTAAAGTTAGATCTCACTATTTTAGGTTCGATTTTTCGAGTTGATTGGCGATATTTGGAGTCGTTTTTTATTTAATTGTCGATGGTGCTTAGGGATTTGATTTTGTGCTCCAATCTCAATTTTTAGGGGCAAAATATGGATGGATAATTCAAGATCCATTTACAATAAAACCACCTAATTTTTGTCCATTTCATAAATATTTAGGAGATTTCAAATATTTTTCTTCGTTCTTGTCACTTACGGGTCTCGGTCGCATATCCCACCGAGACCTTTCCATCTCTCAGCTAGACCTCTACTCTCATTGAAACTTTTTGCAGAGATCTCGGTTCTGTGTGACTGAAGTTCTAGACTTCACTTCTTCACTATTTGTAGGGCATTGACAAAATCAGATCCCAAATTATATATGATTTATTTCTTATATATTCATATTATTTTAATTTCTTGACTGAGATAATAGTTTCTTAAAATGAAAAATTCAATTCAAATTTCAAGTCATGAAATATATCGAGTATACACACAGAGACATCATTCTTAGTTGGCCACGCCCACATAAATAGACAAAAAACACTGCATATTTTTGGTCTGAGCCAACCATTTCTCCCAGTTGTGGTTGCCCTCATTCATGACCATCCCTCCCAATCAAAGTCAACTCACCAAGGGCACCCTCGTCATTTCACAACCACCCTCCTCTTGCATGCAGTCACGCGGTGCGTAACACATTACACAACTACAATCTAATAAATAATCTCCAACAACTCCACCACATGAGTCACAAAAAAACTCAAAAAACCAACATGAGAGAGCAAACAAGCCTCACCGCATTCCCTCCACGTGTCACTCATCCTTCCACTCCACCAAGATCAACGTCCCTCAATATCTGTCCCCCACAATTGATTACATTTTTAGGGTAAAATATATATATATATATATATATATATATATATATATATATATATATATATATATATTATGTATCTTATCATTTAAGGTTTTTAAAATTTATCCAAAAGTCTCAATTTTTACAAATATATCCCAACGTTTTTATTAATGATACACGAAAATCACTTCTAGAGAACAATTTTTAGGAGTTTTTTCTATTAGGACTTTAGGTATTATTTGGCAAGGTTCGACTTTTATTAATGGGGCTCGACTAGCCGATTCTTCCATCTTATATTTGGTCATTCTTTGGATTATATTCTTCTCTCCCTCAACTTCTTTTTCTATTCTTTTTTATGTTTTTCTATGATAAACTAAACTCATGGCATAGACAAGACTGCGAGGGAGGTTCGACTACTTTTATCCATGGATTTGTGAGGTTTATTTATTTTAATTTCATTGCTTATCATTGATATTTTAAACTCAGGGGGTGCGTCAGACACCTCTTCAAAAATGTTGGCCATGTGTGGCCGAAACTCGCGGGTAACAAGAACAAACAAAAAAATTCTAAAACTCCTAAAAAATACATGATAATGACCAAAAAATAGTGAGTTTTGCTTGGAATCGCTTGATATTTTCGATTTCATCGAGACTTTGTACCTAAAATGCAAGATTTAACCCCCAAATCGAAGTCATAAACTCAACAACAAAACCACAAACAATACAAATTCTAAAAAAGAAAAAAATTCCAAAAACCTCAAAATCGCCAGTAAAAGATATGATGAATGCACCCATGACGTCAAATCGATGTGGTTTTGCTCAGATTTCGTCGGATTTGGGTTGGTGGTGAGAATGTGATTTGAGAGAAGAGTGACCGGGGTATGAATGAGTAAAAACTTTTTCATTTCACTAGGGGCTGAAAAAAAATAAAAAACGGGGTAAAATGAGTAAAAAGTGGTCTGAATAGTCTGGGCCCTAATTTATCATTTTATAAGCTACAATTTGTAAGGTTAGAAGCTTGAAAATAGAAAGATTTTAGAATAAATTTGTAAAAAACTAAAACATTAAGATGTATTTGTAAAAATTGAAACATTAAAATAAATTTGTAAAAAACTCAAAACGTTAGGATGTATTTGCAAAAATTTGTAAAAAAACTCAAAACTTTAGGATATATTATGCTATTTGCCTTTTTTTTTAATAGCTCAAGATGTCCAAACCGCTCCCAAAGGGTGGGGTGTAGTGGCAAAACAAAGAAGAACACTAAAACTTTGATTGAGTCAGATGTCATGAATTCAAATTTTGATAGCAAGAACACTAAAACTTTGATTTAAGTAAATGTTATGGATTAGATTTTTAATTGATAGCTATATTTATATTTTCTTAGTTTAGCTAAGTTATAAGGTTAGATGCCTAGTTAACTCCAATATAATTAATCAAATTAAAGTAAAGAGATGTCGAAAAAGAGTCAAACACTTATGATAACATAAAGAACCTGTCATTACTTTGAATAGATTAATCCTGAGAATTAATCGGGAGTTCCAACTCTATAAGCAAAAGAAACTAAGAAAGCCACGAAAAATTGAACTCATGACCTAGGCCAGGGCCAACCCTGGATTTCAATCTTTGACTTTCCACTAACCTAACCACAGTTAATCTTAAACCTCCCAAGTCACCCTAGTCAACGCCCCACGCGTTGATAGCTTTAAAAAACAAATAAAACAAAAAGCGAATTTCAAACGCTCACCCAAAAGTCAACGTTCCTCTCTCCTTCTTCACCTCTTCATTTCTAGTATTTGTTTTTCAAATTTCAGAGAGAAGAACCGAAAACCAATGAAACGCGCGTATCGGGTCTAGTGTTTCGTGACGCCCAAAACGCAACGAAGCCTTCGATTCTCTTCAATGGGCAACTGCTCTGCCAAGCTCAGACTCTGCTGTTTTAACCCCGGAGCACGTACGCCGTTCGATCTCGCGGTCGTTGAGCCGCTCGATGAAGGCCTCGGCCACTCCTTCTGTTACGTTCGCCCAGACCCGAAATATCGGCTCTGTTACGACACCACAACAACGACAACGAAGACGACGACGGCAACGACAACCACAACAACAACAACGTTTTGTTCGATCTCTGGCGCGTCAGTGAGCGCGAACACATCGACCCATTGTTCCAACGACTTCAATTCACAGATCAGCGTCGACAGGTCCTCTGTTTTCGAGTGTTCCGACTCGTTCGTATCGGTACCGTTACAGCCCGTCCCGCGTTGTTGGGCCAATTCAGGGCCGTTGATTGAAAGGGGGTTTTTATCTGGGCCGCTCGATCATGGGTTCTCGTTATTCGAGGCAGAGAAGGTGATGCAGAGGAGCTTCTCTCACGGGGGTTTAGCGATGAAATTGAGGTCCAAAGGTGGGAACTTTGTCGGGGATTTGAAGAGGGCGATCGCGAAGAAGATGAATCGCGGTCCGAGGCCGGTCGTCGCGCCGATTAGGGGAGTGGTTAGAGAGCCTGATTGGATTAGTTATGATAACAATTTGACAGTGAGCAGTGAAGGGAGTTTAGAGAGTGATGAGTGTTTTGAAGGGCAGGGTCTTCAATGGGCACAGGGGAAAGCAGGGGAGGATCGTGTTCAGGTTGTGATTTCTGAGGAGGATAGATGGGTTTTTGTTGGGATTTATGATGGATTCAATGGTCCTGATGCACCTGATTTCTTGTGCTCCAATCTCTACACTTCAGTTCAAGAGCAATTGAAGGGATTGCTATGTGAAAAAGACTCCAATTCCCCCAATTTTCAACAATGGATTCGAATCCGGAAGAGCTTGATCAATCAAGAAAAACAAGCCAATTCTCCAATCAAGAGTACCTACATGGAGAGGAGGATTGGAAGAATTCCAAGACGAAGAAGGGGAGAGGAGGAAGGAATTCGAAAGCGAAGAAGTGGGAGGAGAGTCAGAGGAGATGGAAATGTGAATGGGAGAGGGAAAGATTGGAGCTTGATAGGAAATTGAAGGAGCATTCTAGTTTTTCGGGGTCCAAAGGTGGAGGTTCTGCGAATCACGCCGATGTGTTGAAGGCGCTGTCGCGGGCGATGAACAACGCCGAGGAGTCGTTTTTGGAGATCACTGAGATGATGACCAAGGAGAATCCTGAGTTGGCCATGATGGGTTCTTGTGTTCTGGTTATGCTGATGAAGGGAGAGGATGTCTACATTGTAAATGTAGGTGATAGTCGCGCCGTTTTAGCGCAGAAACCTGAGCTTGATCTCGGCCTTGGCCAAGCTCGCCATGATTTGGAGCGAATCAATGAAGAGACCGCGAACGATGTCGCCGAAGATTCAGAGAAACTGCCTGGTTTAACTGCTCTTCAGCTCACCCAAGACCATAGCACTTCTATACAAGAGGTACACTCATAGCTATATATATGCAGTTCTATATAACAATTGGTGCCTTCACAAGCATGTATAGAAGTATATATGACAAGGTTCAATCCATGTTTGATGTTTCCATTGCAGGAAGTTGAAAGAATCAAGATTGAGCATACAGACGATGCTTCTGCGATCACCAATGATCGCGTGAAGGGATCGCTTGAAGGTAACGCGCGCTTTTGGCGCTGGATTTCTCAAGAAGGTAATAACTGAATCTAGTGATCTAGTAGATGTACTAGTTTTGATGAAAGTTAATGTTTGACAAGCTTAGTGTTTGTGGATTGTTTTTGCAGCCTAAATTGAACAATGCACTACTAGAGGTGTTCAGGATCAACTACATTGGGACATCTCCATATATCACATGTTTCCCTTCTCTCTACCATCATAGACTGAATCCTAGAGACAGGTTTTTGATTTTGTCATCTGATGGCCTCTACCAATACTTCACAAATGAAGAGGCAGTCTCAGAAGTTGAGCAGTTCATTGCTACTTCACCCGAAGGCGATCCTGCTCAACACCTCGTCGAAGAAGTCCTATTTCGCGCGGCGAAAAAAGCAGGTATAAACACAAATCCTTCATCAGCAAAAGAATTGGAAACTTTCAACACTTGGAGCTTGAGAAAAAAAAAAAAAATGTTGACAAACTTTCAATAGAAACTGTAGAAATTCGACGAGGTAGGGGCATACCAAAGTTAACATGGGATGCATTAATTAGGAGGGATTTGAATGGTTTGCAAAGCTCACCATCAATTGCACTTAATCGAGCACAATGGAAAAAGTTTGATCCATGTAGCCGACCCGAGTTAATTTGGGACTGAGGCTATGTTGTTGTTGTTGTTGTTGTTGTTGACAAACTTGTTTTGGTCTGTTTCAGGTATGGATTTCCATGACTTGCTTGAAATACCACAAGGAGACCGCCGGCGGTACCACGACGATATTTCCATTATCGTTATTTCCTTCGAAGGAAGGATATGGAGATCATTTGCTCAAATTGAGAAGCCCACAGAATAGGAGATATAGATATTCATCAAGAGGGATAACAAAAAAATAGGGAGATCTGAAGGGGGACTTTTTCTGTAATCCCTTTTCATAACACAGTCAGTTCTGTATCATACATACTATGTAATACTAGGACAGTACATAAATATATACACAAATGTAAAAGAGAGTTTTGGGAAGTGTAATCACTTATTCATTTGAGTTTTGTACTATCACACCAAATTTTAATTCTGATATATGCTATTCTTCAAAAGTTCATTTGTTTAGCATCTGATTTTTCTGTTGAACACTTGTTTCAGGTTCCACCATAAGTTTGAATCAAAATGAACACACTGAAGAGAGCACAATGAGTCCTAAACATGAGTTGTCATAACAGTAAACCCTAAACATGGGAATAGTGAAAAACTGTTAAAAAAGTGGATTGGAGGGAAATTAGGATTGTCAACAAGATATCCATCTCGTGTATTAGTTTTCAAAACGCGCTTTCGAGCGAGGATTGAGAACTGATTCAATCCAATATGTTCAAGCACTACAAGCCATGGTGGGGTATGCTAGAAATTCTAACATTTACTTAGTCAAGAGAATTATGATATTGGAAAAAAGAATGCAGTGCAGCAGCAATAAATATAAGTTACTGATCAAACTTATGATGTTTTTGACTCTTGCTTATGATAATCATATTTTGACTCTGTCAAGTCATTGTCATCCATTATGTGATGGCTTTTCTTTGGTTTGTTTAGTTTTAGGAAATATTGATAGTGACAACCACAAGGGCAATGTTGATGGTGGCCATTTCTTGGGAAACAATTGGAATCAGACAAGAAGCATGTGTGGATATCTACCATGACAGATCTCTTTGTGGGAGATTTGGCAAACAATTCACTTGATTCCCACTTTTAGATTATACTGTTTGTTTGAGGGAACCCCCATTGTTGACAGTTGATTTAGTACCTTAATGTCTACCAGAAAGACTAGGATTTTACTGTTTGTTTATGTAGATAGGTTTCTATTGAAGAAAATAATCAAGATAATGTTTCCTTGCATTTTCTATCAAGCGCAAACATTAAAAAGGAAGACCAAAGGCATCATCCAAAATGTTGAGACAGACTTAATGGATTTGACATTTCCATTCAACTCGACTTGATGCAGATGACGATGTCATTCGGTAGTCTTTTAAATTTTTTGATTGACAGATCCCAAGTAAATCTTAAATCTACCCTTATACATTCAATTTCTAGTGCATCGAGTTTTCTAATGAGGGCAGTTGCATTTAGTCTTTGTATGTATCTAAGTCACCACCACTGCTCTGCTCCTTTTTTTCTTTTTTTTTTTTTTTTCTATCGATGTTACCCCAACTTTTCTTTGAATTTCCGCATTTCTTATCTTATCCACCGAAACATCATCATCTCCGCTAATCACATGTATTTGTTGTCTTTATCATCCACCATTCACTCATAAAGTCTAACAAAGCCTACGAGTAATAAAACAGAATGCAGAAATGCCGATATTGTCCATCTAAACACTTATAAGAGTTTGAAGGGATTAACAAATACAAATAACAGGGTGGCTCAAGCCAGATCAATAATTTTCATGGTTTCATGATTCAGTCTAATTGATATGCTATGCAGCAAATTGGTATGAGATAATTAGATACCATCATGCAGAAAGGAAGAATAAAGTAATGAATTTGTATCATTTTGTTATTTTAATGGTTGAAACATGTTCAAATCAACAATCTTTATCTGTACACCAGATTAATCTACAAAAAGCCCCCATCAACCCATCAAGTTACAAGAGTAGTATCAAGCCATGAATATGTACATACTAAGGCAGCAGATAAGTACATTATAAGTTTCGTAAATGCGTATTACAGAAGATAGACACAAAGCGTACCAATTATTCACCTTCGAGATTGGCAGAGCCAGTCTTGAATAGCACGGCGAAGTGCATAGTTAGGAGTAAGGTGCAAATTGCTCAATTTTAAGTTGGTCATTGGAGAGGTCTCGCGTCCATTTCTAAACCATCCACGTATAGCTTCACCTTCATAAGTAAATCCATCCGCGGCCAGGTGAGGATCGTACATGATTTCCTGCAAGCATCATATTATAAGTAACAAAAGACATGGAAAATTGAGCATTTTTCACTTCCAGAGGAGACATCCCGACATCCCAAAGATTAGCATACTAGAACAAGCATTAGTCACTAATATGGAGAGCATTGTCGTTCTGTACGTCTCAATGATGTCCAAATCTAAGGTTAACAATGAAAAATGTATATGATCCATCACCTGCAAAATTGGGCACAAGAAGTATGAAGGCACAGGTTGTTCTTCAGCTAGGTATAACTGCTCCAGCTCTCTCACCATGTTCGGGGTCAGCGAAGGTCGATCTCTACCATTCACTTTGCAGAATTGTAAAGCCAGCTCTGCTAATCTCATGGTAACAAACATTGGCCAGTCACCAGCTAATGGATCCAATATGGATGCCAATTCTCCGGAGAGCATAGCTCGACGCACCTCACTTTCTAATCCAACTGGAGGCCTTCCTGTGAGCAACTGTAGAATAACAACCCCAAAGGAATATATATCAGACTTAGACGACTTATTCCTATTTGTGCTCAACTCAGGGTCTCTGTAGGGAAATGCACTTGCTCTCTCTGAAGTCCCTCGGAAACTTGGACATCGTGCAGTCTCCTCTGGAATGATGTGGCAAATCCCAAAATCTCCAATCTTGCAGTTGAATTCTGAATCTAGAAGAATATTTTCAGGTTTAAGATTTCCATGAACAATTGCTTCAGGCTTGGATGAGTGCAAGTAAAGGAGAGCACTTGAGATTTCAGCAGCAATTCGAGCTCGGATCTTCCAGGTTAGAAGACGCTTGTTAGTTCTGTGAAAAAGATGATCTTGGATGCTCCCATTGGACATGTATTCAGACACAAGGGACCAGGCTTCCAAGCATGAGCCAATCAATGTCACCAGATGAGGATGCTTTAGCTTGCTGAGAAGTTTGACCTGCAAGCATGAATAAAGGTTAAATAGCGAAAATTATAATGAGGAACAAGAATGATTTTTTTCAGCAAAAGACTAAGAAGAATCAATCCGTTGGCACGTTATATTAGGTAGGTTGACGTAAAAGAGAGGTTTACCTCCTGTTGGAACTCCAATATACCATGCAAGTTAACTGGATTTAGCTTCTTTACGACAATACTCCGGTCGGATATCTCTCCCTTGTATACACAACCATGCTCTCCTTGACCAATCTTGAAACTCTCAGAAAAATTGTAAGTCGCCGCAAGCAGATCAGACAAAGAATACTCTGTGAAATTTGTGCTTGTGATGACAGAATTGGGATCACCTCCATTTAAGGCTCTCGCTTGCCCATGACTTTTCCAACATTCAAGTTCCCGAATAGCTTCCTCTTTCTGCCGATAAATTTTTTGTCTTTCATGCTTAAGAGTTCCTAGGGAAGCTTGAATGAGTCCCAACTCTCTAGCAGCTTCTTTCTGGCGATGTGCTGCTTCTCGAGCACGACAGTCAAGGAAAGCTACATTCCTCATGGCTCTATGTAGCTCCTTCCCTAACCGTTCTTTCTGTTCCATAACTTCTTCTAGTTCTCTTCGAGTATTTGTTAATCTCTCCTCAACTTCTTTTCTCAGGTTAACTTCACTTTCACGCGCAGCTTCAAAAGTCTTGACCTGGCAAGGGCAGGAAGGAGATCCTTTCAGACAGTACAAGGGAAAGGAGTATAAAATTTGTCAAATATGATTCATATGCTTACAGTATTATTTCTTTTGTAAATGTAACTAACTACCATACACAAATATATAGAGATTATACTGCATGTTACATTTTTTTTTTTTTTTTTTTTTTTTGCGATTGCCTACCACAGCTCACAATTAGTTAACAATAAAGATTAGATTATGCTGATGGTTCCTACTACTGAAAGGATACCAATGGTTAGAAGAAGAAAAAAAACAGATGAAGTTCGAAGACATAGTTGCAAAGTATCATCAGGAAATCAAGAAGAGTCAAACGTACTCTATTGATAGCTCCCAAAGCTTCCGATTCTAGTCTTCTGCCCTTCAATAACTCCATAAATGCTTCATTTTTTGATGTTTCTGCTTCTGCTCTGATTTCTACAATCTGATTATATAAGTTTTGTTCCTCCACTTTTAAATGACACTGAAAAGATTCAGATGAGAAGCTATTTGCATTTGATGTACAATGTGATAGTGAAACTCTATCCGCAGGACTGGAAACGGTAGTTTCATTGTGATCTTGCTCCCCTATATCCCAGATTCTGTTGTGAGAAGTGGCACGGAGTGCATCAGAAGGATAAGAATTGAATCGGGCAAAAGTATTGCTAAGAAAGCATTCACTCTCATGATTGTGAGAGGAGTTCAGGCTTGGCATATCTGTTTCTGTAGTTTTACGCATTCTGAAAGTTGACTGAAGAATGCTTGAACCTTCAGAAGCCTCCCTTGTCCACACATTTTTCCCTTTATAGACGAACAAGATCTCACAAAATGTGGGGGCATTTTTAGAAGCGTAAGTTGCCTTGCCAGAGCTCTTCTTAACCTTCATGCAACTGCATTGCACCCATCAGAATTTTCTACTTGCATAAATAACAAAAGAGGGTAGTTAAACCTGTGACATCATATATATTTTAGCAACAGGAATAAAGAAATAATCAAGGATTGTCTAACAATAATGCCAATGCAATAGTAGGAACAAAAGGATACCGATTCTAGTCTTCTAGACTTACACTAATTTGAAACCAGATGGTTGCCGAGGAATGCTTTTGCTCTTGGACCTTTAATTTACTAACACGGACTTTTTCTTTTTAATAATAAGTAACAGGGATGGGGTTATAATTTTTAACTCATGAACTGCATGTTTGCTAGTGTAACAATATACATCATTCAAAGATTTTTTAAGGATTAAGGCATTGTCAACAGAAACCATTTCTCAACTAAAGAAATGCACTGAAACTAAGGCTATAACCAAAACACTTACTTGTAGGGCGGTGCCCCCATTACAAGCTTCCTAATGCCATGCACATTCACCAATTCTATGATGCCCTTATGAACTTGATCGTTTTCAATTGTTATAATGCTTGCTTTCACCTGCAATTTGATTTTTTCAATCAGTTTCAAAGTGCTTTATCAGATGACGCCTAACACGCAACAAAGTTGAAGCTATTCATTCTCAGTAAATGCAAAGATTCGTAAGCCATAAATTCCTAAAATAGTGTTGTTTAGTGGGAAAAACATTCAAGATAAGGAAATCAACACATGAGAAAAGTTCCAATCAGACCGCCATAAAAGAAGGAAAAAATTCCATGTCTATAACTTCAGTATTTGGTCGAGAGACCGAACTGTATTCACTCAGAGATATATAAGTAATAACTAATAACAGAAGTAAACCCCCAGAGTAATATGGAGCCATATCTTAGTTTCTTCTCCACTTTTGTCTTTGCACTACCTAAAGCTCCTAAAACGCCCAAGTAAAAACCAGAAAATGATAACGAAAAAATGTCGAAGTACATGAATCGTGACAATATATGCGTTCGGATAAGCAAAATATTTCGCTATATGTTTCTAATTGGAATTTGTTGCCACGGACTGATAACCCTTCAAAAGGAAGACAGTAAAACAAGATTACCTATTCAGCAGGAACGAAAATAGATAACAAAGCCCCATAGAGAATACTAGAAAGTGGAAGCTAAATGGGGTTTATATTAAACAAAAGGAATGCCCTCAACAATCTCAAACATCAAGTCATTCCAAGCCACAAAAGAAATTACAGTACAGATGTATGTGCTAAGAAAGAAAGAGAAAGACAGAAACCTGGGCTCTGGAACAAATGTCCAAATAATTAAACAACAGATTCTTGGTCTGTTTCCTCTCTTCCCTTCTATGCATATAAAGCAATTCCTCATTTGCTTGAGATGCAGGAAGCCTTCCTACTGCAACAACAATAGTAACAGCAAAATACAGATTACACAAACAGAGAAGTAATTAAAAAAAATAAGTTAAATTATAAAGGGTAATCATGAAAAAGAGAATTTAAGAATGAGAGATTGAGAGAGATGCAATTGAGAATTACATGGTGTGGGAATAGTGGAAGAAGGTTGATGAACATGAAGAAGAACAACTGGGTGACTCTTAAACCTCCTAAAAGTCCAGTGAAGCAAATCAACAGCTTTCTGCACCGATTTCCCCACAGCCACGTGCACCGCTTGTTCCTCGCCGCCGCCGCCGCCGCTCTCCTCTGAGATTTCCGGCATCTACACTGCTTAAGCTCCAACCCGATTTCCACATACCCAATTATGAGAAGAAAACTGGGATCTGGGTACCACAAGTCCAGGTAGAAGAGGAGAAGTGGGACTCAAAATCTCCATAGGTGTCCTCCAATAAGAACAATAGGCAAAACAAACAGCATTTAAGAGGTGAAATTATGTATTTAAGGATCCATAATGGAGGATCCAAATGGGGTACAAGCAATAAAGGGAAGAGGAGGGTTTGGTGGTTTGGTGTGTTTTTCCTCTTCATTTTGTATTCTAAAGGAGGTGTTGACTAGAGTGACTTGAGAATTGAGTGATGGTTTCAGTTTGAAAAGGACCCTAGCAATACAAAACAAAGCCACCACCAAACGAGTATGAGTCTGTGTTTCCACTGACTTCCAAGATAGATTTCAATATGATATGCAAGCCAATTTGCTCAGTTAAACAATATACATACACAGTCCCAATGTCAATACTACATGATAGTATAATACAACACTTGTTCAAATACAAGAAACTGATTTTGAAGTTACAGAGAGACATGCATGCCATAAACAAATTATTCAATCATCAGATATTTATTAAAGAATCACACTCTTAAATCAAAGATTGAATGTTTATCAATAAGTTGCCACTGCAGGGTTACAATAATAATAATAATAGCTCTGAAAAAACTCTTTTGAAGGTGGAATACAAATGAATGAATGACATCAACTCCTCTCACATTCAAACAAGCAAGACAAAATTAGGATGAGAGGGAATTCAACAATTACAGATACAGATTAAGAGCAAAATGTAGGAGAAATAAATAAGTAAATGAATGAATGAACGAACGAACGAACGAATAAACTAAGCGCGCTGCAGTTCTTTCCTGAGGTAGTACGTATACAGATAAGTGCTCTGCGTCGACTTCTTTCCCCTCTAACGCACGATCAGAAGCACTTCCTGTGGACAATAGATGGTCCCGACTCGTCGTATTCTGCCTTCGCAATCCACATCTGAAAACCCGTAATTGAATTGGTCGAGTCAGGACTCATAATTAATGGCCGAGAAGACATGGAGAACAAGACACATGGGAAAGAAACAAACCTGCTGGAAGGTGCTGAGAGAAGCCAAGATGGAGCCTCCAATCCACACACTGTACTTCCTCTCAGGTGGAGCCACCACCTTGATCTTCATGCTGCTAGGAGCCAATGCTGTGATCTCTTTGCTCATCCTGTCAGCAATTCCAGCGAACATGGTAGTCCCGCCACTAAGAACGATGTTGCCATAGAGATCCTTCCTTATATCAACGTCGCACTTCATGATAGAGTTGTAAGTGGTCTCGTGAATGCCAGCGGCTTCCATTCCTATCATGGAAGGCTGGAAGAGAACCTCTGGGCATCGGAAACGCTCAGACCCAATGGTAATGACCTGCCCATCGGGTAACTCATAACTCTTCTCCACGGAGGAGTTAGTCTTTGAGGTCTCCAGTTCTTGCTCATAGTCAAGAGCAATGTACGCCAACTTTTCCTTCACATCTCTAACAATTTCTCGCTCAGCCGTGGTGGTGAAGGAGTATCCACGCTCGGTCAGAATTTTCATGAGGGCGTCTGTTAGATCACGACCTGCAAGGTCAAGACGCAGGATGGCATGTGGAAGAGCATACCCTTCATAGATGGGGACCGTGTGACTGACACCATCACCAGAATCCAGGACAATACCTGTACAAGCATAGGCAGACTCCTCATTACCAATTAGGAGGACCACTAAATCATCACAGTTTGAAAATGAGCATAAAGCATATATAAAGATCGACCTCCATTCAAACTCAAAACCAAAACCAAAACCAAAACCAAGTAGATAGCCAATTCAAGCATATCGCTAGCTTGCTGACGCAAAAGGTTGTTTATATTCACTGAAAGTTTTAATTGAAATTTAGACCGTTGATTGAGTTGCTTACCAGTCGTACGCCCACTGGCATAAAGGGAAAGCACTGCCTGGATTGCAACATACATAGCAGGAGCATTGAAAGTCTCAAACATAATCTGTGTCATCTTTTCGCGATTAGCCTTGGGGTTGAGAGGTGCTTCAGTTAGAAGAACTGGGTGCTCCTCTGGGGCCACGCGGAGTTCATTGTAGAAGGTATGATGCCATATTTTCTCCATGTCGTCCCAATTGCTTACGATGCCATGCTCAATTGGGTATTTTAGAGTTAAAATACCACGCTTAGACTGAGCCTCGTCGCCTACATAAGCATCTTTCTGGCCCATGCCAACCATCACCCCTGTGTGGCGTGGGCGACCAACAATACTGGGGAATACAGCCCTTGGAGCATCATCACCAGCAAATCCAGCCTAGGAAATTATATTATATTTCCATTCATGAACCAAAAGTGAGCCCCAGAACAACAAGGAGATTGAAATACAACAAAGTTAATTCCAGTCTTAAATATCATATGAAGGGAAGATTTTCAATTGGATACTGAAAATCTCAAAAATACATTTAAAAAGGACTAATGATCAACTTAATCACCCAGATTACGGATCCTAGCTCTATAAAATACCGAAAGAAATATTTCCGTTAATTTCATGGAAGATCTATATACAAGGTTAGGTAATAGAGATGGTGAAAAAAATATATATAGGCTAAGCCAAATTAAGAGATAAAAAGAAACAAGACCTAAGTCATGTAAGATGTATTAAGGACGAAAATCAAAATGTTTTAACGCGCGATGATGATATTAAGAAGAGATGGAGAAGTTACTTCGATAGTTTATTTAATGATGACCGAGTTGATACTATAATAGATGAAAACCCACACCAAGAAAGAAATGTAAAGAAATGTAAACTATACACGCAATATTAGAATTGTAGAAGTTAAAGAGGCATTGAAAAGAATGAAACTAGGGAAAGCATGTGGCCCAGATGAAATACCCATAGAGGTTTGGAATTGCTTAGGAGAAATTGGATTGACTTGGTTAACAAAACTTTTCAATAAAATTTTAAAATCAAAACGGATGTCAATGGATTGGAGAAGAAGCACGCTTGTGCCAATCTTCAAAAACAAATGAGACATTCAAAGTTGCTCAAACTACCGGGGAATTAAACTTATGAGTCACACTATGAAACTTTGGGAGAGGATAATTGACAATAGGCTAAGGAGAGAAATAACAATATCAGAGAACCAATTTGGTTTCATGTCTGGGAGGTCAACTATGGAGGCGATTTTCCTTGTAAGATGATTGTTAGAAAAATATAGAGAAAAGAAAAAAGATCTTCATATGGTATTCGTAGATTTAGAAAAAGCATATGATAGGGTCCCTAGAGATGTTCTTTGGTGGTAACTAGAAAGAAAAAGAGTGCATGCTAGATACATAGACACTATTAAGGATATGTATGATGGAGTAGTAACGAGTATAAAGACATTTGTAGGAGCTACAAATGAATTTCCCATTACGATATGACTACATCAAGGATCGGCTTTAAGCCCATATCTATTTACTTTAGTTATGGATGAACTAACTAGACATATTCAAGAGGATATACCATGGTGTATGCTATTTGCAGATGATATTGTCTTAGTGGATGAAACAAAAGATGGAGTGAATAGGAAATTAGAACTCTGGAGGAATACATTAGAATCTAAAGGCTTTAAGTTGAGTAGGACGAAATTAAACCGAATACATGCACAGTGAGTTTAGAAACACTAGACATCGAGATAGCGGAGTGGTAAAATTATGGGAAGTAGAAATTCCTAAGGTAAACCACTTTAGATACCTAGGATCAATCATACAAAACGATGGTAACATTGAGAATGATGTCACACATAGAATTCAAGTTGGATGGAAGAAATGACGGAGTGCAACAGAGGTGATTTGTGATCGAAATGTTCCTACTAAGTTAAAAGGAAAATTTTATAAGACCGCGATTAGGCTAGCTATGCTCTATGGAAGTGAATGTTGGGCAGTAAAACAACAACAATTACATAAAATAAACGTAGCAGAAATGAGGATGCTTAGGTGGATGTGTGGTAAAACTCGTAAAGATAGAATAAGAAATATAGAAATTCAAAGACAAGTAGGAGTAGCACCAATTGATACAAGGATTTGGGAAGGGCGGTTGCGGTGGTTTGGTCACCTGCAAAGACGGCCTACAAATGCCCCAACTAGAAAACTTGACTCAATAGAAACTGTAGAAATTCGACGAGGTAGGGGCAGACCAAAGTTAACATGGGATGCATTAATTTGGAGGGATTTGAATGGTTTGAAAAGCTCACCATCAATTGCACTTAATCGAACACAATGGAAAAGTTTGATCCATGTAACCGACTCCAGTTAATTCGGGACTGAGGCTATGTTGTCGTTGTTGTTGTTGTAAATACTGAAATAATAAAGAAAATGGTCTCCATTACCTTAACCATTCCAGTTCCATTGTCACAGACAAGAGGTTGAATGTCCTCAGCTTCTGCCATTGTTTATTACCTAAAGGAGAAAAAATCCAATTCCATATTAGAAGCACTAAGAAACAAAGGAAACTCAGATAAATGCATGCCCTGTAAATCTACACAAGAGAATTTAATTGGCAGTGATTCTACGAAAAAGTTCAACTTTAAACCGATCCACTTTTAAAAGTAATTGATCTAGACTTCTGATTCTGTCAGCATCATGCTTAGTACAGGCAGGTCCATTCTGAATTTTGAAAAAAAGGTGGTGCTACTTCTCTTTGATTAATTATAACTAAAAGCTTCGTATAACTAATATAACTCCCCCAACAACGAAGACGACGACAAAGCCTCAATCGCAAATTAGTTGGGGTCGGCTATATGGATCAATCATCACACTCTTTCACTCGGCTCGATTCAATGCCCTTGATGATATACTTTCAAGGCAAATTCTTTAAATCCTTTCGAATCGAGATTAATTAATACAAATAAGCGTTCGAAGGGCGTCCACTAGGGTCATTAACGAAACTCAATCTCAAACCAAACAAACAAAATGCTCAACAAAATTCAAACTCTGAGACCTTCCCAAAGCCAAAATCAGATTAGATCTTTCGCTTATTTTACGATCCTGGCTTATCCTAAATTCCTAATCACCTCTCCTCGCGAGGAACCCTCGATGATGCAGATCAGTAAAAACTGAAAATCACTATCATCATGAGATGATTCATGACCAAATCATCAATAAAAAAAAAGTCATCTTTTTCAAGCAAACGCCCAATTCAATCTACACAGAAATGCATTATTAAGTAGATCAACATCCCAGAACACCATCAGATTGACAGATCAATCATCATACATAAATGACAACAATGTCGATCGATCAATCAATCAATCAATCAATCAATCGAGATATGCACGAATCATCGAAAAGGAAAACCTAATTTCAGAATGGACTCGATTCAAGACCAGCAAATCCTTGGAATCGATCGAGGAATGAAGGAATTACGGAGAATGAAACAGAATTGAAGGCTTGATGGATCGAAATCGAAGGAGTTGAAGGAGAGAAGAATCTAAAAAACTCACCTTTGAAATCGTAAAAGAGAGAGAGGGTTGTGTTGATTGGTTGGAGAATGGAAGAAATGGAGGTGGAGATGTGGGGGGTCTGAAGGTGCGCGCGCAAATCAAGCACAAATTCTCTCCTGATTTCGATCTACGGTCCACCTTCTCCCGCGCCACGGTCTTCACTTTCGTAACGTGGATTCACTACTTTGCCCTTGTCAAAGGGTACATTTTACAAACAAATATAATTGACTTCGGAAGCCCACGGGCCTGTCTAATGCAGGCCTCAGCAAAAGCCCAGTTACTCCAATTCATGTAGTCTTGGGAATAAAAACAACAACGTTGGGAGCTCGCAGTTTAAACAAAAAAAAAAAAAGGGTTAAGCACACTAATTTGATGTACGATTGCTTGTGGGAAGGGCGGGGGGTTCAAGTCTGAAGGAGGCAGGCAAGTTGGTTCTTTCTTATAAAAAAAACAAAAAAAAAAAAAAACAATTTCATTAGTAAGACTTGAAATTGAGACATTTATTACTCTAAAGACCTATAAGTGGAACTAATCAATCAATGTTCTTTAATTCCTTTTTTCTTACTTCTAATTTTATCTTATAATTTATAAATTGATTGTTGTACCTTATATTTATAGAGAATGCTAGCGTGCCTGAGGCAAAGCAACATCACACATATGATTGACTCAACATCGAAAGTCTGATAATGATCGATCATCAATGTAGAAAATCAGTTGTATGTCAAGTACAGTCCTACAAAACAAAAAAAACAAATAAAAGTCTGAAAAAAGTCGACAAACAAACCAAGAAAAAAAAAGTCATTTTAGTGGACCCCATGATAGTTGAGCTACCTGTATGTTTTTACTTCGTGCCTTTACTGGGGCACGCTAGCTTTTTCCGTATACTAATTATATAGTGTCTGAAATTTTAATGTTAATCTAAATTTAGTAGTTGATCAAACATAGCTAATTGATCAAAGTAACATAACTATAATTTACATTGTAATTAACTAAACTAATAGTTTGAATTAGCCAGACAGCCTTAACCGATGATCAATTAATAATAATTGAAGTGGGTACCCTGTAAAAACTAAGATTGCATTTATTTTTTTCGTCAAACTAATTAAGATTACAATTCCAAACCAAAGTGCGCGCCCATGATCGAAGTTGGTAAGTGGACCCATCAACATCATGGACTGCACATCAACATTATGTGTATTGTTGGCATATCGATCGGCCAGCGTTGCTCCTCCTTTTGACTGGAAGTTGAGCTTCGACTTTCCAAGTCTTTCGACTTTAGATTCTCTCAAACTGACCCTTCAACCGCCATGTACACACACATACATTTCTATATAATTAAAATATTTTATCTCCATATCTATATAACACTATGTATATAATGTTAAGTCACATAGACATCAAACTAACAAGGCTTCAAAGCTGTGTGATTCTCCGAGTCGGGGCCCTACGTGCATGCCCACTTAAATAAACCATATTTTTATGAGTAAAGAAGAAGAAAATTAAGATGTCATCACTCACCAACTAATCTTCTCACACAACAACCAGTTGTGTCGTTTTCTATTTGGACTCTACTTTTACGTAGAATTGCCACTTTTTGATCCATTCAGGATCCACTTTTATGAAGACTCGATGAGCCATTTTTCTTTACTTTCTTTCTTTATGTGTAATCATGTTCTTTCTGGATTTCATGAACAAAGCAATATATATTGTTGTGCCACTCTTTTCTTAATGTGTTCCCTACCTTCATCAGTCGTTATCTGAGTCAGATTAGGTTGGGTCCGGCCTTCACCATTTCCAAGTTATTATACATGCACTAACTAGCTAATATGGGTTCTAGTATAATATTATTATTTTTTTACTATTAGTAATTAGTATTTAGTTAAATTAAATTAAGTAGTACTCTAATCATGTAAGTTAACTAATTGATTAGTTAAAAATTCAATATTCTAGGTGATCAATTTCAATATTTTGTTTCAATTAATTAGTAATAAGGTCGCACAGGACAAACAACAATTTGATTTACGCTTAACAGAGATTTTCAAATAATCGTGTGACTTTTAGATTCGGTTTAATTTTATTGTAAGAGAAACGCTCATTTTCGTCAATTATTTGGAGGATATATATTATGTTTTTTACCCAAATATTGGTGACGTACGTGCATGATATTCCCTAGCTAAAAATCATAAGAGAGAGTAGAGAGAAAGAAATCATGCATATATAATAGCCAATACTGCATGCCATACACACACATTTATTGTCAATCAATAAAATTGTCTCACACTAAGGATAACTTCATCATTTTGATCCATATTGCATGATAATTCGATACACATAGAAGATAACTGAAAATGAGTAAATGGGCATGCACAAGTCAAATAGGGTAATATATCTCTCCCATAGGAAAAGGTGTCCACCAAAGTCCAAACTCCAATGAGAGGTTGCCCCCCTCAAATCTCTCCCCAAAAAGCTCATAAAAAAAAAGAAAAAAAAAAAAAGAAAAGAAAAGAGAATGAGAAATTAAAGTTATATAAAATCACTCTCACTTTCTCAAAAAAGAAAGCCTGATCATCAGCGTATGAAAATGATGGTTGCACACATTGCAAGTGATGATCAAAATTAGACACCCTTTAGTGGAGAACATGAGCTTGTGTTCTAAGCAAAACTTTTCAATGACCCAACACACCAAAAAAAAAAAAAAAAAAAAAAAAAAAAAAAAAGTATGTGTGAGTGTGTGTGTGTGTGAGAGAGAGAACATGGAAACAAAACACAAAGTGTAGATTTGTAAATGTTGAAATTAGGAGATGAGATGATTGTGAGACATGGGACATGATGGTTGGCAATGGGAGCAAAATTATGAAGCATGAGCATGAGATGCAATCATGCTCCTTCATGAGAGTGTGTGTTAGGGAAAAGGAGCATATAATTAATATACATTAATGCATAGTTACATCTAGTATTTTTTATTAGTTTACTTTGTAGGCCAGTTATATATGTTAGTTATTTAATTAAGTTTGTAAGAATCCCACATTAGATCCATATAAAATGTGTATAAACAACTCAAAAGCATATGTACAGGTCCATCTATTCTTTCCCTTTACACACACTTATATCATGAAAACCAAGCACTCCCAATGCGGTCCCCTTCTTTGCTCTCAAATTGATCCACATATCTCTCCCTCTCTCTCTCCTCTCTCTCTCTCTCTAATCAATCATCTCGTGAGAATTAAAGTTATAAATAACACAACGTTATTGCCTTGTACATATTTTTTCCCTACTGTCATTGTCATTGGTAGAGATTTTTTTCAACTTTATTTTAGAGAAACATACATATTGTTTTTCACCATGTAAATATTTGGCTATATATAATAGAATAAATTAAGTCCCGCGCCTATTACAAAAAGGTCAAATAACACAAACAAGAAAAATGAATAAGTTGAATTGAATAATTAATAAGATCGATCGATATCAGACCCAGTCCTAGCTACTGAGATTTGTTAGTATAGAAACTACTCTTTAGTCCATCCAAATCCCAACTTCCATGCCATATTCAATGCAGGAATCCTATGTTCTTATTCTTCTTCTCAATCATGATACTATTTAATTTTTTTATTTTTTATTTTCTCTCCATGCATGATTAATGGTGCGTATTAGGCACTCATTTTGTGTTATTTCAATGGACCCACTTGTAAGAAAAGAAGTTAAGGAACCCCATTCAGCTATTAAAATTTTTCTTTTTTTCCTTTATATCCATATATCTATATAATGCACCTTAAATGATGAAATAAAAATTTCTTTGTAGGTCCATGACATAGAGTGCAAACTCAACTCTAATTCACATGATGTAGATATTTGAACCGCCATCCTACCAAGCCATATATATCCTACCAAGCCATATATATGATCTCTAGGGTTTAAACATGTTTAATATTATTCTTTAATGGAAATAATTAATGAATCAATTAATTAGTTTTTAAACAAATTTAATAAAGCTTTTGGTGCATCGTCTTTTTTAATCAAAAATTGAATTTTGTAAATAAATTAAGGAGCGTGTTAATTAGGTACTTAATTAACTGCTATAAGCCTATAACTCAATACCCTTAATTATCAAAAAGTCATTTTGAACTAGTCAAGACGGTTAGCTTCATCAGATATCACATAAAAGGCCTAAAAAAGGGGTTTTCATCAATTATAACCAAAAATATATTTATATTACGTACGGGTCGGAAATTCTTATTGACGAATATGGGTACTACTATCATATGAACCACAAAAATATACATGTCGTGAGAACCACATTTACAACCATTAAAGCAATATATTTACAATTTTAATTCACGTTTTTTCTAAAAAAAATAATAATTTTGAGGCTAATATATATTAATTAATGCATATTTAGTTACTAAAATATATAGTTTTTTAACAGGAACGGGGATTTATATATTAATAGTCAAAAATAACAAACGAGGTGAGAAACAATGTGTTTCCCTAAAGAAAGTAAAAAAATTACATGTCCTACTAAGATATATAGTTACTAATTAACATCATATATATATATGTATAGAATGTGCTTAGTTATTTTTTTGTTATATTCGTGGGTATCCCGAATACCATCTGAACGTACTCTAGTGATCTGAATAATCTTGACGTCACAGCAAAGAATCGAACTTGGGACCGTGCGTCTAATCTATACAATCCCAAAATCGTCTTTACCATTATACCAACCCGTCCGAGTTGTGCTTAATTAATTAGGACTTATGCATGTACAAAATTTAGGTATAGAACGTTAATTAAGTAGGCAAAAAACCGGGAGTACAGTAGCAGCAAAGTTAGGAAAGAAATAGCCAACAACCTAGGAACTAGCCGGATCGACCTTGCTTGCCCACCAATTCAACTCAACTGAGAATCCAAGAAAAATATAACCACCCAAATTATCGCGAGAAAACACCCACATCTATCAACACGAGATACATTATCTCTCATGAGAACAAACCACGTGCATAGATGCATCAAAGTTCGTATTACATCAGAAAAACAAAATAAAGGAAACTTTCTCTAAAAAAAAATACTTAAAAAACTAACAAGTGATTTAGTTAGAAACCCAAAAAAAAAAAAAAAAAAAAAAAAAGTCGGATCGAGCACACGAGATTTTATAGTAAGTTATGAGAGTTGTTTGTGCCAAAGCTAGCTAGCCCTCCTTAGCGAAGGATCCGATGAAAGCATGTACTGCTATGTCTATGCACTTAAAAAACCGTTTTTAAGTCCATCACACATGAAAAAAGTCCATCCATATATATATATATATATATATATATATATGTTTCATCTTGGTTTTGTGATATAGAATTAATGGTTTGATTGATCTTTGGTGGAGAGGGGGCATGTCTACTACAAGTACTAACAATAATTCATCAGAGGTGAAGAAGGATCAGAAGAAGATGATGATGATTGAATTAGAGATGATGTCGAGACGGGACTTCGAATCGGAAGTCTCTCATCGAGTTTGTAGCGAGAGAATTGCGGGTTTTGACGAGGAGCAAGATCATCATGGTAATGAAGAAAGTAGAAGTACTATAGAAGAAGACGACGACGACGATGACAAAGAAGAAGAAGATGAGAATTATAAGGAATTATGTCATGGAGGGGGAGTAGTTGCGGCGAAAGGGCGGGGGCTAGGAGAATTGGAGGTGGGAGATGGAGATGATGAAGGGTTTCGGACTCCGACGTCTTTGGATCACAAAATTAAGGAGGGTAGCCAGTGTCCACCAGCACCAAGGAAGCCAAAGTCTCTACCCTTATCGAAGAAGAGGAAGTTACCGCCGTCGTTGTTGTCTTCTCGGTCGTCTAAACTTCACCATGTGAGGATTGATTTGGCGGAGGAGATCGAATTGTTGTTTCCGCCGGCGGTTGTCGCTGATCTAGGCCGAAAGGTTAAGAAAGTTAGAGGCAATAATAATGACAGTATGCCATGAAGATATTATTGGTGGTGAATGGTGATCTTGCTTTATGGTTGATATTTTAGGTAAGCAAAACTAATTCATGCAAATTCAAGTCATGCATGTTGCTTAATTAATTGATGATATGTATAATATTTTCCAGTTGAATCAATGGTCGTCCTTCCATCCTTAACCCCATCAAGTAAGAATGAATAATGAAAATTCACCACTTCGAAAATAGATGAATTTTGAGATCTTTGTGATTTTATTTGCTTAATTTGTTGGCTCCACCTCCAAAGATCCGAATTTACTTAATTTGCTTTCAATGTTGAGCTGGAGGTGTGAACAATATTCCAGCTTTAGTGTTAGTGCAATAATCTTCGTACCTATCCAAGTTTTAGGATCTGAAACCTTGACTAATAATTAATATTTACTTTAGCAAGTAACAAAGATGTCATGTACCTTAATTACTTATTCTCCAATGGCAAATTCAAGTGACGGTACAATATATTTTGGTGAGTAGTAATTGGTGATGATTCTTTATTCTAAGAGAAATATATTGTGTAACCAATCATATTAATCTCTTTTATACTTCGAATCTCTCAAAGTATATATGTATAGGAATTTTTTTGGGTAAAGAAAAAAAAAAATAGTTTGTATAGTTGAAGCTAGCCATGATATGATTTGCAGTACTTTTTTTTTTATATAATTATATGTGTCGAGACATTTTTCCAGTCGCCCATCTTTACTTACTCAATAGGCTCAGCTAATCCCATGAGCGTTAATCAAATGTTGCAACCCCATAATTGAGAAACCAACATATACACTTGAAGGTGTTCTCCCATGTATAGAGGAGGCAAACATCCTAATGGTTATGTTCACCAGATCAGTGACAACACATGAGAATATTCCCAATTGGCAATAACATCAAGCATGGTAAAGAAAAAGAAATTAATATTGTATTTGGTCCCCCATATATAAAAGGCTAATGTATATATTATGCATATAGTTATAAACTGCCTTCAACATAAATATAGACTTCTGATGAGAATACTTTTTGGTAATGACAATGCATTAGATCACTGCTCATTAGAAGTTGGGTGCATGCATATGATCATGCCTCATGAGGTCCACTTTTCAGATTTCAGAAGCTCTGGCCCAATAATGATGTCAAAACTGAGTAAAAGAGAACTTAATTGCCTTTTAATCAGATCTCTAAGTTTGGGATGACTGGTAGTCTAGTAGACATGAAAGTTTGAGATGTACCCTTTTTTTTGGGTCCGCCGGAACTTAATTACTCTGACTATTCTAGGTTCAAGCACATGTCGAACACACATATAAATAATTAGATCGTAAACACTGGTTTTTTTAACGGTCGTTTCATTCCTTATTATTAAAACCAACTTTCTCTCGTAGTACACATTTTTTTGTACAAATTACAGCTCAAATGCATTAAATCGAGTAGAGTGAAAGCGTTTCATAATCTATATAACTGATCACAACTAATCTGAGACTGAAGATTTGTTGTTATTTTGTTTTGCTCGTCGGCAAAAAGACTAATTAAAGACTAAAGACTACAAAAACCTTAAGCTAGCTTTGTAGCTTCAATAATTCAACAAGTTGATTATGATGTGAACTCCTTTTCCAATTCTTTTTTGTTTTTAAAACTTTTATTCTTCTTGTCTATGGATTTGTATGATCAGAAAGGCAGGACCAATTCAGGTTGGGCATTTTGTTTGAAAATTCAAGACTATTCTTGGCTCATATCCTCTTTTTCAAGATTCTGCAGGGAAAAATCAGTACATAATAATAAGTGAGTGAAGGAAGTTGTGACTAAAATATATTTTGATATCATCATAGATTTAACTGAAGGTCAAATAAATTTAATAATAGTTTATGGTCACTGATTGGACGGCTCAGATTGAAGCAGTGGATCTTACGTATGGCCACGTGCATAAAGTTTATCAGTCTTAGGAAGAGCTAGGTATTAGAAAAGTAAAAATCAACAAATGTAATTGAAGCCACACATAGACATGAAGTTAGGCACATTTTTTCTGAAATTAAGAGTATTAAATTCGAAAGGGGTTTTATAATGTTAAGGAAGTTTCTTAGGAGGTTGTGCTATTCAGATCCATCCAACATCAACACTTTACCTGTGTTTCCATGTTAATTGACTTGTTGTTGGCTTAACCTAGAGAATGTACCTGTAACATGAGCTATTTTAATTAGAATATCTTAAACATGGACCTACAGAGTTAAAGTTTTCTAATATAATTTTGTTGTGGATATTCGTGGGTTTCTAAATCTTTTTCAGCTCCTCCTTACTTTAATTTGATTAAAATTTTGTGGGAGTTAGTCGAAAGCTCCAACTCCATATCTTGAAAGACATAAAGAGAAAGTAATGTAGCCATCACGATTATAATCTACATAACTTCTGCTTCAATTAGAGTTTGATGTTTAGTACTCGACGCTCAAACTCAAAAGCTCTAAATACATAAAACTAAACCATAGTGACTCAATTCAATCGCATTGATTAAGATCAAACCTAGTGAAACGAAGATCTAAGTCCCAACCACTTAACCTAATCGTCGTTGATTATAACGAACTTCCTAACAAATATGTTTTCTAGATCTAATTTTTAACTAACTTTTTTGTGAACTAAAATGGAAACAAATGCAGCAAGTACATGAAGAAAGGGTGCATTAAATGGGAATTGCATTCAGCTTGTTAGCTTCTCATTTGCTAGTTGAAATAAAAAGTTGAAAGATGTATAGATATATAAATAAAACAAAAAAAAAAGGTGGAACAAGAAGACACAGAGTACATCAATGAAACAAGAGCTTTACAGTTATACGGAGAGATTTTTCAGAGGTCAAAGAAAGGTTGGTCACTTTTTGTAGAAGATGCAGGACTTGGGTACCCCGCAACGTGACTGCAGTCTGTTGCACCTCCAAACAATGGGATGGGCAGAGAGAAGTCGAAAACAAAGAAGGTAAGATTCCTCTAAAGTAAAACCAACAAACCATGTTTGCTGTCATTGTATTCTAAATGATTGGGCATATAGGTTGGAAATCCGATATAGATTTGCAAATGATACAATAAAAAAACTCGACACAATAGAACTAAAGAAATTCGACTGTATATATAGAAGCAGATTAAGATAACTTAAAATGCATTAATTACAGAATTAAAAAGACTACTCAAAAAAATCATTAAAAAAATTGAAACCACACCATCAATTGCATTAAAGCGAGCGAGGAGGAAGAGTAGCTATTGTATTGGGTGACTATTTGTCAACTCTTTCATTGTTCTCACAGAACTGTTTGCTCAATATGACTTTATGAACCTATTAGAATTATTGATAAATCCGCGACGAGCGTCTAGCGAGTTAGCCTGTTGAAATAAAGAGAAACCCATGAACTCTGGAGATAACCAGTGAACCCAAATATTCGAACTGATTGGAAGATGACCCATCATGGATGCCTCTGTCAAGCTGACAAACAATATGATATGCATAAGAAATGCATGGTTCATCCATGCTGATTCCCATTAAGGGAGGCAATATTTTGTTCTAATAATCCCACTTCAATGACTTCTTGAAGTAAGTAAGAAGGCACAAATCAAGCTTAAAGTTGAAACAAAAGAAAGCATAAATCATTTAACATGGTAAAACAAGAAAATCCACAGAAACATTGAAAACAGATAGATAGGAATATTTCCCATCAGTTATGACCAGAGATGATATAAAAATTTCAGAAGTAATCCTAAGGTTTGAATCAAATTCAAAGTGTAAGCTACTTCTGATGTTTTGAACAAGAAACTCTTACGACTAAATATGGAAACTTGAAAGCAGGCGTGAATCTCAGGAAGCAGGCTTGTGCCCCGCCCTTCAGAGGAATGGAGGCAGTATAACCCATCTTCGAGGATACTTTGGTCTTCCCTCCTTGCCATCGAATAGCTGCAATGCAGAGAAAACAAATTAACAATGTAATCATAATGCTTAACAACAGAAAAGTGAGCGTTTAGGTGAAGTGGCACGCGTTCTCAAGTTGCTTCAATTTAATAGACATTTTGTTAACACAACCAAACATGTAATCACTTCTTGCAGTCATTTTGGACAGTTTATCAGGTAAAGAGTGTCAATTTTCAGGAATCAATTAACTAGGAAAAGCTTTCTTTGATAAAAATAGATACATAGATTGTATTATGAGCACAAGATTTACCTTCCTCAAACGCCTGTGCTTTGCCAGAGCCCAATTGGTCATGATAAAAGCGGCCACCACAAGGAACACATAACCAGCAACGGTTTGTGTTGCAATGTTGAAGCCAACCCATTGATAGATCTCTGTAGTGTAATTTGCGCATGTTACTATGTTGAACAAGAAGCCCCGTGGAATCTGATAGCCACCCTTCCCATCTGTGCTCCGTAGATTCCTCAGCAAAAGATGGCAATAGAAGTTCGCAAGTTGACAGACCAACCCAAAGCCAAATCCAATCTTCATTTGCAGGTCACTGACAGGCGTATACAGTGGGTGATTCACATAGTAAGCAATGTATGAACCAAATGTCCAGTAGTACGCACAGTTGCGGAATACATTGGCCAAAGGCGAAGTTGCGTGGCTGAATCTATGCACAAAGAATGTCTCCATAATACGTTTGAAATAGTGGAAACACCAGTAGTACATTGCATAAGTCTGGACGGGGTGAATTACACGCTCCGCTTTGTAGCCAAAGTACTGGTAAACAGGAAAGTAATAGAAGATTGGATAGATAATCAGCGGCCCCAAGTACTCCCAGAAGAAGAGGGTACTGTATTTAACTTGAGGACCCAGATCCTTGAACACGACAGTCAATGTTCCTGCGCTTGCATTACAATAATCTTGGAGACTTTTCTGGGAATTAAGGGCCACTGGCCTCTCCTTGGAGCCAGGTTGAAGTGGGAGAGTAAGACGCTGCCTAGAAGGATAGTACTTCTTGGCTGGTTTGAGATAAGAAATGATCAAAATCCTACCACAGAATATTTGCTTACCAAAACAAAATGATCACCAAATAAAAATATCAAAACAGTTAAAACTTGCAACTTGTGTCATGAGATGTAATCATGTAAACGGTGTTATATAGCTCTACGATTTTCCTTAATATAACAATAACACATTTGATTGTTGAAATGAATATAATAGAATGGAGGGCATTGCCTTCTGATAAATAAGTTTTCATCTCTTGCATCAATTATTGTAGAGGTGAAATACACAATAAAATGATTGTTTGACTAATGAGCTTCATTTCACTACATTATTGGCTTTGTATTATATATTAGTGGTACTAGATAAAACAACACTTTTCAATGCATCCATGCGCCATAAAATACACGAACATCACAAAATAAAAAAGATTAAAGTTTCCAAGGGCGTCCATGACAAATAATGCTCAAAATGCTTCACAAAATCATCTCTGCAAGATGACATTGTTGATGCTAAATTTTTATCAATTAAATACACTGCCAACAAAATTCCGCGCATTCTTATTCACACAAGAAAAGAGGTTATGAAATCGTAAAATCCCAAGATTCTAATATCCAAGATCAAGAAACTAACGTGTGTTTATATTGAATTCAAAGTGACAAGGAATTCTGCTCATGTTTTCCAATTTGTCTACCTAAGGACACCCTTCGGCAAGTGACAACTATCAGATAAAAATGAAACGAATTTATTCGAACTCCGTAGACACAATAAAAATTGAATCTCTAATTTTCTCTTTCGAAATGCGATTAAATCACACAAAAGGATAGTTAATGTTGTAACATAATTGTGTTTTTCCCATGTTCGGTAAGTAAAAATAAGACTATTGGGGCCACCCACATGTCCGTGCAGGCCTGTGGATATCGTCCCCAACTAAACCACTTCAACTCACAGGTGCGGGGTTTCACTCCAAAAGGCATCGGTATTGTTTGGAGGGGAATCCAATCGTTACGAAGTCTTAATCAACATGGGACTATATTTAGGTCCACACATCCCCAACAAGGGAACAACTACAACTCAAAAGAGTGAGCTTTCCAAATCTACCACCCCAAAATTTCAAATCAATATTCATTCAACAAGTATTTCTCACATAGATGACAGTAATACATTAACAGATCATACAAAACAATACTCAGTTACCAAAACTACTAATTTATGTAGTAAATCAAGGTAACTTCCACAATTTACTGTTCCAACTAGGCTCCAAATCCGACTAAACAAACCAAACAAGATGCAAACACTTACTTCGGCGATGAATGGCCTCTTGAAGCTCACTCACACTAGCCTGCACACCACAACAGAAACCAAAAAACCAATCACAGATCAAAAAAGGAGGTACCTTTCCAACAAAAAACTCATTCAAATCCAATAAAAACCAAAAGCCCCCCCCCCCCCAAAAAAAAAACCCTAGATTAACACACTCACCGAATCACTGATTTCAACTCCGCCCTTCACCACTTCTCGGCCACTCCTCGAAATAACGCTCACCTTCATCTTCAGAAACGAAAACCACGCAAACCCAATTCGATTAACAGCAATTCAAGCCTGCCCTTTTCGCTCAAACGCTCAGATCGGATCACAGAACTTACAAAGCTTGAATTCCAGCAAAACACATATGGGAATTCACGAATTGGGGTTCATGGACTTGAATTTCAATGCAGTTGAACTTAAATTCCAACACTGCTCTTCGTTAATGGCGTGTGGTTGGGGTAGGAGAGCTACCGGTGTGAATGTCCAGCGAAGTACAGATGTGGAGATTTAACAGTGTGAACTCCTCGGGATTTGGTTTTGGTCGATTTGGGGACACGTGGGTGGAGTAAGGTAAGTGTGTATCTTGTTATATGGCTCTTGGGAGTATGTGATCGGTTTTGTTTTAATTATTACAGTTGAGCAACTAATGAATTCCTCTTTAAGTGTTATGGTTGGCCGTTGAACCAAAATCAAGCTTGTTTGCCCAATTAAACATAGACGAAGGAGATTATGATAGGCTGGTAAGTGACAATTAGCATAAAACATTTGTTAACAACAATATATCCGGACTAAAGATTTGTAGAACTCGTTTTTGGTAGTATTTTCAACAACAATTATCACTTGGGCATGCCAGTTACATTACAGAAAAATCAACATAAGCTAGAAAATCACTTTGAATTAGTCACATATATATTTTTTTTAAATACTTTAAGCGAAGGTAGAACTTGCAACATTCGATAATTTGTAAACACATGTGTGAAATTGGTTAAATGTTTCACTTCGTTGGTTTTAACAAAATTGATGTTACAACACATTATAGTTAGGTTTTTTTTTTTTTTTTTTTTTTTTGTATCACCACTCACTTTCGGTATCAAAGTTAACCGTCTACGTCAAATTCAAATCGAATTAGCTTACGAAGAGGTAAAGTTCTCGCAATGGTGATTTTTAGATAGGCTTTTGAAAAAGAAAGTACTATAAATTAGTAGGATCTAATTAAGGACCCACTTTCAAAATAATGTATCCTCACTTCCTATTTTTAGTGAATTACACTTAAAAATATAATAAATTATGCATACAATTGAGAATATCATATCATATAAATGAAATTGGTAAGTAATATAGTGATCATTCATCACTTTGATTGCGGTTTGATACATAATAATTACATATAATGATACAATTTGCATGAAACTAAAAGGTTATGATATATTTGCAAAAATTGAAACGTTAAGATATTTTTGCAAAGATTTTGAAACGTTATGATGTATTTGCCTATTAGCCCTATATTGTACTACCAATTTAGTTGAGTCACGTTTCATAATTAAATGTATGGTCTGAACTAGATCACTATTATATGATAATAGAAGTGGGTCAAACTGCATTTTTTACATCTCCCAAGCTTAATCGGTCTGCAACGACAACGTCAATGCACAATAGCAACCAAATCAAAATTTATAATTTGTAACACTTTAGTCATTGAATTTACATTTTTAACAATATTGTCACTTAACATGAAAATTATAATACATTAATCACTGAATTTTATAAACTGTAATTCCTTCCATAGCTTTTTTATTTGGAGGTCGGGCAAAAAGTTCACACGCAGTGCCCAATAGCCTATTCTCTTACATAATGTTTAGTGATTTTATTATTTTATATGTAATGCTACGTGTAATTACCCAGTCTCGCTGTGGCCTTTTTCGACATTTTAAGGCCCTCCCAATTCAAATTCGAATTCGCTCCAACAAAGCGCGCCAGAGCTTCTCCTCTGCAACGAAGAACCCTAACCCTAACCCTAGAAAATGGCGTCGGCGATCCATCTCTCCGTCGAAGACAAGGATCTCGAAGACGCAGAGCTCTGGGCGGTGATCGACTCCGCCGCGGCGATGCACTCGTCATCCAAGTCCCGCAAAACCCTAGCCGTAAAACCCCCAATTCTTCACCAATCGGTCTCTCCGGCTCCCAATCCCTTCCAAACCCCCAAATTCTCCAAATACTCTCGCAAGCTCGGCGATCTGGAGCAACAAGACGGCGGGGAGGTTCTGCAAGAGAATCGGATTCAGTGTCGGCCGAGTAAGATCGCGAGATATGGTGGTCCGGCAACTGGTGCGGAGAACAGGATGGTTGTGTTCAAGCAAGTGCAGCAGAGGACGCCGAAGACGCCTTCGTGTTCGTATATGTCTCCGGATTCTGGAAGGTGTTCGGTCCAGGAGACGATGAGTCCTGTTTCCGAGTGTTCTCCGTTTGGAGTTCGGGGCGGCTGGGATGATAAGGAAAGCTTGAGTCTTTATAGCTCGCCTGGCAGTCTTCCTTCTGTGCCGCTGTTCAAGGAGTATCAGAGTTGCGCCATGGCGGTAAAGATGCTTTCTTTCACTTGATTTAGTTGTGCATTCCTGCTTTAAGTATTAGTTTTGATTCCTGAATTGCTTTCTTAGCTCAATTTAGACCAATCTTGCTATTTTTACGTGTTCGATTGTGTTTACTATTCTGCGTGAATAGGTTTAGGAGCAAGAATCTAAAGAAGTTATAGCTTGGGTGACATCTTGACAGCATTAAACATTATTATAATATTGAGCTCGGTAATAGATTTGGATCAAAGGTCTTATATCTGTAATTCTGTATTTGCTATAAACTTATAATGTGAAAGGAGTAATGCAAATAATAGACCGATTTTTATCAATGTTGCGTATATTTTTTGTTCCTTCAAATCTTTTGAAATTGAACATGGGGATTGAACTAGTGTATTTCATATGAAGATAATTACTACCATTTAGAAGGCATTTTGGAAATGTTTCATTTTGGTATCCAGTTATTTAGTCACGTTATTATTGAAAATGCCGAGGTTTTAGGAAGTCGCCTCAATTTGAATCATATATTGGCTTTTAAATAAGAGTTGTATTATGTTTTACATGTAGAATTTGTAGCCATGTTAGAAGACCAGCAGACCTAAATTCTGTAATTTTCAAGTATGAGTCCGATTATGAATATAACTTTTCCCAACAACAGCCTCCTTCACATGCAATCCAACTTGCATATGGACAGTTAGAAGAGCGAAGAGAAGAGAATTCTAATACGAAAGCAAAAAATAATTTGTAAATTTGCTAAACGTGAAAGGGAACAATTGCTGACAATGAGGCTCGAACCCAAGATCCCTTCTCAAGCTAAGCTATTTACTAATACTAGTTTACTAGGGGGCGAAAAAAAATGTAGGTATCAGGTATCAGCTCAACAATGAAAATCAAACTATTCAACAACTACAACCATTAGAGTCTACATAGTTTATTCTCTATATTTGTTCCGAGTTTTGGAAATGAATTAAGGCTGTAGATTTCATGCATATGAGATGGGCTTGAGACATAGCGACAGTCTGTTCAGGAGAACTGCTGTCAACTCGCATAAGAAATCAATTTATGTCTTGCTTTACTTTGTATTCTTTGTTTTATTGTGGGAATTAAACAAAAAGAAAAACAACTTTGACAGTTCGTGTTTCTATCTGAGAGATTTTGATGTCTTTTGAATGAACAGATCTTGGAGAAGAGCGATTATACATTAATTTCTGGTAACCCATTTATCAAAAAATCAGGTAAGAATTTCTTTATGAGTTATGAGAAAGCTATTTGCCACGTAGGTGGTTCCTTCCTACTAATGTGCCTATCATTTGTTTCTTATAATAGCTGATGACCTTTTTAGTGTGAAAACTCAAAGGATTTCCTTAAAGAAGTCTTAGTGGTAGAACTTATATGCCTCTTTGTTTTGTTAGCTCCTCTTACTCATGTTGAATGAACATGGAGATCTTGATAAGAATTCATGGTTTGACACTGAAGTTATGCCATATAATTAATATCTTAAATTGAATCACTGAGGAGGTTTTGATGAGCAAGATACTTGTCTGTTTCTTCAGGATGGAGGAAGCTATCTTGCTACTTTAATATCTCTTATGAAATAAAAGATAAATCTATTGAGTTTGATGAGAATCGAAATGTTCAGCGTGCTGAATTTGTGGTTCGGGCGTATATGCAGTATGTCCTTTGACTTTGCGGTAGCCACCTAATCTAATAATTTGAAATAATTGCCATTATACGTGCTTTATTTCTAATTTCATTACTTTTGGTTCTCTGCCCAAATACTAGAGGTGGTAGATTTTCAGATGGATGGGGTTCTTGTGATAGGCGTGAGAAAAGGTTTATGAAACCCAACCATGACATTCCCAGCACGGCAGAAACCAGAGCTAAAAATAAAGCATGCCAAGTAGGTTATCCTTCTTGTCTTCTAATTTCTTCTTATTTCAGATTCTTGTTCTTTTAAAGTAGCTGTAGTGACCACAACTTATACAATAAACAAAAGAACATAAAACCAAGCGTCAAGCGACTCCCCTTGGATGTGAGAAGTTACCGCCTTAATGGTAACCAGTTGCAAATCCAGTGTAAGCAGAAGTTCTTTCAAGTCATTATTTGCTATTCTATCTTCGATGGGGATTCCGGTATAAAGTATCTATTGTAACAGCAGTCAACTCATCTTATATTTCCTTCCGAGTCTTAACCTTTATCAAACAACGTTATTCTCTCAAAGGGTGCTTCATTATCCTGTTCTTGCAAATCTATTACTATTAGTCTCGTTGGTCTGGAACATTGACGAAATTTGCAGATTTCCATGTTAACCCATTTGTTTTAGCTATTGCCCACTCGCTGCACATTATGGGTATTCCAAAGATTTGCATGAATCTTGAACGGATAATGACCTTGCATAATGTATCTCCCTATTCTTGTAATGTACATATTGTGCTCGTCCTTCCTTGGTAACTAGAGCTTGATCTCTTTTTTTGCCACATAGTTTCCTGTGGCAATCATATTCATTGTTCAAGTGTCTTATATTTTCACCTCATCCTTTTATTTTGAAATCTTTTGCTTTTATTCTTTATTTCTTTACCTTGTGTGCTTGAATACTGTCTGCATTTCTTATGGTACTTCCGCTAAAGTTAGATAGTTGTTTTCCATCCTTAATTTCAAATCTCCAGGTTGCGATTCATATAAAATTAGTAAAAACCTTTCTCGAAATGTGCAGGATCTTCTTGGAATTGGCGAATTTCGACCCAGTGTGACCAATGCTCATCGTTGACCTTAATCAATTCTCTGTACCCAAAAACAATCACATTCATCCTTCTCTCGACATCATGACAGGGAAAGAAGATAATGCACGATTGGAAGGAGTTCAGAACCACAAGTGTTACCATGTACCATTAGATACACTTGAAGAAACAAAAACAAAGTTAGGAGCGAAAAAGGGAAGATAACGTTTCATGGAGGCCATCCTCCAGCAGCAGAGGCCCTCCATTGTATCATGTAAACCTGACTCATTCTTTAACTGTATTTGAAAGAAACTGTCGAATGGTTATACATACAATCCAATACAAGGCTGTTTTGTTGGGAAATAAATGAGTAATGTTGTTGTTGTTGCTGTTGTGCTTCTTTTTTTTTTTTTTGCTGTATGAGCAGAAGAAGCGTGCATTGATCATGAATGTACAATGATCCTCAGAGTTGCATCATGAGTGAGTGATAAAGTGGTGCATATGTGTATCACAGATCATTATTTGGTTTTTTAAGCCAAATCTCTACGAGTGTGCTGGCCCAATAAAAGAAATAACTTTTTTTACTGCAGATCCTCACTCTCGCTTCCCCTGTCCATACTTGGTGCATATTTATCAGAACATCTTTGCCAAGTTGGAATTTGAGGTGCACAATCTGGCACAGTTCATGCGTGACTGGAACCACAAGTACTTAAACAATCAATTACATCTGTTTGTACATGACCTTGGAGTTGATGATCTACAGTTTTGGAGCGTAAAGTCCCAGATTTTACATTCAATCCCGCGTTTTGCGGGTTGATTTTCATAATTGAGCCACTCTAGATTGAGGAGGAATTTTTGTGCCTCTATTGCTACTGATCATCTTCTTTTCTCTGTAGCAAACTATTGTGTTCTTCTACAGAACAATAAGAAAAGCCGATGTTCTAAAATTGGCAAGAGTCGTATAGATACATTGACAGGTCTCTCTCCTCCCTTCATTTGGATTATAATTTTTCCTTTCTGGTTGTGTTCTTAATTTTTAAGTTTATGTTTCAGTGATGTGTTGTTATATAGCTAGGTGACCTGGATATGAATTTGTTAATGTTGTCTGATTAAATTGTTTGCAGAAAGCAGTGGTACCTGGGCTTCCAACCTCTGAACATGAGAACTGCAACTGTGGGAACCATTGATTTTTCTGGGTCAATTTCACTCGACACCTTTGTCACTGGTTCACCGAGTTCTTTAACAGACTCATTTTCATTAGATTTTGAAATGGAGGTGAGATTGTGAGAAATAATGGGGGAACAAGAGAAAAGTTAAAAGGCATTTTGCTCACTCTTTCTGCTACTGCATTTTTTTTCTTTTTCATCTTGCTATCGCTGTTGTTTTATCTTGGTTGATTCACTGTTTTTTTCTCCGGAGTTCTAAAGTTAGACATGATAAGAATATGCAGTTGTTGTCATTATGCTTTACATGTAGATACTAAATAATGAAGATCAAAAGCAGGAACTATTGAACAAATAATACATTTTCTTTCCTTCTTTCTATCATGAAGCTAAGCTGCTTTTAGATGCTACTTTTCTCAAACAATTTATATGCTTTTCTCTACAATAATTGATAGGAGAACAAAGGAGATCTTCATTTCACATTGTAACATCATGGATTCACTAGTGTTTGTATTTTTAATTACCAGAAATGACTCTTTACTATGCTTTTCTCTGCGATAATTGATCTGTCCTCCTTAAGCACCTAGATCTTTATTGCTAATTTACTAGTGATTGTGGTGGCTTCAGTCAATTTACATGAGTATGTTTTACTTTTATTCATTGACAGTAAATGGAGACATAGTTAAAGAAGATTATTATGTCGACTAAAGGTTTTCAATGTTGAATATTCGGTGGATTCCTTCTAAATTTTGTACTAAACTTGATCTATATCATGTATAGCTAGGAGCATGCGTGATTAGACTCGACAAATTATGGTTTAAGTTTCTTCTTTTCCTGTTGTCCTTTTACTGGTTTGCTGCACATTTATCCTTCCCCGTACATAGTTTGAAGAAATTCATTTAGCTACTTACCGGTTTAATTTAGTTCGGTCTATTACAAGTATTTAGAAATGCAGAAGGCCACATAACTTACACATAGAATAATGTATTTCTCTTGCAAAGGCCAACCTTGGATCAAAATCTGCTTTGTGCTAGAAAATTATTAAGCATGAAAACTTAGATTATGCAGATGATACAGACAAATCTTTCACTATAATTTTTCTGTTGCCTTGATTTTTATTTTATTTTTCCTTTTTGTGAATTCATTTGGGTGATGAATTTATTCTCTTTTTTTTTTCTTTCCAAAATAATATTAAGTTTGCTCATGTTCTATCCATACTTTTTGTTGATTGTAGTCCACTGCGCCGTTCTTCCATGATAAGAGCATGACACTAGGGAGCCTAATTGGTGTCTCTAGCATTCTAGAACGATCGTCAAGAAGATCAGTTAGGCGAAGAAGATTGAACAACGTTAGAGGTGAAAAGAATGACCAGTCCAAAACTTTGCTCTTCTCTTTATGTTCCAGCTGCAACATCAACGCCGAGAGGCCTCCATCTCTACGCCATTATCTAGACGTGGAAAGAAAAACCGCTAAAAAGCTATTTGCCAATGCCTATATAGCTCCTCCTCAGTCAAGTCCATGGAGTGGCTCAAACATTGGTGAAAGAACCAACACAAGGCTTGATCATATTGGCAGCACTGCTGTTCCTGCACTGTTTTCATGTTTGTGTGGACATTCCAACAATTGATCAAATATGGCCCTTTTGATTGCTCTACATTTACTTTTACAGTTTTACAGTACTTGACATGAGCTCAACTGATCAAGCCTTACTTTGATACAAATTATACAATTGGATTGAAGAATAAAAAAATTTAGTGGAGGATCTAAACCATGTAACTAGGTCCACTCTTTTGAGCACTAAAGAAGTAGAAGATGATGAGGAAGCCTATTCTAGTGGTGTCTGACTTACCAAATATGCTTAGGTTTAGCCTCTATGAAGGGTTCCTAAATTTCTGGCTCAGACCACACTGTTTTCAAGTCCATGTGTGACATTTGCTCAAAAGATTATTTGATGGTCAAAATTCATCTAAAAGAATTGCATTAGGGCACATAAGAAAAGGTCATATTGAGATGAAATTGTTATTCTTATAGTGGAAAAGAAAGTGGAATCTAATAGAAATTAGTCCAAGTGGTTTGACGCTCAGATCCTTAAGGTAGAGGTCTCAGTTTCAAGCTTTGTAAATATAGTTATTTTCTATAAAAGAGCTAGATTTATCCCTCTATGTGTCAATCGAATTTGAGCCTATTTTCAAATACCAGTCGATGCAAAAACGAAAAACAAAAAAAAAATAATAAAAAAAAATTAAAAAATGGGATCTTGATAAAAACAATTGCAATATGACTGGACAAACTATACTTTTTGTTAAAACTATACTATTCTCTCTTTGTAGTAATAATATTATTCCAGATAAAAGTTTGGTATATGTCCATATATTGCACATAGTAATACTGAAAAGATCAAAAGATTCCCCTTTCATGGACAAAATATTTATTTATCAATATCCTTTTTGACCCCATAAATTAAAATTCAAATTTTTACAGCTAAGTTAAATCAAAAGGTGTTAACTTTATCTGATGTTGATAATGTTTAGAGTTCATAATTTATATTCATTGCGTACTCCCTTCAAATTCTTTCAAATAATGAAAAGTTACTATATTGAAGATTAGTTACCACGTGGCAATTATTTGATCAATTCAATTAAAATATGAGAACGCCAATCCCATGTGTCCAATATTTTATAGTCCAAGTGTCAACTGCAACCAAGTTACACTTCAGAAACTGTTGAGCAGTTCCCATCTAGCCATGATGGATGTTTGACACAACGAAACACATTTAACAAATTGGGACCCACCTAGAAAACTCATCAAAGAAGACTTGTTTGCTTATCACTTATCAGATATCCAAATTCCACGTGTCATCCATACAATAGATCATGGGCAGGTAAGAAGGACCCACTAAAGTTTGGTAATCAAAAGCAAGCATTCACCAGTCCAATTAGAAATGTTGGTAAGAAGAATTCAATCTAAGCGCGTTTAGAGTTGTAATCCTAAGGTCGACTACTATATGTATCTAATAGCGCTTAGAGTAGTCAGAGTAATTCTAATGCCAATTAGCCCAAATTGCTCAAATAATTAAACCAAAAGACAGCAGAGCCACATGAATACACTTCATTCATTCAACTTTAAAGTTTGAATAAAATGTTGCTTGAATAAAATAAAAAACTAAGGACACATTCATATTCTTTTTTCTTCTTTTTTGGGGTATAAAAAGAGGTGGGGCAGATTTAGATAGCAACATTTGCTTGACTCTACAGGGCAAGGAAACAAAAAAGATAAAAGGGTTTTGTCATACACGCTCATAGCCTTTAAGAGCCATTGAATTGATTCACTTACATGGTTGCTTCAAATAAATAATCACAAAACATATATAGTAAGCAAAGAAAAAAAGAGAGAAGACTCAATGTATTCAGGTGCAAAAACTTTAAAGCATTTCTGCTGCTTCAATTCAAAGTAAACCATTAAGATTTCACACCCTTTTCATCACTTGCAACAACAAGAACAACCACCGACACCACCTGATTATTGTGTTCTTTTGAGCTCCAACTTTCAGTGCACTGCAAGGGTGCCAAGTAATTATGCACATCATCAACTGAAGACCTGTAATTCAACGGCAAAAACTAGGAATGTGAATGTTTAAGGCTTCTCCATGCAATCGTCGCTGCCAGATGCGATCCTTCCGGATCCACGACCGCCCATTTTACCGAAAGATCCAATGGCGGATAAACTCTTGAAGCTGCTACTACCCTCACTGAAGTTTCTTGATCTCTTTGCTTTCCTCGCTTTAGAAGGGTAGTTCTCTCTTTCCGTTTCTTTATCGGATTTGGTCTTTGCTACGACAAGTCTTGCGATGGTACTTCTGCAGAAGGGGCAGACTGGAATTGGTGGCAATGTTGTAGAGGAGTTGGGCTTGTTGTGGCAGCACAAGGCTAGGGTGCAATGTGCACACATTTGGTGACCGCAGTCTTGGACCTCGATTGAGCAGACCTGGTCGAAGCAGATGCAACATAGCTCGGACTCACTTGCCTGCATCAAATTATTCGCAATAAAAGATATCGATGTGAAACTCATGAACTCTGCGAGAACTATCTGTATTTCTAAAAGATTGCACTCGAATCTCCATAATTAACATGTAAGCCATGACGCAAAAGTTAAAGAACATCATCCTAATTCCTAGAGTGAATAACCAGGAATGTCATCAAATGGTACTAAAAATGAAAATAGAACAAATGGTTCGAAATGTAAGATGACTTTACCTCCGAAACATTGTCATCAACTCCGTAGTCAGAACTCGAAGGTGATGGCGGAGAGTGAGCAATCCCTTTCAAAATGTTCTTCTCCCTCTCTCTATTGGCAACCATAAGAGCTCTCTCTAACAAGACTTTCGCCTCTGGGCCAAGCTCGCTGATAAATTTCAAGGGCGATGGCCACACAAGAGGTTCTGCTGCTGAAGGGTTCAGCAGTGCAGCGCACGCACTATGCTTGTGCTTTAGCGCAACTGTGTATGGAATTCTTCTGCAGATCAGTACCATGATCACAAACTCAGTTTCAGATCTTCCATATGGGCTCCGGTTACAATATTGAGTAAACATAGCAATTGAATTAAAAGAACAAACCACCTATATGCAAAATTAGCCTTACCCCGAAGAATCTCTTTGCAGTCGATCTGCTCCCCAAGCAAGCAACTCGCGGACACAATCCAAAGAGCCTCCTCGAGCAGCCAAATGAAGTGGAGAGCTCTCAGGGAAGCTGCAGGCATCACTCATATTAGCCTAAAACAATGGCTACTTTCACTAAAATTATGAAAGGAGGGACCTTTGTAACTCTTCTCACCCATATGTGCCCGTCGAAGCATTGACAAGAGCTCCATTTTCCAACAAAAGATGGACACATTCAGGCCGTCTTTGCCGCTGCAAGATGCAAAGGAGTAGCTCCTTTACCATCTCTGACATTCATAAATCTAGCAAATCCCCTACAACTCCATCCAAAACCACCATTAGAATCATCAAACACTACAATCCATTCAACTAATTGACGAAAATGATCCATCAATATCAACACCCACCATGAATCAGCCACTGATGAAGACTGAGCAGCAGCAATAATAGCTTTCAAACAATCCAAATGCCCATAATAAGCAGCATAATGCAAGCATGTTCTTGCTCGAACCGAGTCGAACTTCAAAATCTAATCAATCCAAGTAAATCCAATTCAATCACAACAACACAAACAACCCCAAAAAGGCAAAATGAATAAAAAAGGAATTACATGCATTGATTCTCACATACATTGGCTCCTGCCTCTATTAGCTTCTCCACACAAGTGATCCTCCCATGCTTTGCAGCCAACATTAAAGGAGTCTAAACAAGTAATCACAAACACAAACAACACAAATTAAGCCAAAAAAATCAAACAAGAACAAAATTTCCCAAAAAAGGGCAATCTCAGTTACCTGTTTGTGACGATTCAGCAAATCAGGATCAACAGATCGGTCCAAGTTCATATTTAACAACTGCCCATCAACCAAAACACAAAACCCAGAAAACCCCATCAACCAATCCACCCAAAACACTCAAAAACCAACCGAATTCACAAAACCCTGAAAAACCCATCAATCAATCAACACAAAAAACTCAAAACCAACCAAATTGACAAAAAGGATAGCTAGATTTGATCATGCCCACCTCGATCCGACCATTTGCAGCGGCTATGTGAAGCGGAGAGAGCCGACCATACACAGTGGTGTGTTCAATGAGCGTCGGATCTCTCTCCAACATTGCCTCGACAGTCTCCAAGTCCCCACCTTTCACAGCCCTGAAGAAGTCATTTTCATGGCTGGCAACGCAGCTCATCTCCTGACCCATATCTCCGGCGCCGCACCACCACCTCCCACGGCGGCGCTGGGCATGAAAGAGAGGCGGAGAGGCGGAGCTATGAAGTGGGTTTTATGGGTTTTTATAAGAGCGGAGAGAGAACACGAAAGAGAGATTAAAAAACGAAGGAATTGAAGAATTTTAGGAAGAATTGGTTCTTTAAACAGTGTGAAAAAAAGGGAAGTGAGAAGAACAGTTTTTTTGGGGTGTGAAGAGGATGGGGTGTGTACGGGCAGGACGGGCAGGGGATGAGGTGGGTGTCTAGTAACTAGTTTTTTTTATTATTTTAATAATACCTACGGGTTACCAAACTTTTTCACGTTCGGCCCCTCCTTACTTGGGTTCGACTAATTCTATACAAGTTAATCAGACGTCTCAATCTTACAACTCCATAAATCCTACCAGAAAAAGTTATCGACTAGGGTCCTTCTGATGAATGAAAGAAAGGTTTATGAGCCCTCTAACCCTATAAGCCCGCACTTGTAGATCGGAATTTGTAGGTATTGTCCTTTTTTCATTAGCAGGCAGCTAAACCAATAAAAGAACCATTTGTAGGAAGCAATTGAAGGCGTTCTAGTTTGTTCAATGTAGTTTAAAGGCCTAACAACCAACAAGACGTGGACCTATATAAACCCTTAGTTGTCAGAGATCAAAAAACTCGGCAACCAATTGGGTGGATCAGTAGTTTTGTATGGGTTTAAGAGTAAGAAGTCATGGGTTTAAACCCCAGTAAGAGCAAAAAAAAAGAGCGAGATCAAAAAGCACTTCGTTATAAAGAAACCACAACTTAATCAGAGGATAATTAAGGTATAAAGCATACATGGGTTGGCTACAGGCGACACCGTATAGCCTTGACACATCCATTAGCGACTCAGATGCTTATGAGGGAAATGCGAAAAGAAAGAAGGAATAGCCCGATACCAAGATCGGGTTGGATTTGGGAATAATAAGTAGGAACACAGCGTAATACTTATTGGAATGCTAAGAAAAGACAAGTAAATATAATGTACCTACTAAAAATTAAACTCATCACTTCGATTTCAATCAGAGTTTTGGTGCTCTTTTTTTAGACAATAATATTTTGACATACTTTTGATGCACATTGGTCCATATTTTATTGAAATAAATGGCGCACATATCCCAATAAAAATTTAGATCATTATGTATCCAATGTATTTATCCAAACAAAAAATCTGTTTGGACTCTTTGAGTCCAGATTCACACAATTTTTACTGGTAATTTATGATACCTATTTAAATAAAAAGACCCAATTACCCTTACCCCTAAAATCAATACAACCACTTCCACAGTTCCACCCCTTCCACCGCCACTTCTCCTCCACCACTTTCACCGCCATAGTCGCCGCTGACTGCATCCGCTGCCGAATGCATCCGCACTATCGCATCCGTCGACCGTAGTCATCTCCCGAGTATATGTGATTAAAACTGAAAAATACAAAAGCCCACAACACATTTTTTGTTGTTTTGTTGTTGTTGTTGTTGTTGTCAAGGAATCTTCACCCATTTTGCTAAATTTCTTCTTCTTCTTTTTTTCTCAAAATTGTTATCTTCTAAAGTGTCTCATGGAAGATGAGCCAAGGAGAAACAGAGAGAACAGAGCAACCGTGAGAGATGAGTGTTTGGGTTTGGAAAAAAAAACAGTTCAAACATAAAATGTGTATGAGGAAAGGTTACATATACCTCAACTCCTCTGCTTTGTAGCTTTGTAGAGAAATAAAAACACTCACCAAAATAGAGAAAGATAAAATAATTTCACACACAAAGAGTATAATTAGAAACTCTCTTTCTCTCCCGGCTAGATCTAGCCGGGAGAGAATGAGAGGCTGGCCGGCGGTGGTGGATGATGACGGAGGTGTTATCGGTGACCGGTGGTCACAACAGTGTTGGTGGGGATGGTTGTCACGGAGTTGGAGGCAACGATATGGGGTGGATTGTAGAAGAAAATAATAGATTTATATAAAGGGTATTTAAGTCATTTTAGTTATTTAAGTTCGGACTTTTTGAGTCCACCTAGCCCTACCCTTATCTAAAATATGTCAAAATATCATTTTTCTTTTTCTTTCTTTTTTTTTTTGTTACTACGCCACATGCCACATTGCCCATACCCTGGGGGCTAGTGACTATTGAGTGAGATATTTTGTTTGTTAGTTTGTCTTGGTTTGTTTGATACTTTAATTTGAACTATAATGCTGCCCAGTACGCGTAACGGTCTGTGTAACGTAGTCAATGCAGGAAGGACAGTTTCCACGCCGACTTGAAAGAAATGTCGTAATTCCCTGTTTTAAGGAAAATAAATAGGACCATTAGTGTGAATGAATTATATAAAGGAACAATATTAATTAAGCTTTTGTCAGAATTAGCACAATATGAAATGTTAATTTTAAGGGAGGTGCTATAGTGGCACCCTATATGTACAATGGGGCCACACCAACTACTAGAGTGTACTTTAATTTTTTTTGGTAGTTGCATTGATGGTTTGCATATTTAAATGGCACCAAAGGTATTGAATTGAATAGAGCGGAAGAGTTTGATTTATGTATGACAATTATTTTGATACAAATCATTTGTTTTTAGAATGGATTAGGAGACATTATTGATTAGATTCGATCTACTTGACCTTGACAATGTTGGAATAATGGAGCAAGCATCCATTGAACCATGAAGGTATGCATGTGCCACTTCAAATGGTGGGTAGCTAGAGGTCATATGTGTGCATGTTAAGTACTACTGTACTATCTATAGATCTTCTGCTCGAACTTTACTTACCTACTATATAATGCATGACAATATTTATTAGCCTTATTAGCTAGCACTTAATTAATTATTTAATAATATTTTACGTGCTGTGGTTTATATTTTTTGTGCAAAAAATAAAGAAAACAATAGTGAAGATTAGTCTAATTAACATTCATTTTATTTTAGAAATTTTTTTTTTTTTGTCTGATCCTTTTAACTTGATCCACATGCACTATTTCAAATATTAGAAATTAAGTTAATTAGAGCGCATATATATAGATTCAGATTAACTGAGTTTTTTTAAGTCATCCGTAATTATTTTATTAAAGTTAAATAGTGAAAAATAGGTTAAAAGGTAATGCTTGGAGTATTAGAGCTAAATGAATCCATCAATTAAATATTCCAACAGCATGCACTTATTATTAATTATGTGACCTTCATGAATCATGATCAAGATATGTAAGAGGAAGCTTCTATGGTTGGTGACGATGGTGTAACAACTCACTTCAACCCTTAAAAAATTAGGTTTGTTAGATTAATTATTTCATTAATTAAATCACCGCTCCTCTAATAAAAAGAAAACAGTATATCATTATATGAGATATTTTTTTATACTAATTTTCTCGTATTTTAAATAAAATTGAAAGTAGTTTAAGAGATTGAAACGACCACATTTTTCTTCACTGTGGTACAAATTAAAGATGTACTCATTATTTTATAAGAAAGAAGCCAACTTATTTGTGGTAATTGAGATTTGAACCCCCGACCTCTCATACTAATAGAAAGATGTTAGGGTAAACTGAGATACATGGGACACTCGGTGATGATGTCTATCTATTCTTACATCAAGATTTGTGCAGACACACATCGATGCACGAATGGATAGACACCATCACCAAGTGTTCATCGCGTGTTCATCCCAAGTGTCCCATCGATCATCAGGTCATCCTAATATTTTCCCTTTTTTTGGTCTAAAAAAGGATTTACTCGTCAATTACAGACGTTCAAACAAAGTAACACAGGCATCTGCTACCAAAGTAGTTTGCGCCTCATTTGGTGGGTTTGTTAGAACATACAAGAAATCATCCCTTGTGGACACTAAATTAACTAGGCAGTCCGCTAAACATGTTGGAGCTTGATGCACCATTGTCTATGTAGCAGATTCTTGCAATCCCTAATTAAGAAGTGCTCCGGCCGAGTGAACAATTAGTATTGAGGCCGGGTGAACAATTACCCACACGTGCGTGTGCTTCCCGATAAACATGTTGTAGTAGATTCTTGCATCCTAGTATTTTCCATACTAATAATGTTGAAGATGTGTGGACAATTAGTACCGAGGCCTTATGAAATAAAACCTCACGTGACAGCCGAACGAGATCATATGTGGAAAATGTGCGGACAAAAGATCTTTCGGTATAAAACCTCACACCTACGAGAGCCCAAGATCATCTTGCTCTCTGTTGGGCCCCACACGCACGTGTGAGTATATAAATGGGGTTGGAGCTCATCTTGCACATAACCAATTAGTTTGTGGCCCTAGATCCAATCTACTCCACTCATACACTAGTATACCACACAAACTTGATCTTTTATTTTATTTTATTTTTGCCAAAACTCTTATCATGTTTTCGATGCGGGATTACATACTCCAACGAATAATCACAAGCATACAATCATAATTAGGATCTTAAGGAAAGAATTAAACCCCCTGTCCCTCACTTTATTAGATTTGCAAGGAGAGTATTAATCTTATGAAACTCGAGCACCTTTTTTTTTCAACTTAGGATCCCAAAATTCCCACTTTACTATATTTGCAAGGAGTTGTTGATTCCACCTTCAATTTCACACTCCATGCATCCCAATTACTACATCTAACCAACTTTAGGTGATTGGGTCAGCCGTCGTAGCTGGCGACGAGAGTAATATTGTATAAAAAAAGATATTTAATTTTGTAAGTTATGAATTTAATATCATCAACTCGTTGTATAAAGTTGATTAATTACCACACGACCTTCAGATTTTCCTTGACGAAGACATGTGACAAATTATTTAATTTGCAGTGCAGAATTTCTAGGTCTTCATTTCCTACCCTTGAACATTAATTTGTTAATCAACATAACGAAAATGCATGTATTACTTATACATTTAACGTGTTAATTTGCCAAGTGAATAAGTTATTAAATTGTGTGAAATCTTTCAAAGCCCGGCCTATTAATTATTATTTACTATATATATAATTAAATATAAATTAAATGAAAAGAAGTTTTGAGAGTAGGTCATTTATTGTCAAAGCATATCTGGTAAGACGAATGAGACATCACTTGTAAAAAAACAATGTTTAACGAGGTCGTGAGTTCGACTCCGCTAAAGTCAAAAATAAAAAATAAAATATGCCATTTACCAAGAAATTTAGCAATATTCAACAATGTACAATAAGCTAGAGGTTGATCTTTCCATTGATTGATGTTTAATAAAGAAATTTAACAATTAATTAGTTTTACAATGGTAGATGTCAAATATAGTTTGGATCACCAACTAATTGGATAGCTCAAAGATTGATATTTTTTGAACATGTATTTTTTTATACTGCAATTATTGAATCAAGTATAATGAAAGCGTACTTGGATCCATAACTTACCATAATTAGTTTGGGATTAACGATCTTTTGTTAGGAATATAATTTTTTTACATTCTTTTGGTACGTAAATTTGTTTCCTACATAATAATATAAATTCTTTTAAAAATTGTGCCACACACATGACATATCTTAATCAAACCAGCACTCTTTTGCAGTAAATGTATATCTCTAATAATGTTGTCCGGTTGTACCGTTAATTTTAGGACATGATGATCACTAGTGCTGATGGAAACATGTAAATTTGATAGATCTTGGGAGATCGAATATAAATTATGAGCAGTCTTGAATCTTGCAGCATGGTCGTGGTACTGTGGCACGTGATGCTGATGCACCACACGCCACCACGTGAGCATGCATGTGGATGATCAGCAATCACAAAGCCACGTTGCCTAAAAATGACATGCATGCATGTCCAAAATCTATAGTGTTGCACATAAAAACTAATGGGAAAATAATTGTAATCATCAAGTATTTCTGAGAAAACTTGTAAATGTGGACCGTAAATAATTGCTCCAAAACTATGCTATGCACATTCAATTCTTTCAATATAAAAAATAAGGGATGATTTGTCGTTATTTAAAATTTGATACATTAACAAGCTAGTAAATTCATATATATGCACGAGAACAATTTCGGTACTTAATAGAAGTTTTAAAATCCATATTAAAGAGAGTGTTATTAAATAACACATAATTGATATGAGTTTTTAAAAAACCTCTATGTAATACATGTATTAAAAATTAAAACATAATACATTTCCACATGACATTTAATAACACACTATTTAATAGGGGTTTTAAAACCTCTATTACATGCCAAAAATGTTCTAGTGATGCTTAAGTAGATGCATAACAAAGCTCGGAAAGATAAAAGAGAAATACAAAAATGCAAAGAAAAAGTAAGGGTAACCTCAATTAACACAAAGATAATAAAGAAGATCGAGCAGCAGTGATGGTTTAAACACCTACAAATTAATGCCTTCAATAAGAAAAACTCAACTCAGTAAAAATTAGTAAAATTAATTCGACGATAGATCAAAGTTAATTTAAATAATTAAATTAGTAGGGATTTAAATAATTTAGAAAGTATACCATCAATTATACTAAATCAAGGACAATAAAAGAGTTTGATCTATGCAGTCGACTCTAACTAATTTATTTAAGACTAATTAATTAAGCTCTATATATTGTTGTATTAACTTAATAGTAAATTAAATTTAGTTCATGACTAGTACAACATGTTCGTGACAATTTAAAAAGTTAATTGCATGCCACTTAAAAATAAAATTTACTGTCAAATTAACAAAATATTGTTATAATATATATTAATTTGAAAATGTTAAGACATATTTGCAATTTGCCAATAAATGGAAACCTTAATTATATATTTTTGCATATTAGCCTTTATTATTAAGCTCTTAACTGCAGTGCAGGATGATAAAACCATCTATGGTTTTATAAGTTATTTTTTTACTACCAAAGGAAGCTTTTTTCCCCTACCGTAGCATTTTGTAGGTCACCACTTCAATGATCTTTGACTAGTAGAGCCGTCAATGTTGATAATAACTAAAGATATTTTAATTTCCACCATTAAAGAAAAATAAAGATATTTTAAGAATTTTTATAGTCAAGTTAAAGATATTTTAAGAATTGAAAGCCAAATCAATGAAACTGAAACGAATGGCATCTTACATCATTTATTTTTTCGATTTTAATCTCTTATTAACAAGAAGTATTGTATATGGAAGCAGCTGATATTATCAGTCTTATGACCAGGTCAAATAATAAACCATATGTATAGTGAAAATATATGAAATTGTGTTAATGCTATAGTGAAAATATAATGACAACTATATGTATAGTGAAAATATCTGAGCGAATGAGTTATATATGCATTATTAACGTTGCCACGTTGGTTTCTTTGGGAGTCACAGAATATCAGAACATCTATTTGTCGGGCAAATATATAACCAAAACATATGGTCCATTTGATTGTTGCAACCTGTATTATTAATGCTTTTCAAGTGGGCACACTACACTTTATTGATGAAATACATTTAGGGCCATATAAATATATATTGGTGATATTGTATATAGGCTTTGAACTAACCATATATACTAATGAAATGCTATCTTTTTCTCAACGCTTAATCAAGTAGTGTTAGACTTGTTTATTTTCCTTTAATTCGCTGCATCAGCACTCTGGACATTTCTGCCAACAAGTGCTTGCTCGCGTCTTTCCTGAGTTACAATAGTATGGTCTTAGTATATTATATCTCCCGAAACTTATGAAAATATCTGAGCGAATGAGTTATATATGTATTATCAACGTTGCCACGTTGGTTTCTTTGGAGTCACAGAATTAGAGTTTCCACCTAGCTATAGTAAAAATAATTGACCTACATGAGCTAAACATAAACCAAAAAGTTGATCAGATTATCAGAACATCTATTTGTCGGGCAAATATATAACCAAAACATATGGTCCATTTGATTGTTGCAACGTGTATTATTAATGCTTTTCAAGTGGGCACACTACACTTTATTGATGAAATACATATAGGGCCATATAAATATATATTGGTGATATTGTATATAGGCTTTGAACTAACCATATATACTAATGAAATGTTATCTTTTTCTCAACGCTTAATCAAGTAGTGTTAGACTTGTTTATTTTCGTTTTACTCGGTGCATCAACACTCTGCATATTTCGCGTCTTTCCTGGGTTACAATAGCATGGTATGAGTATATTATATCTCCCAAAACTTATGAAAAAAAAAAGTAATTTTGCACAAAATTGTTCACTTACGGCCCAATGGGCTTTCAAAAGAAAAGTCCAATTGAAAAACATAAACTTGATAGGTCCAGAGAGAGGCCCATATGTAGCCACTAGTTTGACGATCCATTAAGGGCCCAAACATCTCATTAGATCGACATCACTGATTCGCTGATCCCGAGGAACCACACATGTCCACCACCACCACAACCATAAAAATAGGCCATATCTCGAGGCCCATCGACCAGACGCCGGCAAGTGCAATGTCCTGAGGCGCACCGAATATACACGCGGAAAAGTTGGGTGCGAGTTTTTCTTGGGTTACAATAGCATGGTATGTGATATAGAAAAATGTAAAAGTATCTCACTTTGGGCAGAGATCCAATCGGATGCTGTGCATTTCGCTTCGTGATGCGCACGCACATATCTCGACGTGTATTACACATCATCAATGTGTAAAAGTATCCAAAAATTTATTCATAAGATACAATTTACGTAATTTCAAAACGTTTGGATATATTTATAAAAATTAAAATGACTAGATAAATTTGTAAGAACCTTAAACGTTATGATACATTATTCTATTTCCGATGCGTGAATGAATGCACCCCTTCATCGGGTGTCCATCTCGGGGGTCTCATTCCAGGTCACCCTAGCATTCCCCCATCCTATTTACCTTATTTATTATAGAGAAGTGTTAGAATGACAACACAATGTCACAACACAAGACAAATTGGCTCATAAGAGCCATCCATGCACCTCGAGATGCGGACGTACGAGATGATACGATCTTGATGATAACGTATGGAGGCCGAGTCGAGGCCATATATATATATATATATATATATATATATATATATATATAGCACTAGTTTGGCGATCCATTAAGGGCCCAAGCATCTCAGTAGATTCGCTGATCCCGAGGAACCACACCCACCACTAAACCCTAAAAAAAAAAAAAAAAAAAAAAAAAGAAGAAGAAGAGGCGACTCCTAAACCCTAAAGAGAGAAGTCTAAAACAGGGGCGAGGGGAGAGAAACAGTAGAGAGAGAGAGACGCCGGATCGATTGTGCGTGGAGAAATGTCGGAAATGGAGCTCTCCCGATCAGAGAAGTCGAAGAAGAAGAAGAAGGAGGAGGAGAGAAGGAGCGGAGAAGAGAAGGAAGAGTTCTCGATCAAGCCCCAGAGCTTCACTCCCCAGCTGGACGCATCGCAGTGGCCAATCCTCCTAAAAAACTACGACAAACTGAACGTCCGCACCGGCCACTACACGCCCCTCCCCAACGGCTTCTCCCCCCTGAAACGCCCCCTCATCGAGTACATCAAATACGGCGTCCTCAACCTCGACAAGCCCTCCAACCCCTCCTCCCACGAAGTCGTCGCCTGGATCAAGCGCATCCTCCGCGTCGACAAGACCGGCCACAGCGGCACCCTCGACCCCAAAGTCACCGGGAACCTCATCGTCTGCATCGACCGCGCCACCCGCCTCGTCAAGTCCCAGCAAGGCGCCGGAAAGGAGTACGTTTGCATCGCCCGCCTCCACTCCCCTGTCCCCGACGCCGCCAAGGTATCCAGAGCCCTCGAGGCCTTGACCGGCGCCGTCTTTCAGCGCCCGCCGTTGATCTCCGCCGTCAAGCGCCAGCTGAGGATCCGAACCGTTTATGAAAGTAAGCTTCTCGAGTATGATTCCGACAGGCATTTGGTTGTGTTTTGGATTTCTTGCGAGGCGGGGACTTATGTCAGGACAATGTGCGTGCATTTGGGGTTGATTTTGGGGGTCGGAGCGCATATGCAGGAGCTTAGGAGGGTGAGGTCTGGGATAATGGGGGAGAGGGATAACATGATGACGATGCACGACGTCATGGATGCGCAGTGGATGTATGATAGTTATAGGGACGAGAGTTATCTGAGGAGGGTGGTGATGCCGCTGGAGGTTTTGTTGACGAGTTATAAGAGGTTGGTGGTGAAGGATTCTGCGGTGAATGCGATATGTTACGGAGCGAAGTTTATGATACCGGGGTTGTTGAGGTTTGAGAATGGGATTGAGAATGGGGAGGAGGTCGTGTTGATGACGACTAAGGGGGAGGCCATTGCGTTGGGGATAGCGGAGATGACCACCGCCGTAATGGCTACTTGTGATCACGGGGTTGTGGCGAGGATTAAGAGGGTGGTCATGGATAGGGATACTTATCCGAGGAAATGGGGGTTGGGTCCTAGAGCGTCGATGAAGAAGAAGTTGATTGCCGAGGGGAAGTTGGATAAGCGTGGGAAGCCGAATGAGAATACTCCGTCGGAGTGGGCGAGGAATGTGGTTCTCCCTACTGGGGGAGACTCTATGATTGCTGGCCTTGCGGCGGCTGCTTCTGCTGAAGCGGCGGAGAAGAGTAGCAAGAAGAAACATGGAGATGGAGATGAGAAAGTTGGCCACAAGCGTAAACTGGAGGAGGAGGAGGGTGGCGATGGCATTGCTGCGAAGAAGGCTAAGGTGGAAGGAGAAGATGTTGAAGAGGATAAGAAAGAGAAGAAGAAGAAGAAGAAAGAGAAGAAGGAGAAGGAAATTGAGAATGGCGAGGCTGAATCCCCTGATGGGAAGGCTGAGGAGAAAAAGAAAAAGAAGAAGAAAGAGAAGAGTGAGGACGGAGAGAAGGCGGCGGAACAAGTGGTGGTGTCGGACGAGGAGAAATCCGAGAAGAAGAAAAAGAAGGACAAGAAAAAGAGCAAAGAAGCCGAGGATGGCGATAAGAGTGAGGAAGAGGTAGATAGAAGTGAGAAGAAGAAGAAGAAGAAAGATAAGAAAAAGAAGAGTAAAGATGCAGAAGAAGAGTAGATGAAAGGAGGTTATGGTAGGGATGAACTCTCCTGTACTGTTTCCTTGTATCCATCTTTTTATTTAATCATGGTTAGTTGCTTTTGTAATCCTTGCATGTTTCCTGCAGAACTAGTTTTCATGTTTATTTAGCTCTGCAAAGTTAATATTACTTTGAATTGAGAGTTCTCTAATTTCTATGCTATGCTTTCATAATTTATGATCTTGAATTGCTGATAGCATTCGTTTTTAACAATGGAGTTCATCTTCCATATTTTTCATTACCTGATTTTCTCGAGTTATTGTTTCTTCGATCATGATATTCATCTGGTAGTATTCTCTTGCTACAATTAAGCAATTTTGTTGTTTATGGTGAGTGTGATGATTCATTGAAGACATAAATGATGAATGCTTTGATGTTTTAATTTGTTCTTTGTATTTTTCCCTACTTTCATTTCGATAGATTTGTTTATTCATGTTCCTATGTTGAAACAGAGATCCTTTCAAAAATCTGAAGAAGTAAAGGATGGCATTGATTTGAATAATTTTATAATGAGTCTTCTGGTTTATAGAAATTGAGTGACAATAAAAGTTTGACTTTAAATGAGTCTCTATAGAAATGTTTGCCAATAAAAAACTGATCATTCATTATGATTATAGTACTAGCACTCACTGAAATATCCCCAAGTGCACCAGCTCTTATAAACTTAAAAAATTTCATAATCTAATCAAATTGAAATACAAGTAGAAAATAATGTTCATCAAACCAGTTCTTACTAGCCGATCTACACTTGTACAAGTATTTTCTGCTGCAGCACCCGCCCGCCTAGTGAATCGTCGATGGCTTAATGAATCACAGAATATGGCCACTGGCAGCAGACTACCTCAGAATATCTGATTAATCCCACCATCACTAATGCAATTGCTATTAGGCCTTTTTTTTGTTCTCAATCACTTGATTCTCTTCCTTGTGCGATGCATGGATGAGAAGAATCAACCAGGTATCTGTAGGTTTTTGTAGTTGACATGAATACATTCTCAACCCTTGAAGCACTCTCTGATGACATTGAGAGCTAAAGACCAGTTTGATGAACGGTCATCTCTTCTGCCAGAGAGGAACATTCACATTGTGTGATCTTCAACTGGATAGTCATCGTCCATTCTTACTGAGGCTTTTCCGAGATTTATGCTCCGTGGTTCTGTCATTCAAATTTGAACACGATTTATCGCTTAATTCAACTTCCCTGCATTTGGATGGTTTCACCCTAACACCCATTCTCTCAGCCTGTCTTCATGTAAACTGAATTTGCTAATGAAAAATCCATTGAAGATTGATTATCCCGTATTATCCCGTTGATGATAGAAATTCCATGATGTTGCGCGAAATGCCTTTGTCATATGGATTTATAAACGCCGTTTCTGGATATGATTCCCCTAACCAAATACAATTGCGACAAGTTAGGAAAAAAAAAGTAAAGGAAGAAAAGCTCCCTGTAGCGTGTTCTTGAGGTAGATGATTAATTGATTCACCTAGTTGAGATTGAATAGGAAGTTGAAACTCCGGATATCTCTTCCAGTTTATCTGATAAAAGTGCATGTTCAGAGTTATGTCTAGTATTACTACAATAGCATCAGTCCAATAGAAAAATTGAGCACATTCAGTAAACCTACCCATTCCTCAGTTTTAATGTTGAAGCATATGCAATAGACATGCCACATGAGGAATACAACCTGGTCACACCAATATCTTGTCAAATAATAAACCAGGATGCAAGGTGTAGAAGCTTGGATAGCAACAACATACAAAGAAACTAACAGTCGAACGGGTGGATGAAATCAAACCTGCCACAAAACTTGGAGAGCTGAGAATAACATTGTGCTGACAACCAAGTTACCAGATAGAGTAGTCTGCAAAGAACACAAGCGCCGTCAAAAACAATATTTGCAGACTATTTGAACTGCTATTCGACTTATTGATCGTGCTTCATAATCAACTCAAGGTCAAATTTAGCGTAGACTTGTCATGAAATTATTGTTTCTGATGTAACGACACACCTCCAACAAAGCACTCCCCATTATCGCAGATTCCTTGGTAACTGCACATGGAAGGATCAAAGGATCAAAATCACAAAGGATCCTAGACAAAGCTACTTCTGATGGTCACACCATCTAGATCAATAACAGAATTACTGAGAAAATTGCTTCATCCAAGATGTGTGAGAATGAGCATTCTATAAATGAAAATATGAAGCATGTCGATCAAATAATAGTTCTACATTTTCATTTCCGTTTCTAAGTTAACTAGAGGTCATATTTTGGATAAACAAAAAATGTTAAATCCTTGCTTACATTGAGTTGATGATACTATGTAAGCAATCTCAACCACCAGAAACCCAACCAGCAGAACCATGAACAGTAGATGATTCTTCTTACCTGTATACATAAACAGAAAGTACTTGCTACTATTAAGTGTTAACAGCTGCATACTATGTAATTTAACGAATAACTAAACATCAAGTGCATAATAAAAGTTCTCATTACCTATACAGTTACCAAAAGCTGGACAATGGTGATCAAATCCGATAATGTATCTCTTACAGCTCTTACAGTATCTTATTCTTCTCGTTGCAAAAGAACCCTGATCAAGTAAAAGAAAACAAAAAAATGTCGATTACGCTCTCTCTATCCTACTAATGACTAGAATAATGTGTACTCAACTTATTCAATAATGATACTGATATTGATGCTGTAACTACATAAATAAACTCAGAAAACCAATCTGGAGCCAATATGCATCGGACATGATTCGAACTACCATGCAAGATACTATGAACACCCTAGTACCAAATATTTTCGCAATTCTAAATGGCGATAATATCGCTAATTCGCTAGTTGGAAGCAATCAAATAAAACTTAATAAAAATGAGATCTTTGTCATAGACTTCAGAAGCATCGACAACAACTATGAAAGACCAAATTCACGTACCCCTGACGACGAAAGCTCCGCCGTTACTTCTAGAGCCTCACAAGGTCTTCCGGCATCAGAAACAGTGCCTCCGACGGCTCCCTCCAGACCGTAACAATCATCTGTAACCCAACCAGGATCACTAGCAAGTATACTGCAAACAATGCATCACAGTAATTACCGCAACAACATCGAATCCTAAACTAACACAGCACATTCATACAATGATAATCCTCAAATACTCAGAACAAGAAATGCAAGTTCACCTAAAGAACCCAATCATCAGCAGAACACACTCCATATTAAAACCGACATTCGCCGCAGATGGAATCGCTTCAAATCAACAAAAGCTTCAAAATTTAGCCAACAAATTCGATCACAAACAAATCACAAGCAAAAATACATTGAAAAAAACAAGCAAACCAACCCTTTTGGATGACAAACAAATGCATCCCCCAAACAAACAAGACAGTGAAGAGCACGAGAGCCGGAGCCGACGCCGAAACCCCGAAAAGCCGTTTAAGGCATTTGGAGAAACCAGAGATGATGATGAGAAGCAGAGCTGCAGAAACAAAGATGTTAGAACAAGTAATGAAATTGAAATTCAAGAGAAATGGAGATTTGAAGAAGAGAACCTGAAATTGAGAGCTTGATCAGAATGTGCGATGAAGAGAAGTGAAGAGGAACGATCGTTAGGGTTAATTGAGATTGAATGACTATGATTAAGGAGACCAGTGAAGTGGATTTGCAGAAATTTTGGGCGAATTTCAATCGCTCCAGAAACCCTAACATTGGCATTTTGGGCGCCAAAGAAACTGACTGTGAACCGTTTGACGGCCTGGATGTCTTATTTGGGCTTCGTTTGGTTGCTATCAACGGCGGAGATGCAAACTTGGCCCATATTTTCTTTGAAAACTATATTTTGGGGAGTTTTTGGAAGCAAGTATTATAAATTTATTTATTATTTCTCAAGAAAAAACTTTTCTTATAAGAAACTAAGAATGTAATTTGTGTAATTTAAAAAGGTAATTTATTAAGTTAATAACATTTTCCCTTGTTGAAAAATTTAACTAAACAGAAATTAAAGAAATTTAACTAAATAGGAATGGACGAAAACTAACTTGAGATGTATTGATTAAGAAAGGTTAAAATGATCGATTTGGAAAGAACCTATCAACTACACTAAATCGAACGCAATGAAATAAAGAAAACATAGATGATTGCTCATGCAATGAGGACTACCATTGCGCATCAAATAGTTTTAGGACGCGAATTGTTCTCGATCAAGTGCATTGTCAAGTGTTTTTAATTTGAGTTGTGTTGTTGTCTGAAATATTTTTAGTTTATAAATAGAATATGATTGTAGTATATTTATAAACTCCATGTAACAATGTATACTATCAAGTATCAACTAATACCAATAGACAAAAAATGGATTGCTCATTCTTTTGATACAGCAATTGCGAGTTTGCAAAGGTGAATTAAGGGTAGTAGAAACAAATATAATCATAGGTCAAGACCACTCGGTATCGGCACTAAACCGACTACTCTGGACTCGCTCCGTTACAACAACACAAAAGCAATATAAAGGATTGTAATTATAACTAAGATCAGCAACTAATTACGCTCTGCTTTCTCAGGGTGGTCTGGCTTAGACCCACTAACGCTCTCCACGGGCGGCAACGTCTGCAAACATCAAATTCACATAAAACATTGTATAAGCTAATTAGAATGGCATTGATATGTTGAGTGACTCGAGTGAGGCATTTTGTCAAACACGTAGCTAGCATATTACCATATTGGGCTTGAAGACGTTGTGGACGATGGAGGCCCCGGCGAGAAGCGAAGCGACGACTACCACGCAAGACCAAGCCAGCGATGGCGTCCCCGTCACTTGCTTTCCTCCCCCAAATCTCTGCGTCGTCATCCTTCCCAGCTAGTTAATTTCTCGCTCTCAACACTTTTTTCTGTTCGCTATATTAGTGTACATATGAGTGTATCATATTATGCGGACCTTCTCTACTAGTCAAAAATGCACATCACGATGTATATCTAACGAGCCCAACTACATGTGCTATTTGTCACTTTTTTTTTTTTTTGCAAGAATGTCTATTTGTTTCTTCACTTCTTTTTTTTGTTTTTTATAGAAAATACTAGAATGACAGCAACAATGTCAAATCACAAGACACCTCGGCTCACAAGAGCCTTCTATGCAACCTCGATCTGCGTGTTATTTATCGAGATCTATATAAGTCCGTATCCCGAGGCGCACATGTATGACTCACAAAATCCTGTGTCTTGCGGTGACATGGTGTTGTCATTCTAGCACCTCTCTCTCTCTCTCTCTTACTTCAACTGGTGTTGAATCTACAGCCTCCCTAAACCTTGTGGTTTGACAAGTGATGTCTCGTCTATTTCACTATAGATACTTTGGCAAGAATGTGCTATTTGTTACTTCGATGTCTCGTGTTGCAAATTTATAACTTCTATGTATACATATGGCCAAATTAAAACAATACATTTTTTATTTTTTTTTGCGTTCACTTTCATGAATTCGATTTTTAAAAACTACAATATATTCTTTTGATTTTTTTGAGTTATGGAGTTACCGCGTTCGACTAACTTCTCATGAGATTTTTTTTTATAAGAATGAAACAATTGCCCCCACCAATATTTGAACTCATGACATCTTACTCTCAAACATCATACATACTAATCTATTGGGCCAACCGCCAATTGATTCTAACTTCCCATTAAATTAATCGAATCAAAGTAAAGCGAGGCTGAAAAATGTTGTAACACCCCCATTGATTATTATCAAAAAAAAAAAAAAAAAGGAAGCTGTAGTTAAATTAGTTATGGGCACCTACATACTAAATCGTTACTTTTTTCAGAAATATATACTTATTTAATTTAACAAATGTGGCAACGCGGATGAGCATGCATTTTCTATGAAAAATTGAACCATTGTTAATTTTCAAAAGAAAATGACTTGTCCACCTATTACATATTCTCACAAGAAACTGATCTTCAGTCTTCTAAGCTAGATATATACATATATAATAGTATACATATATGACATGATTCCTCACGCCTCTTAAAAAAATTAAAATCAACCTACCCATTTTCCTGCTAATTAAGACCTTGAACTGTATAGACCTGTAGTGTATGTGCTCGTATTTTTCATCAGATATAACTCGTTTTCTTGTCCAAATCAACCATACGACATAATGTACACATAATTTGTACGCGCTCCGTACTTGAAGTCTTCGGGGAACTTGTTAGGAAGTATTGGGTAAATGTCATTGATGCTACGTCTATACCTACATATTTTATGTTACAACCATCATTGACTGTTCGATATGCACCGAGACACGCATTTGTTTAGCTCAATGAGTATTGACACAATTTTTATTAACATGATGTGTTTCACAGCAACTTCATCAAAGATAAACTAACAAGATAACCAACCCCCGAAAGTTATAAGTTTCTAGAATTAATTATTCATCTATATATATACACACTACTAAGCATGATATAATTTGATCATCAACAATTAAAGCCAAATTAAGAAAATCAATCATCATTGACCAATTAATTATCCAACGTACAACATGATCTACACAAAGCTCGGACACTACAGCCACCCGGAGCACAAGCTCAAGCTGATCCACTCCCACACACCATACAAATGCGACGGCTGCATGGACATAGGCTTCGGCCTACGCTACCGGTGCAAACCATGCAACTTCGACCTCCACAAGGACTGCATGTTCGCCACCTCCTCGGCCAACCACGCTTTCTACAAGGACAGCGTGTTCAAGTTCCACGACTCGCCCCCGGGGGAGCGAGACCGCTTTTGCGACGCATGTGGCGGCGATGTCAAGGGCTTCGTGTACCATTGCGAGGCTCACAACCGCGACTTGCACCCGTGCTGCCGTAATCTCCCGTGTAGGATTGAAGGGGATGGTGTGGTTTTGAATTTGAAAGAGAAGGTGACTAGCAAGTGCTATTGGTGTGGGAAGAGGGAGCTTTGGGAGGGTGTGACCGGGTGGTCTTATGTTTCGACTTGCAAGACCTATCATTTCCATGTGAGTTGTGTGAAGGACATACTTGTGAAGAGATGGGAGAAGGAATACTTCAATGGTGATGGTAATTATAGTAGTGTAAGTGGTGGTGCTTTGGAGATTGATAGGAATCCTGACTTGGAACTAGTGCCGTATCAAGGTGGTGGTGGTGGAAGGTTTGTGAAGTATTTGAAGATGGTGAAGTTCGTGGTTAAGCTCATTGTGTCAACCTTGCTTGGGGATCCTACCGCCATCGTTGCTTCGATCATCGAGGCTATAATTTAATGATAAATCTCATAGTGTGACATAAAATGATGCCTGTATATAGTTGCATCCTTGAATTTGTTATCTTTTTGTATACATTCCACATTCCTTTTATTCCCAAACCTCATATATACCAATTAATTGGCCCATCCAATTGACTGGTAATATTTCTCTCAAGTTTTTCATTGAATAGTGTCGTTCAAATAAGATCGACTTTATGATGATCACTATAGTTACAATATTAATCATAGCTATATAATCTTGTATATTTTTTAGTCCCGTTTTAGGTTTTGATTATTGTTTTTTTTTTAAAACAAAATTAAAATGTTCGTGGATGTATATGTAATTAAATATTTGGAGTTAATTAATTAATTATATAATTAACTGATTGATTTTCAAGTCATTCTACGATTAAATTCAAATATAAATTTAGAACCCTTCAAAATGAGTTGCTCATTTATTTTTTTGTGCATTTATGTGTTAAAAGCTACGTTGTTGAAACGTAATTAATACATAATCAATGCTTTATAATATATTATTAATCTTTAAAATTAATAAGAAATGACTTATAAATAATATTAAATTAATAATATAGTATGAACAACCTATCATAAAATTATTATTAAATTTATTTTATAAATATTATTTGATTATGTATTAATTATGCATTTAATAAAGTTTGGCAACATATATAACAACAACGTTGTTCGATGTTGTAAAATATATTTATTGTTGTGGTGCATAATCCTTACTTTGGTTCACAATTTTTTTGACAACCTTCAATTTCAGTAATTAATGTATACTTTAATATGGTGTCCGTGAATGACTTTTTCGTCCAGAAAAACAGCTCGATAATTTTTCGCATCAACTCGGGTCTTAATCCGTGTATAGGTCAATTAATTAAATCAACAATCTACATATCTATATGAATTTAATCACCACTTCACCAGCAGAGTGGTGATCCATCTATATATCACTAGAGAATATACATTCTCAATCGTTCTTAATTGCAAAAAAAAAAAAGGCAAAAAAACAACTTTTCGTGTAACGGCCCAAATTTTAATTACGCCGTTATTATTGATTATTTTCGAGACTTAGACGACAAATTTCGGATCCGCGTGGATGCCGCAAATAGGTCAGGGCACGTCGACTAGGTAAATAGTGATTTTGTGTGATTGTTTGCATATTTGCGATGCTGTATATCAAGTTATTTACCTAGCATCACATGTGTGTATTTATATCATTGAATCGAGCGAGATAGTGTAACGGGTGTTCGCCTCGAGAAACGTGTCGAGACGGGTATTGAGGAGCGAACTGTGGGTACACTAGGTCGGGGAAACTAAAACACACAAATTAAATAAAAAATTGGCCAAGTAACTACTATGAAATAGATATTGGGTGGCTAGTGACGCGGCGCGTATATCGTATATCGCGACGCGGCGAAATCGAAACGCCCGAAAACACAAACGAGTGTCCCAGTTGTGCCACATTTTGGAGTCAATGACACAAAGTCAACAAGCTTACCCTTATCTATACTCCACCACACTCCATCGTCACGTTTTTCTCTCACTTACATCACTCTCTCTCACACCCACACACAAACACAGCGCGATCGGGAGACCGAGAGGAGAAGAAGAAGATGAGAGGAGAAGGAGAAGAAGAAGCCGGGAAGGAGAGGAGAGAAGGTGGAGACGTCACGATCGAGGTGAGTCCTCGTTGTTGTTGTGGGTTTCGGTTTGGCCATGGTGGCCGAGACAGTGGTTCGACCATGGAGGTCGAACCGGGTCGCGGTGGTGATGGCAGGGGTGTCTCCCCTGCCATCGATTCCACCGGGGTTGGGGTGGAGAGCAACCCCAAACCCAAACCACCGAGAGGAAAAAATATATTTTTATATATCGAACCATATATATGAAAATATATATTCGATCGGTGATCAAGAAGGTGCAGTGCACAAGCGTGCGCGTGTGCACCCCCTCATGGGCCGGGCCCAGAACGGGCCAGCCTCGGCCCATGTCCAGGCCGGGTCGGGTCCGACCCATTTGGGTCGACCCAACCCAAACAAAAAAAAAGAAAAATTCCGAAAAAAATTGGGAAAAATTCCAAAAAAAATTGGGAAAATTTTCAGAAAATTATATTTCAATAAAATAAATAGAAATTTATGAATTTCTATGACGAATAAAATATTTGGATATTCCGGACGCGACTTTCACGGGTTTTTGCCTCGAAAAGCGCGAAATGGGCAATTTGACCTAAAAGTTTTAGAAATTGGTCGTAAATTTTCATATTAAATTGGACTTATTGATAAATGGACATAGGTGGACACGGGTGATCAATTGGCGACCAAGGACCCAGTGGCCTTGGACTCGGGGATTGATTACGGGGTATAGGAGCGCGTTTTTGAGGTACGTAAGAATCCATCTGAAAGTCACTGAGGGTTTACTTTTCCATCGTTGATTTCATATTCCTTGCTATTGTACTCTATTCCGTGATACATTTGGGTTGGTTGTCGAGTTACTCCCACCTGATATTCGTAGTGTACTTATGGCACACTAGGCTGTAGCACGTGTGATCAGGCACTCGGTGAATTGCAACCCGAGTTGCATTAAGGGTGCACGTGTCGGGCAAGCATCACGAGGAACCAGGTGAAAGGAAGTGGGGCACCCACCGAAAGGATCCTGGGGGTCCGAAGTACAGTTTAGTCTGACCGGGATGAGTACACACTTTGTTTCTCTCGTGTTATTTATTCATGTGATGATCGTAACACAGTTGTCTGTTTAGTTTCCGCATGATTATTTAACATGATTATTGATATATATTTATTTTCTTCTAAATGCTCGGTGTACTTCGTTTGGAATCTTACTAACTGTACTCTCCATCTGGCTTTTTGTGATGGTCGAGTGCAGATCCCAGTGCTAGTAGGGGCAAGGGGATTCTTGGCGACTTCATCTGATTGCTCGGGTCGAGGACCCACTAGTACGTGTTATTTTGAGATTTTACTTTACTTTTGGGTATTGGGAGACTGGATAGACAGTGTACTTGTATATATTATTGCTTAGTATTGTCGCCTATATACAGAGTACTTTCCCGAGTTTTCCACAATAGGAGTTGCTCTTATAAATGATGCTTTATATGATGATGAATTTAATTGTTTTACTTGCTTTAAATTTATGACTTCCGTTGTTTTAATGCTAAAAATGATTCAACTGTCTAACTAAACTGATTAACGAAATGAGTTAACACGCATATCGAGTAGTCGTGTTGTAGCAAAGGACGTTAGTAACGCGCGGGGACCCAAAGTGGGTCAATGATCTCGACAGATCGAGGCCGCGACACTCCACGTGGCGACCTCGGGATTGAGGGGCCGCCACATTTTGGGCATGTCTTTTTGAGCTTAGCTATTTTTTAGATTCGGGAGGTGTAAATAAATTGTATAAAAAAGGGGTTTAATTTCATATAAAGACGGTCATCCAACTTTACAATTTATAACACTTAATTTAATAACAAAATTTACATTTGCATCAATATGTCACTAAACTTTTTAAATTGTTTCACAAAAATCACTCTAATCATATTTTGATAATTAATGATGAATTTGTTTTTTTGTTAGAGAAGAGAGGAGAGATGAGTTGAGTTTAAAATGCTCGGTGGTGTTGAAGGATGGGAGAGAGGAGCAACATCGGTGCTTCGAGGGTGGTGACAAGATGGGGTGAAGGTTATGGGGAAAGACAAAGAGTCGCGGGCAAGCTATGCGACTGATAGGAATGTGAGATCTTGCTTCATTGCTAGATATCCATAAGTCACATAAAACATAGGTCTTGTTTGGTTAAGGGTAGTTTTATCTCTCGAGAGATAACTTATAGGAAGTCATAACTAATCTTGTTTGGTCACCCAACTTGCCTGCAAGTTATCTCCCAACTTACATCCTATGGTGAGAGATATCTTCACCCCACCCCCTAAGGAGTTATCTCCCATGAGTTATTGACACAATTACCCCTCATTAATCACCATTTTATTACTCATATATTTCTTATTTGAAGGTTATTTATGTCAATTCATATTTTTATTATTTAAAAATTTGAAACTTACTTGCAAGTTTAAATTTGAACCAAATATGAAAATTTAACTCTAGTGCGTTAACTGCAAGGAGATAACTCTGAACTAACACTGTAAGTTAGCAAAAACGAACCAAACAAGACCATAAACAAACACAAGAGATAAAAAAAAATGTCTTACTTTGCAAGCAAACCCAATCATTCCAAACATTATTCCAATAAAATTGTGATGATCAGTCAAAAGGGACATTTCACAAAGCAAGTTAGGTTTTTTACAATTAATTGGGTGGTCTAATGATTGGTACAATGATTGAGAGTAAGAGATCATGAGTTTGAACCCAATAGAGGCAAGTTAATTTCTTTCTTATCAAAAAATACAAAAAACAGATCCGAGTTTTGAAAATGGAGGAAGATTAACAGAGATATCAAATTGGGAAGCATTATAAATTGTAAAGTTGAAGGACTGTTTACAGTGGCAGACCCAGCTATTAAGCCTAAGGTAAACTTTAAATTATTTCTTATTAGTATTAGGTAATTAACTAAGTTTTTTACTAAATCTCACCCCAAAAAATTGTATAGTCCATTCGATTCAAAAAAAAAAAAAAAAAAAAAGACAGGCCCAAAGTTTTTTTTTCGCAGATGGTTCGTAGAGGGACGGGCTGTCAGTTATTAAATAACTTATTTTTGGCACAAATTTGCTACACAATAGTTAGAATTAACTTACATTGAGAGAGAGAGAGAGAGAATTAACTCCATAAAAGATCTAAGGATTTTAACAACTATGTACGTAGCTAATGTATGTATGAAACCTGTTACTTAATTTTTTCTCTCCACTACCCAATATAATTTTATTTAAGCATATCCGAATGACAGGGTACTTATTTATTTTTATTATTTTATTTTATTTTCTCTCGTAACGTATATAAAAAATATTAGAATTCACATTGGGCACATGAGTTGTTGCGCAACCTCGACCTATGTATTTTGTACCAGAATTTTTGTATGCCCTCATTCTGAGGCGCGCACTGACGACTCATGTGCATTATGTGACTGTAACGACGTTGTCATTCCAGTGAATATAAATGTTAATATAAGGAGGGGCTCCCCCTTACTGTCTATAAAATTAACCTAAAAAAATAAACTTCACCACATTGTTATCTATATTATTATATATTTTTTTTATAGTAAAATGCAATTACCTTTTATCGAAAAGAAAATACTAGAATGACAACAACAATATCACACCAGGAGACATAAAGCCTTTCATGCGACCTCGACCCACGTATTATGCATATGCCCCGCATTTTGAGGAAAGCATATGAATGACTCTTTCATGAGCTAATGTATTTTCATGCTATCAACGTAACATTATCACATGCCCTCCATCTTATTTTTACACTATTTTTTTTTTTTGGTCAATATTTTTACACTATTTATACTACGTCCAGTACTCACAAGTCCGGCCCAACACTTCAAATGTCGTGTATACGTTTGATGGCCCAATTTTTTATTTAGAGTTTTTTTGGTAACCGTTCGTGGTATATTTGATGTGTCATCTTAGTGATCAAACTCATTATATATCGATTGAGACGTCAAAAGAAACACATATTTAACACTTTTATTGTGTTGGATTTAGGTAAAAAAAAAAGAACAATATTGTACTCGTTGAAGAAAATATATTATGGACAATAGAGAGAGATGTGAGAGGCAAGCTTTTTCCAGCCAAAATCGCACAACCGACCAACTGAACTTGAGAAAAATCCATTAATTTTGTGGTCATGATCGAGCTTGGCCGGCCAAGAAAAGTTAACATGATCGAGCTCACTCCACACGCTATTGGTCCGCGTTCAATATTTATGGTTGGCTCCCTCTAGCTATCTGATTATTAACATGAATTGAAAGTTAGACAACATATACATGCACGCACATCTTGACTTTTGATTGGTTTTCTTTTTTTCATGAGTCCAATATAAACAAGTGAATAGCTCAGAATATGCATATTAGCACATACATAATAATGACTTTTGATTAATATTTCTGATCATACATGACTATGGATTCAAGAGAAAGAGAGAGAGAGGAAAAAATGGAAGGGTCAAGTCCAAGTAATTAATTCATGTGCTTTATTAATATTCATTCAAGTCATAGACCTATAAAATCATTGACACTTGACCTTAATATAATTACTTAGATTCAATATTTTTAAACACAAACTTGACCTAGCTTAAATGCAATATTCAAGACATATATGCTTAATTAATTACATGTTTTTTTTTTTTTCTCTTGATTGCTCCCAATGGACATTGATGAGTGCAACTATATCTCAACTATATACCATAACTTCAACTCACACAAGACCTCTAATCTAGATGTGCGGTTAATGATAGGAAAAATATTGCTTCGTTTAATTAGTTGAGAAAAAGACAAATTTGGATCAAACGCGCAACTCAAACCGACCTACCATATGTAAGTATATACTTTTCAACACAACGGAAAATGTTCGGACAACCTTTTTAAGACACTCAAAATGAACACTCATTGTTGGGGCAATTCAATACACATTAATTTTTGTATGCATAAACATCGATGCGGAAGTAAAAAAAAAACAAAGGGGTGTCTATTCCGAATGTCCCAATTATCACCACATTTTCCTTCCTAGAAAGCAATGTAATCCATGGATGCTATATATATATATATGCCTCAAACCTTTTCTTCAATAGACGCGTTTGGCATATGCGTTTTAAACAAGAAAAGCAACTGTTTCCTTTTCTCCTCAACTTTCCTTGTGCTGCCTTTTTTCACATCAATCATGCGCACCTCCCTCTTTTGCTCCAGTCTTTCCTTCTCTTTCCAGCAAAAGCACCACCCATGAAAAAGACCAACCAAATGTCTTCACTAAGGGGTTCATAAAGCGCCAATATCCGTTACAATCAAAACCCGAGCCTAAATTAATCAAGCAACTTGTATATTCAATATAGTCCCATACGTTATTTAATTTGTGCTAGGTGACATAGTCTCATAGATATGTTTTTCTAATTAAGCTGGTTGACGTGTGAAGCATCTCACACGGTCTCTCCTTCCCTAGCTGTCTTTGCGGCCACTCACATGCATCCTCACCTTCTTCACAATCTCGCTGTCCCCTGGGCCCACGTCAGCCTCCACCACGTGGCACTCGAGCTTTTATATTGATCCAAACAATAATCTAGAGCATAGTTTAGTTAGTCGAAGTGAAAGTGGTCTCGATTTCAAGTAAGGTCTCAATTTCAAGTCTCGTGAATAAAGAAAATTAACACCAACATCTGCCACATAGCATGCAAATCTTTTATATATAATTTGATTTTGGGGGTACTAATAGTTAGTTCGTCGAAGTTTCAATTTTACGCCTCATGGCTTAAGCAAATTGAGGTAGAAATGACAGCCCTATCAGACCTAGCTAATAGCTAAGTCTAAATTAATCGATACATCATACAGTTAATACAAGATATCATGTGGAAAAAAAAAATGATAATAGGAGGTCCGAAGTCACGATAACTAATACAACTCTCAAATAGGGAGCCGTGAAAAAAGCCAATCGGTGCGCTCTGTTCTATCTATTCAAACTAGGGTTTCTCCAAAGAAGAGCCGGTGTAAGGGGGCCCTGGCGGCGTCGAAATTGCTCCGACGACCTCGAGCCCGTCGGTTGCCCCCTCCCCCTCCCAACAAGATCTTTTGTTTAGTTTTCGCTTTCATCTTTCTCCCTTCCTTTTACTTATTCTCCTCCCTTTATCTCTATTTCTAGATCTGTCGGATGAGCGTCTGCTGGAGGTAGATCTTCTCCTGCTGGTTGATGTTAATGAGTTTTCTAGATCTACTTTTGTGTGTTTAAATGGGGGAGTTGAAGGTGTAGCTGTGAATTTGAAGGGAGATGCTACAGAAGAGAAATAGAGCCAGAGTTTGAAGAAAAAGGTTTTGGGGAAAAGGAAGGCATCCCAGCATGGTGGCGTCCCACCAAACATGGTAGAGCTCTTTGAGATTTCTCTTGTGGTGATTTTCTTAGGTGGTTTCTCTTTTCTTTTTTTAATCTTCTTCTGCAAGCAATTAGTTATGGTTTATGTTTCTCTAGTTAGGGTTTATGTGTATGTCATATTGTCCCTTGTAGGGTCGCTTTCTTTTTTGTCAAGGCTTTTTTTCTGGTATATAACCGTTGTTCTTCCCTTTATTATGCTCAAGAGCCCTGCGATGGTGGTTTGTGCTGAGACTTTACTTGCCACTATTCTTCTCATGGAGAATGACCTTCAAAGTTGTATTGATGATTGTATGGGATCTCACCAATCTTATAAATGAAACTCATTAGGCTTTGGCAAAAAAACAAACTGTTGAATAGGCCAACTCTCTCATGATTGCCACGTGTACAAATTGACATCGGGAAACGTGTGAAACCGATGGACGGCTGATACTGCTCGGAAGCCCCTATATGGGATCGCTGATACGGTGCGAGGAGGACAACATGATTGCCAATTGTCACGCACGTCGGCCATGTGCCGCGGTCTTGGTTGAAGTGGGACCCACGCATATCGATCCAGTTTTCGATTCGTCGACTAGTTTGTACAGGTTTCTTGGCTTCCGTTGCCACTAACGAACTCTCGGTTGGCGCGTGACGGCGCTAACACTAAAATAAACCGAGCCGAGTTGAGCCATGTAGAGCTGCTAAATCTGTGCTACTTCCAAATCGGGAAGGACATGTTTGGGCCAAACACAGAAAGTTTGTGGTCCAAGGTTAGAAGTCTCTTTGACTAGAGATGATGGAACAATGTCTCCATAAAAAAAAAAAAAAAATAAAAATGATTTCTAGATGGTTCTTTAAACGAGAGAACTGAACCAAATGTGAGTTTATTTTTTTTTTTTTTTTTTATTTTTTTTTATCGAGAAAGAGAATAGTTCTCCACAAATAAAAAAAATTAGCCATCGAATTATCATAAATAAATACAAAGTCTATTTTATCATTTGTTAGAGTTCGATTGATTAGAGTTTAAATTTTTTAAAGTTTGAAGCTAAAGACATTTCATTTTTAAAAATATATTTTTAAAATTAGTAATTGAAAATAACATAATTTTTTATCATGTTCGATTAATTGTCTATATTTTTGTATTTTTAATTAAAAAATTAACTATATAAATAAAAAAAATTGTCTTTAATATTGGATTTTCCTTTCAAATGCTTGAAATTAGAGTTCTATTGCATTATTTTTATTAACTCAAAAAATTTATACTAAATTTTGTTTTGGTGTAGTAGTTGAGACCTATTAGTAAGTTCACTTAAGTATAAGAGGTTATACGTTTGATTAATCTTCGATCTTTTTGAGGTGTATCTAATTTAGGGTAAGTGTGTGCTTTGTCTCTTACTCATGTAGAATAACCGGGTAATTCTAGACACTGCAGTATAAAAAAAAAAAAAAAAAACACCAAAAATTCATCAAGGGTTTAACAAAAATTGTAAAACAGATTTTCTTGGAAGAAAAGCAGTTTTTCATTTGAAAACCAACGGCGCGCTAGTGGACGTCACTTCCTCACAGGCGCGGGCGCGGCTATTAATGCAGAGCCAACATCCAACTCCCGCTCTAACCAAGCCATCCATCCCGAGTTCGATAAAGATCAACTTGTGTTATCCGTTGATTGGACATGAAGATAAGCAAACCCGAATCGCCACGCCAGATCCACCTCAACCCGAAACGCCAGTGCACAAGCTGCGTAACAAAATCGCGTAACACCATCACTTTCCATTAAGAGAACAGATCAAGATCACCATCTCAGTCAAATCTTAACCATGGTTAGTACTAGGAGTCGAGTCTCTCTCTCTCTCTCTCTCTCTCACAGAAGAAAAGTCTCACTGCGCGTGAAAGATGAACTCCTTCGTCACCAATCTCTCTTAAATCTCACCAGAACCCCCAATTTCTAGGGTCTGTTTTGTCTCCAAACCGAAACCCTAATTTCACGCAAATCAATCGAAATTCTCATCTTCTGCGATGGACGAAGACAAGGCGGCGATGGTGCAGAGCCTGATCGACGCGGTGAACGAGATCTCGGCGATCACGGAGTACAGAGTCTCGATCAAGAAGCAGTACTGCAGCCTCGCGAGGCGGTTGAAGCTCCTGATGCCGATGTTCGAGGAGTTCAGGGAGAGCAGAGAGCCGATTAGCGAGGAAGTTGTGAAGTCGATGGTGGATTTGAAGGAGGCGTTGGAGTCGGCGAGGGATTTGCTTAGATTTGGGAGCGAAGGGAGTAAGATTTACTTGGTGAGTGTTCTGGATCTCATTTTGAGACTCTCCTCATCTTTTGTGACAATTTGAGTGTTTATTGATCGATTAGGGTTTGGTGTTTGATGTTTGATGTTGATCTTGATTTGTTGATTGACTTGCTTAATTAGGCTTCTTTGGGAATGCTGGTCTTGTCTGGTCTGATTAGGTTTTCTCATTTTCAGTTGTGTGTTTAAATTTCAAAGCTTTTGAGTTCTCTGCGCTTTCGGCGTGGAAGGAGTTGTATAGGCGCAAACTTGATGAAAATAAGGGGTTTTTTTCATTCCAGATAACGAAGTGTGAGATGCTAAAAGGGGGAAATATTGTACTGTTATGAGATTGATTGATTTTAGATTGAAGAAGGTGATCCAAATTCAGTGCCTCTCGGAATGCAGAAACCGGTTCCATCGTGAACTGTCTCGTTCCTGTTGATTCAAGGAGTGAAAGATTTGATTTTGGAAATTCTATTGCTGGGTTTTATATCTAGAGAGGAATGTGTGCCTTTGATTAATTGTGACTTGCAGCAGTCTATTCAGAATCTGGTCACCTCGTTAGGATGAAAGATTTAAAATCATCTTAATTTATAGTTAATGTTCGTTCCCATGGGCCATGAGCCTAACTCTTCTTCAAAAACTGGTTTTCTGGTTGATTGCGAGTCCCAAGTCTTTGTAGTTTGCAGCTTGGAGAATGTATTGGTATTTTTTTCCTCCTTTGATTTTAGAATTTTTGTACTAAATTCTCTTAAAAGAAGAAAGGTTAATCTGCCTGCATCGAGGCAGACTGCTGTTAGAAGAATTCCAAAAAATTATGTTTCTTTGCTGTAGTTATTGTTATTATATTCAGTATCAATCATAATGTCTATCTTTTGAAAGATGATGCACTAGAATATGAGCATTAGAACCAAATATTAGTATCTGGTAGAAACATAATAAACTTGAAATCACTCTCATCAAAAAATAAACTTGCAAATTTCTTAAAATTATGCTATTATGTTGCATAGACATTGTAATTTCGTCAATGGATATGTCGGTATTTAGAACCGGCTATTGTCAAGTTTGAGGATGGAATTTACTTTTACAAAACTCACTACTGTTATTGGCGGCCACCAAAATTTTTGTCCCCTTATTTGTTTGCAGGTCCTTGAGAGGGAGCAAGTAATGAACAATTTCCAGGAGGTCACAGCTATGTTGGAACAGGCTCTGAGTGCAATTCCCATTGATAAACTTGACATCTCAGATGAAGTCAAGGAACAGGTAGAGATTCATGTTTGAAATACTGTTGTTAACCAAGTCTCCCGTAAGATTTTAATTTTCCATGAAGGATTCCCTGGGTTTACTTCAGCTTTGATTTGTCAACAGTTTTAACTTAGTCTGGGAGTTAAGCAACAATAGCTGGGAGAATCTTTATTATTATTATTATTTTGTACTTTTTAGTTGGTAAGAGTTCAATAGATCCCATGTGCTTTGTGCTTTATTAGTTTTCCTTTTTGCTTTTTTTTTGGTTATGTTTTTTGACTAGGATGGGTTAGATCCTTAAGATAGCTTTCCTTTCCTATTTTCTTCAGCGTGGGATGTACACGAGTGGTTATTAAGCGCTGTAGACATCTTACGGTTTTCACTCGTCTTATCTTTCTTGATGAAATCCTGTAACTTTGTCTTGTCTAGGTTGAACTTGTTCTTTCTCAGTTCAGAAGAGCCAAGGGATGGGTTGATACTGCTGATGCTGAGTTGTATGAGGATCTGCTATCCATTTACAATAAGAGCGATGATGATCCAGATCCAGCTGTCTTAAGGAGATTGGCTGAGAAGTTACAATTAACGGGCATTACTGATCTCAAACAAGAATCGCTGGCATTGCAGGAGATGGTTGCTGCCACTAGTGAAGATCCTGGTGAGAGCATAGAGAGGATGTCAATGCTACTTAAAAGTATCAAGGATTTCATGCAGACGGAAAACCCAAATTTGGGTGCAAGTGAAAAGCATTCTTCAGGTGTCCATGGCCAGGCATCTGCCGATGGCAGTCCTAAATCTCTTGTTATACCTGATGACTTCCGCTGTCCAATATCACTGGAATTAATGAAAGATCCAGTAATTGTGTCAACCGGGCAGGTACGCATGTTTGCTGATTCTTAACAACATACCGAGGAACGTTCTCTTGCTATAGACATTTTATATCCAATGTAATATTTCTTTTGTTGCAGACTTATGAACGGGCCTGCATTGAGAAATGGCTAGAAGCTGGGCATGGAACGTGCCCTAAGACGCAGCAGACACTTTCTAGCACAGCAATCACTCCCAATTATGTCTTGCGCAGCCTCATAGCTCAGTGGTGCGAGACGAATGGGATTGAACCACCCAAACGATCTAGCAATGGTAAGCCTAGTAAGGGAGGCTCTGCTTGCGCAGAACGTGCCAAGGTTGATATCCTCCTCCGCAAACTCACATCTGACAACATTGAGGACCAGCGGTCTGCTGCAGGTGAGCTCCGATTACTTGCGAAGCGTAATGCAGACAATCGGGTGTGTATTGCTGAGGCTGGTGCCATCCCCCTCCTTGTGGGTCTACTTTCTACATCTGATCCTCGCACTCAAGAACATGCTGTTACTGCTCTCCTTAATCTCTCCATCTGTGAAGATAACAAAGGAAGAATCATATCATCAGGGGCTGTGCCTGGTATAGTGCACGTACTGAAGAATGGATGCATGGAGGCACGGGAAAATGCAGCAGCCACACTTTTTAGTTTGTCAGTTGTAGATGAGAACAAGGTGATGATTGGTTCTTCCGGTGCAATCCCTGCACTCGTGACATTATTGAGTGAAGGTAGTCAGCGTGGTAAGAAGGATGCTGCGACTGCACTCTTCAACCTATGCATATACCAAGGGAACAAGGGCAGAGCTGTTAGGGCCGGAGTGGTGCCTACTCTCATGAGGTTACTGACAGAACCAGGAGGTGGAATGGTGGATGAGGCACTGGCGATACTTGCTGTATTGGCAAGCCATCCTGAGGGAAAGGCAACAATTGGAGCAGCAGAGGCTGTTCCTGTATTGGTAGAAGTCATTAGAAGCGGATCCCCTCGGAACAGAGAGAATGCAGCTGCAGTACTGGTTCACTTGTCTGGAGACCAAAGGTATCTGGCAGAGGCCCAGGAACTAGAAGTCATGAGCCCGTTGTTAGACCTTGCACAAAATGGCACAGAAAGAGGTAAGAGGAAGGCTGTTCAGCTGCTTGAGCGCATGAACCGTTTTCTTGAGCAACAGAAGCAGGTTCAGGCGCAAGCTGAGGCCCAGGCTGAGGCTCAAACCCAATCTTCAAGGCCACCAACTTCGGCTAGCTCCAAAGATTGATTGTGACATGTCGCTGTTTTGGGTTTGTTTTCTGGGTGCTTTTGCAAATTGAAGGTAAATTGTCTTTGATTGACGAGGAGGAGGTGGAAGATCACCTGCTATTTGTCACCTGCTGTTTATTGAGTTATTTATTTGTTCGTGTGAAATTATACGTTAAAAAGGATTGAAGATGTAAAGGCACATTTGAAGAAATGGGGAAGAAAAGAGGGACTAATGTGATTGCATTGTCTGCCACATCATGTAAACTTGTTGTAATCAACCTCAATTTTAATGGGAAAGAAGCAACTTTTACTGCAAATCTCTTGGGCCCAAATTTGGACATTGTGTTTCATCTTTCTTTCTTTGCTGTCAGGAAGGGATCTTGTTGTGGTTGTAGGCACAAGTTACTTTCATAGCCCTTTGGAAAGGATTATCAACTGTTTCGAAGAGTCTGCAAAGTTATTCCTTCTGGATTTCTCAGCCACAGAGGTAGTCATCTTCTATCATTTGTAGACTTGTTCCAGCTGTTCTTTAACCTGCCACATTTGATATTTTGCCAAACTGAATCGGCTGTTTATTTTTTCTGTTTTAGTTGCATCTTTCCTCAAATTCTCGTATATCTTGACTGTCAATTTGGTGCAGGAACGAATCCTTGGCGTATTGTCTCTCATCTTGGTCGCAAACGTCACTGTAGTAGAAAATTTCAACATTCAGAGGTGCGTGCTATAGCCTTTATTTTTTTCTTGCATTCTTTTTCTTGAAGAATTACGATGCTTATGCTGCTTATTAATGCTAATCTTCAAACCTCATTAAATGAAACTTATTTCATGATGATGGTATCCTGGAGATTTACCGCAAAGGACAAATGAAATGGAGTTTAGAGAGCTGTGTGATTGGTTGAGAGTTGTCCATGATACTTGTTCTTTGGTAAATCACTCTGCAAGTGTTTATGTCGAGGTTTAGAAGAAACTGAATTTATACTATGAACGCTATGTGAAAAAATCTCAATGCTAGTTCTTAATACTTGCACATGGATAAAACACTTGATAGAGTCAAACTTAAGGTAGACATGGATTGACCATCTATCACTGCAATCGTTTGGTTCGTTTTTGCTAACTAACAGTGTTAGTTCGGAGTTATCTCCTTAGAGTTAACTCCTTGGAGTTAATATTTTCAAGTTTGGTTCAACTTTAAATTTAAAGGAAAGTTTCAAATTTTTAATCAATAAAAAATATGAATTGACATAAATAGCCTTCAAACAAGAGAGAGATGGATAATAAAAGGGTCATTAATGAGGGGTAATTGTGTCCACAACTCCTGGGAGATAACTCCCTAGGGGGGTTAGTGGGGAGATATCTCTTACCCTAGGGTTTAAGTTGAGAGATAACTTGCAGGCAAGTTGGGCAACCAAACGAGATTTGTTCCCTACTCCCTGTGAGTTATCTCGTTGAAGATATCTCCACCTCATACCAAACAAGGCCTATGAATTGAACTTACTCCATTTTCTTTTATTTTTTTTATTTGTTTGTCTGAATCATAGCCTTGTTCTACGCTCCTCATAATCATCTTGTAAACAGGTTCTTATAAGTAGATACCAGGGTAGCTTTCCATTTCCATGTTTTCCCATTGAAGGCTTCATTCACACGGTTTCATGTTGATGAGTGCCATATATATTATATATAGATTGATGGATTTTATACCCTCAAAATCCTAAGCATTGATTGATGAGATAATAACCTTGAAAAGGAACTTGCCAGTTCAAAAGATGAAATCTCAAAAGAAAAGTAATGGAAGATCTGGAATATCTCAATCAAGTATAGAAGAAACTTCTTTTAGTTAGTTTCGCATGAAGATAAGCTAATCTCTTTCCTTTCTGGTTTTCTTGTTGACAGTGTGGGTCCGGGCCCATACCGTGCAGGTAGAGTTCTTTGCTTGATGATATTATTACTAGGACAACCCTTACAATTGATAGCACAGCTTTCGTTGCCACTCTTCATCCAAACCATCTTATTTATGCTTGCCCTTTTTTCCTTTGGAACCTTCCTTGTGTATTATCCTTATAGACACATGAGCATTCTTTAAAACACTGGTGATCTTAACAGTTGTAGTTGCTACTTCACCAACAAATTTGACTGCAACCTGCGCATCAGAGCAGATGACCATTAGTTGGATTTCCAGTATTTTGGAGACATGAAGGACCTTTTGATGAGACAAGGTCTTGGAATTTTTTATTCTCTTCTGGCGCTATATTAATTGGTATATAATTTTCATCTCGTTTTGATGAGTCACTTGTCTTTTAATATATGCTTGAATGAAATCACTTCAACTTGGTCAGCCAGAACATGTCCTAACTTTCATGTGAATGTATAGTTTGTTACAACTTCGCTTCAAATATAAGTTTTGTTGTTAAACATAGTTATCGATCGATGAAAACCCTATAACCTAATCTCAAAACCATAGCTCTTATTTATCAGAATAGTTTTGCAGTGACCTGATTTTTCCTTTTTTACCTTATTGAAGGAACTGTGAAGGGCATTCATTTGATATCTAGCTTGTCTAGTGACTTTGAACATAAAACTTATAATCATTCCTTCTCTTTTGTTTCTTGTTCTATTGTGCTCCCTCAAAGAATCATCTAGCTAGTACTTTCACTAATGGAGGTTTTATTGTCAATGTTGCTATGTAATGTAAGGCTTTTCCTATGGTAAGACCGAGTGCTTATTGGAAGACACATTTTATTCTAATATTACTTCTCTTTTTGTTGTTTCCCATTTAGACTCTATATATGCATGGAAGGTTGTCGTTTAGGAGCACTGACACAACATAATGGCCTCATATTGCCTAGCGTTGATTCTGGCTTTTCATTCCAGTTTTCTAGCGTTGATTCTGGCTTTTCATTCCACCCTAACTGCTTGTTTTCTAGCGTTGATTCTGGCTTTTCATTCCACCCTAACTGCTTGACCTATTAGATTTTTGCCTCCCTAGCTTATGTACAAGTGATTGTATAGAATAATACTGATTGCTTTGTCTTTTATAATGTACTAATATATATGGATAATTGCGGCTGTCGGAAACTTTTTTTTTGTACCTTCCTACTTCGGCTCTACTAATCCCACAAATGTCAATCAAGTAATCCAACTCTATGACTCCCTAGAAATCAACATATTTGAAGTTCTATGGCAGATTGGATTCCACGACCTTTTATAGTTCCTAACACATGCATTTCGAAATTTTATTGGAGGCATTTTACGTTTTATAAATAAGTTTTGTTTTCACTTGATTGGCCTAACTAGCTACTTATTGAAGGAAAAACAAATTGTTGCTTATAAAAATTTATAGTGGAACCGAAGTCTTATACTTGATTAAATTGTCTTTTTTTTTTTTTTTTTTTTTTCTATTAATGAATGAGAAGCCAAATTTTGAACTAATCTTTGAAAGCAGGTTTGGACCAACGACCGGTCATGGCTCCAATTAAAACTCCTTTGAACACCAAGACCTGAAATTCGGTTGAACGTATGAGATGAGCCAACAAGTTCAGGTCAATTTCAATTACCATAGCGTGTACCAATAAATTATGAGAACATATTATGTACGGTTACTTATTCTAATGAAGGTAACAGATCATCCAAATAATGAAAAAGCTTCCTTATAATTTAGATGCATTGGATGAGCACAAATATGTTATAATGGGATTTGATTATGTGGATTGTTATATAAAGAGGACCTACCACTAACAAGTGTACGTAACACATGGGTTGGCTCCTTAATTTAATTAAATCAGAACTTCTGTTCATTTGAATTCCTTATAGCCTAAACTAGACCTTATGTCGAAATCAAGGATGCGGTTTTATACATGCATTCAATATATATATATGCACGTTAATTGTATTGTTTATATGGAATGATGCCACAGGCCCACATCAATATATTATTGATAGAAACACAATATAATTTCCCAAGTCATGTACTCCATGCCGTCACAAACATAAGTCGAGTAAGAGCACAAGAATTAAGACAACTTTAATTACAAGTGTAATTTACATATACGCCTTTTGACATTAAATGAATTGAAGAATTGAAGAATCATAAATATTTGAATTGTATAAGGGTATAATTGGTGAAAAAAACAATAAATACACTATCGAATTTCGAAAACAACTTATAATTTTGATCAAGAAATTTTTGCTATAAAGATTTATATTTTCGATTGGAGAGAATATATATTTGCACTTCCTAAAGGAACAAAGACTTCCTATTCATGTAATTGACCCTAACTAATATATCTAGACAGATGATGATCGGCTTGTTGTTATTGAGTTCATGCTATTAATATTGCTATCATTTCTTTTTAGATAACCATTTATGTTTGACTAATCCTATAAAAATTAGTCGGGTGCCTCAACTCAGCTTATAACTTGAAGAAACTAAGGAAATAATATATATATATATATAGCTACCAAGAGTCAGTCAGAGTATATTTGTATCATTTGTAATTAAAATGAATTTGGAGAATCAAATTTAGAGCATTAATCTATTTACATATGTATGCATGGTACTTAAAAACAATAGATGTAATTATTGGTCAAGTATAAATTAAGGTACACCGTACGTGTATATATATGTATAGTAAGGGGCACGAGCGCATATGCACTAGAAGCGCCTGAGATGAATGCATGATTGAGGACATGTGAGAGAACGTGTGGACTCTCAAGAGAAGAACATGTTATATATATGTGGGTCTCTCTTTTTCTTTCTTCCACTGATCGATCTTCTCTCTTCTTTTCTTTCTTTCTTTCTTTCTTTCTTTCTCAGCTGATTGATCAGACTTGAAGAGAGAGTGGCAGTAGTAAGTAGTAAGAAGGTTAAAGAAGGACGTCTCAAAAGTGAAAGCCGACATGGAAACAGAGAGATCATCTCACGCCTATTCATGTGTGGCCCACACCATGCCACCATATTTACCAATTATATAACCATGCACAACAATTGATTACTAATTACTAGTGCAACGAGATGCGTGTCTCGAGCATCGTGATGCGGGTAATGCAAGATCTTGATGTTCTTTTTTTCTAATAAGAAACCAACTTAATTATCACTCTTCAAACCATTGCATGATGAGGAGACTATGTTGAGTGCTTAGATAGTACCAAATTTAAGGCGTTGTTTGGTTAGAGGTAAAGTTAACTTCCGGGAGATAATATTTGGAGGGGAGTTGGAATTAATCTTGTTTAGTTGTCCTACGTCCCTGCAAATTATCTCTCGATATATCTTCCTCATCCCTCTAGGGAAGTCATCTCTCAAGAGTTTGTTGACACAATTACACCTTATTAATTACCTTTTATTACCAACATCTATCTCTTTTGTTTGAAGGGTATTTATGTCAATTCATATCTTTTATTGTTTAAAAATTTGCAACTTCCATGCAAATTTACAGTTGAACCAAACATGAAAAATATGATATCTCTGTAAGTTAACTCCGCTCGCACTGTAAGTTAGCAAAAACGAACCAAACGAGGCATAAATCATTCAATTGTCAGACACTTAATTAGTAATTGGTCAAATCTCGATGTTACTTGTATGGTCAAATAGGTTAATCTATCTCAAACTTTGCTTGAAGTCTCAATCTATTCCGAACAAAAAAATTGTCTCAAATCTATCCCGAACTTCACTTTTTGATCTCAATTTCATCTTCACCCAAAATTGTAAAGAACTTGTACTTATGTTGAAGAGCAAATTGATAAAATGAGCTCAATCAAGCATCAACATATGGAGGTACTTCTAATTAATTTTAACAAAATTTGTCGAGCTCTATGTAAAACATCAAAATTTGTGATCCGCGAGCACAAATTCCTTATAATTATGAGTGGGGAAAAAATTGAGACTAAAAAGTGATGTTAGTGATAAATATGAGATCATCTTTGTTGGGTTTTCGGGTTAACACGCAGCGGAAAGGTCAAAACAATTTTGAAAAACCCCAACATGATCGAAAATAGGTTCCATTAAATTAGATCTAAAAAGTAAATCATACCTTAATCCGTGATTTTCTTCTGTGATTGTTCGATCTCCAAGACGTTCAAGCGTGCGTCCTCTATCGGAAATCCACACATGAATGGTGACCACAATTTGGAGTGCTAGCCCCAAGAGAAATTGAAAACGTTTTTCTTTCTCTCCCAAAATTCAGAGAACTCAAAATTTGCAAAAACGAAAATCTTATTTCGTTTTAGGGTTTCACCCTTTATTTATATGTGTAGATAAGCCCTTACTTAAAATCATATTCGTAATACAACTATTGTATTTAGGCAGTTTAAGCAAATTACACATTCGCCTCTATTAATAAGTTATCATATAAAAAATCGTAAGGGCTTTTATTTCATGAATTTTATCATATAAAATTCATTACTCTGGACCAATTGAAATTGCGCAAAGTCATTCTTTGTGTGCGACCTAATAGGTTCATGCGACGTTGACAATGAACCAAAATCATTTTGGTACAACAAGTCAGTCTCTAACAAGGCATTATGACTACCCAAGTAGCATGAATATCAAAATCGATACAACCTAATGAATAACATATATCATATCATTTCGTTGTGCGATATCCTTTGATTAAATATAAGGCATGTAAAGTCACCCTTAATGTTCAATTGTACTAGTCTCGATCTTTAGGTAAACAGAAAATATCCAAATGACATTGATCATATCAATTCACATTGTGGCGGCTCCAAATTTAATTGCTTGATAAATGGTAAATGATAAAGGAAGGCTGACTAGACTTGCGTGACTCAGCGAGACGGGCTCGGGGGTCCACGTAAGTCTAGGCGGCAGGGCCGAGTTTAGGATTGTGGAACTGGGGCCGTCACAAATATGTTTCAAATTGATCTTCCCAAATCAGCCCTTAAGACTAAATTAAGTCTCAATTTCAGTCCGCATTTTTAGGCATGAAGTGGTCCAAATCTCGAAATCCTCCATGTACAAAGATCTTTGGTCTCTATCTTAGCTTTCCGAAAAGGTTTTGTTTGCAAAACCCCGATTTAAAACGAAAGAGATATCATGATTCTATTGAACATAGCTCTAATTGGAACCTAATCCGTCCAGCAGACTTAGAAAATCTATTCCTCCCAATCTATATTTCCAAAAAAGGTAATTTTTTGTCACAAGGCAGCAAACATACCAAAATATAATATACTAAAATATCAACTCATTTGGATAAGTAGTTAGGGAGTTATGCCTTTAACAAGTTTAGTTTCAAAACTTTTCTTCTGAATTCCAACACCTGCTTGTAGAACACTTTTGGACATGAAACAATTGAATTACAAGATCTTCAGTTAAGCGAAGTTGTTATTCTTTGAGTAAGCTTTCAAATGCCACTAATTTGGATCGATTTGGATCTAAAATGAGCAAGTTATGACCAAATTACATAGGCTAATTCCAAATATAAATGCAGAATTCTAGTTTTGGTCTTGTAACTTCAAAAATTCATATCTTTATGATTTCAAATCCAAATTAAGAACTTCAATATAGTTGGATTATCAGCTTCAAATGAGGAATCCAAATATATAAACCAATTACAAATATTCAATCATTTACCTTCTGGAATTAAAACAAGAAATGATTTCAATCTGACAAAAATAGATGTGTAGCTAGTTGATGTACCACTTAGCTTGAGAAATTTTCACCAATCTTTCATGGATTCCTTCTCTCCATCAACCTCTTTCTTCTCCAACAAGTTCTCTTGATTCATAAGCTGAAAATAAAAATGGTTTCCTTGCATGTGTTGATCTTATATATTAAGGTAATATTGGTTCCTAGCCATTGATCTCTGTGTATTTACGTATCTCGAAGCTCATCTAATGATCCACACCTTGACGTGTATCCCACGAACTCCCACTAACCCAATCAAAGTGACATTAACCACTCACATGGTTCCTAGATGTGTCAACACGTATCTCTAGGATAATCTCATGATTTCTAATTTAAATAACCAAACTTTAGACATTGATTTATTTGATTCAATTACATTAGCTTAGGCCCATTATAATATATATACTTAGTGTTTTTATTCACCAAATTGACAAATTTTGTGATCTCACTAACCCTCGACTACCCGGCACTTGATGCTCCGCGACTCGACACGCAATTCAAGGTATGTCATAGCCTATTGTTTTAATTGAATTTTACTTGGCCTATGATCACATTACACATTTTAATTGATTAACTAGTCATCCTAACATTGATTAGTCTAGTTTCTCAGTGTACCCGTAGTTCGCCTATCCAACACCCGCGTTGACACGCCTTTTGAGGCGAGACACTCGTCACACAAACTCGCCCGACAGCAACATACACACATGCGGTGCAATATAATAATAATAATTTTTTAAACACTACATATACACAACCACTATCCATAAATAACATATTTCCTCGGTTCTCGTGTCCGAGTCAACCGAGTTGTCCACGTAATGCCTGAATTACGACCGTTAATCTATGAGATTAACGCTAATCCTAGGTTAATTAATTTGTGTCGTTACACATTAATCTCTGAGATTAAAGCTAATCCTAGTTTGATTAATTTGGGTTGTTACACACATGGACTTGACCATTATCAGTTTATCATTTCGAGGGATCCACTTATATCTCTTTATATGAGAGTGATAAATTATATCTTGATTGCACACCTTCAAATATTATTTACATGGTAACTAATCACAATCTTTATAATTGTCTGGTTAAAGACAACGTTTGATTGTGTCAAATTATCATGCTCATAATATTAAAGTTTATGGTAATCTCAAGTCGAATGACTAAATTATATACCTATCATGAGTAACATATATGACTTAACCCATGTGGTGTTCTCATAACGGGTCGGTCTAGTACCTTGTTCCTTAACAAGTGCTCATGATGATCTCGATTCGTATCACTATATGCATGATCATCATATGACCATCAATCAAGATTCACGCTAGTTTTAATTCATTATAGTTCTCAGTATAATGATCGACGAGGACATTTATAATATTTCATTAAATACCCATGGATCTTACTATAAGGCAAACATGCAATCACTTATAATAAAACAACAAATGAAAACTTCAATTTTATCAACTAAAATTATAAGATAAACAATGTTTGTAGATTGACTTAGGGCAAATGCCCCAATATATAATCTTTTGTTCGGGGATAGATACGAGACTTCAAGCAAAGTTTGGATAGATTAAACTATTTGGCCTACTTTTATTGATAAATAGTTATTACAATTAGTGCATCTATTGAAAGGGTTTTGCTTGCTTTTTCTTTTTTTCTTTTGGTAGATTGGGTTTTGCTTTTTTTCATCCTTCCTAATATAAACTTACTAATATGTACATGAGAGTCAGTGAGCGTTCAAACTTCATCATTCAGAAACAAACATATTTGAAGTTAGATGGTAAGATCAAATGCCACGTATAGACGAGTCCACGACTAATTAATTGTAGTTACCAATTATTAAATCTCCCAAACCAATATTTCATGGGGGCAGCTGTGTTATTGGAACTTTTTTTCAAGGAGCTGTATATGCATCTATTGAAAGGGTTTTGCTTGCTTTTTCTTTTTTCTTTTTTTCTTTTTGGTAGATTTGGTTTTGCTTTTTTCATCCTTCGTAATATAAACTTACTAATCTGTACATGAGAGTCAGTAAGCGTTTCAACTTCATCATTCAGAAATAAACATATTTGAAGTTAGATGGTAAGATCTAATGCCACGTATAGACGAGTCCACGATTAATTAATTGTAGTTACCAATTATTAAATCTCCCAAACCAATATTTCATGGGGGCAGCTGTGTAATTGGAACTTTTTTTTCAAGGAGCTGTATTGGAGGAGTACTAGCTAATGTATTGTATTGCTAATTTAAAGCTCATGTGATTGTGATGCAAACTAGGTGATATGAATACATGAGAGTGGATCTTGGATTTCCGAGCCCCCAGCTACTACACTTTTCTTTTCTTTTTTTGGGGTGAGGAAGCTACACTTTTCTTTAATTAGAACACTAGCTACTGTATACACACACACTCAATAGCTAGCTAGGTATTGTACATATAGTAATTTACGATCCATATATATGTGTGTGTATATAAGTATCACATAACTGCAACGACAACACTTGAAAGAAATAAAGAAAGATAGGAGAGTTGCTTTTTGACGATTCATTTACAGGGTTTTGGTAGCTTTATTCGCTCTCACTAAGCACACAACCTTGGTCCTTGCAAAAGCAAATCCCAGTAGATTCCTTTCTTTATTTTGAGATCCATGAATCAAACTAAACTTATATCAATACATAGTTAATATTACTTTACATGCTTTGGCAATAAGTGATGTTTAGTTTAATATAATTAATATTTATTGATATATGTTTAATATGAGTTAAAACCACGTCCTCTCCAAACTTTGTCGTGATCCTCATTCATCTCACTAGAGATGCTTTGGTAAGTTCAATATATATAATTAAGATGAAGTTAAGCATACGCATTTGTGAGGCTGAGATAATCTTTAGGTTTGGTGTGTGTGTACTATGACATTTTTCACGCGTCTTGACTTAATTACTATGTTTGGGAAACTCAAAGAGATCTTACTTAATCTCTTGTTTCAATTAAAAAAAGGACTGTGCATTGTATTATGTGTGCATCTATTAATAATTAATAATGATTATCTTATCAACGAATTGATGAATAGAATGAGTACATTAAACTTGAAATCATGGACATATACATAGAATAGAGTGTACTCCAAATTTTATTCCCCTATAAATTTCACGAATGTAGAGGCATTGTTGTAGTTGTGGGGGTTGGCATGTCGTGTGATATAATAGAAATAAATAAATATCAAAAAATAAGAAAACCGAGAAAATTAGAAAATTGAAATGATGAGAGGAGGTAGCTACTTAATTTTCTCTCTCCTCCGACTTATATATATATTGACTCTAATGTATTATATAAATTAATATCCTACAATTATCTTATCAAAAAGAGAATATCCTAAAAGGATAATACTAGGGCGGCATTTTTTTTAAGAAATGTTGTTTGTATTTGAAGAGTTTCTACTATTTTAAGTCTTCAATGTGGGACTAGTTAAAGAGTTTTCTATTAATCAAACCCGTTTGAGACTTTGTCTCAAGTTCCAACAATTTGTGTGCGCACAAATATTGGCGCAGAAATTAATTGACACGAACAATTAGGTGTCCATTTCGAGTGTCTCAAAATGGGTCACCAAATCATTTAATTTCTATCCTAATTATAATTATACTCTATATACAATGTTAAAATTTTTCTTTACAAGTCGATCGCGTGCATGCACGCACATTCATGTACGTATGCACTCTTCTGATCTTATTGTCTCTCTGTGCTTATAACGATGAGGCCAGACTGATAGCGCTCTCACGTTGTTATTGTGATGAAATACACAACCAACATCAATCATATATATATGTTGGATTGTGTTGCATATTTGCTTGGTTTTGAGTGGGATTTTGGCGTTTTTTAGATGTTGTGTTGTGTGTTGATGTACAACAAAACAAATAAGTACCTTCGAATATATAGAATTACTATTAATTATGACAAAATCATTAACATATATAGATATATGCTACTATACTATATACTACTAGCTCTTACATATATATATGGATCTCTTTTTTGTCTTTCTCATGACTACTCTCTCTCTTTTGTGGGAATTGTTGCTCTAGAATGAGCAGACATAATGCACAGATCGATATATTGAACAGTAAAGAGGAAAGTGACTAATTCTGATAAAGCCTGAGTTTGACTCATCATCTATGAATGAAGAACAAAGAAAAGTGCAATGTAGTGCATTAATTTGAACAATATTAGAGCAGGCATTGTATTATGATGCTGGTTTTCATGAAAAGGATCAATGTAGTGCATTAGACCAACACTTGTAAACTGAACTCCTCTTTTAGTTATCAACCTAGCTAACTATATATGCTAGCTATAGCTAGTTTTCAACTCCTTGCCCGCCTACTTAGGCATAATATTGTTCAAATAATCCTATAGTAGTAAGTCTGGCATCTTATGACTCAGGAGAAACCAACCATTTAAGTGGTCCAATGGTTTGATGTGGGATTTGGAAGTAAGATAAGGTCTTGGGGTTTGAACCCAAAAAAAAAATGAGTGAGGAGAAACCAATGTATGGAGATAAGTACTAGTCAACTAAGATGAGCTTTTCTAATCAACCAAAATTTAATCACTAGAGAATATAAATATTAATTAGTTAGGTAATTAACTATAACCATATGCTAATTAGATGTGATTTTTACTTAATTAATTACACTAAAATTAAGCTAAATCATCCATGCATCTCATTGTCATTGTTCTATTGTTTCTATATATAAATTACATTGTAATATTGTAGCTAGTACTCTAATTAATTTGGTGTTTTTGTATAACTAATTAAGAGTATATATCAAGAATTGGCTAATTAAATTAAAAAAAAAAACTATATCATAGCTAGAGATATGCTAATAGGTACGTAGGGTAGGGGACGGGGACTTCATTCCCATACACATACCCATTAAAAAATTTATTACTCATACTCGTACTCATACCCATACCCATCCCATCTGGGATGAATTCTCATACTCATCCTCATACCCATCAAATCCTCGTGGATATGGGAAATTCTCATGGGTAAAATGTTTTACCCATTTTATTCCCCATTGGGGATCCCTAAAGGGATTTTCATGGAGATTTTTGTGGGGATGAAGAATCCCGTGGAATTTTTTTTCATTCCATTCTCCATTGGGGATCTCCGAGGGGATTCTAAAAAAAAAAAAAGAATTGTAACAAATAAGGTGTCAAATATACATACATAACAACACAATTGTTGAAATTCCAACAAAAAAAATCAACATATCATGCAATAAAAATTCTAACTATTAAGTGCTAACACTTATAATTAAGTTTCTACAAAATCATTGGCATATGCAAAACGAGAAGTTCAAATTCAAAATATTCATTAAAGTCACTATTTCTTAAAACCACCAAGTCATCAACTTTTTCAATACTTTTGATCCTAAAATTCTAAAATATAAATATAGTTGCAAACAATTCAAAACGAAATATATAGTTATTAGTTAACCAAATAAATTAAAATTATAAATCATTAAGAGATTTTTTGTTATATGTACAAGAGTTTCGGAGTGAAAACTATGTAATATTATGTAATATATTTATACATAAATATCATATGGTATATATATAAATAATAATTATCATATGGTGTATAAATTGATATATGTGAATCCCCTTGGATAGATGTGCATCCTCGTGGGAATTACCCATGGGTATTCTCGTGGGATTACACGTGGGTATATATCTTCGTGGGGATTTCCAATGAGAGATCCCCGTGGGGATATTTTATTACCCATACACGTACCCATACTCGTGTAGGTATGAGATTTTGTATTCATCCTCATTTAAAATCCTCGTATCCGTACCCATTATAGTAAATCCCCATCACTAGTGGGTATTCCCCTACCCATTTGCATCCTAATCATAGCTAGCTAACACAGTCTTCCTACGAAAGGAGGCAATGTCAACTAGCTAGAAGCCAAAATGATCACAAATCATGCAGGTCAATAAATTATACAATTATTTAATTTGACAAAAAAAATATAAAAGTATTGCATAAAAGAAGTATAGCGCATACTTCAAATATTGTAGAAACAGCCCTAATTGATCAGAATACTTGCATCGTAAATGCTTCTCCACTCATGTGCATATATTGGATCGATTAAGTGCTGTAAAAAATTAATAGATATTATTTGAGACAAATTAAGAAAAAACTTCATCAATATATAGAAATATATATTATATATTTCCACTGATCACTGCATACAGCCATTTTGAAAATTTAAACAAATTAGTACTTAAGAGATATGTCAAACAGTAAACTCCATGAACCCTTATATAGACTCATAAAACACAGAATAATCAAAAAAAATAAAATAAAGAACCTACCATTTCTTCAGTAGAAGACCCCCTTACTCCATTTATATTTGTGAATTTTCATACATATCTAAACCCCCATGCACCATTTAGTGTTGATATTGCTTACAAAGTAATAATTTGAGAAGTAGGGCTTGATCATTCGAAGTATTCTAATACATAATCTTCAAGCCGATGAGAGGCGAAACTAAGCCGTAAAATGGTTGAATTTGATCCAAATATATCAATGTCACAAGAGCTGGTGATGATGACTCGTTGAAGAAGAAGTGGTACTAAAACCAGAGAGATCTGTGGTCCATGCAATGTTGCCACCCAAATTGTACTGCTCACTTCCTGCTTGATTATGAATCCCTAAAAATGGCCTTATTGGTAAACTCAACCCTTGATTTTGATGATGATGATGTTGATGATGATGACTCTCCTCCATTTTAACTTGTCCAATATTGTTTCCATTCATCATAATTGGCAATGATGAAGATGATGAACCAATAGCTAATTGCTTATTAGCTCCATTAACCCGACCGAGGATCCCCGAAAACGAGTTGCTATTCGACTCAATCCCTCCTTGATCACCATCAAAAGGGTACAACCCTTGTGGTAGTGCCTGATCAAGACCAGCCAAGAATGGGAATTGCTGCACTTGTTGAAGTTGTGATAGAACATTATTAACACCACCATGATGAGTAGTGGGGGTACTACTAACACCACCATGATCGGTTTGTTGATTAATCCCACCAAAATTAAGCCCTAATTGATGATGATGATGATGATTAGCTGCACTACTGCTGAACTCGGAGAGGTGATGATGTAGAGATGCCATGAAGGGCAACTGTGAATGCTGTGATGTGTGATGAGCCATCTGACTTATAATATCATGAGTTGATGAAGTACTAGTTGAAGGAATTGAGCTAGTAGTACTAGAACTTGAACCGGCTTGGCGTTCACCGGTGACCGGAGACTTTGAGCTACTACTTTTGCTCCGCTTGTTCCTCCGGCAACCACCACCCACCGGGACATTCCGAAGAGCTCCACCTCTAGTCCAGTAGCGCCGGCAGGTCTTGCAGAAGTGGCGGGGCTGGGTGAGACTGTAGTTGTTGAAGTAGCAAAACTTGGTGTTGGTCGATTCACATCTCGGACATTTGAGTTGAACCTCCGGTTGCGGCATCTTGGCTTGTCGAGCCCGATCGGCCATAGACCCCGGACGAATAGCCCCAGCGCCACCACTGGCGGTCGGAGGGCCGAGTGGTTGTGGCGCCACCTGGGGATTGTTTTGATGATGATCACTTGTACTTCCATGTTGTTGATGATGATCATTTGATTGCTAGTGATGGAAAAGTGCATAATAATCAAAAGAAGAGAAAAAAACACTATACATAATATAACAACAACAACAACAATAATAAGAGAGACTCGGGTCGAAATTAGTTAGCTACACATGGATCTGATAACATTTCTACTCAGCTCGATTTAATACAGAAAAAAAAAAAAAAAAAAAGTATACACACACATATATATATATATATATGGAAGAAATTAATCAAAATATATATAAGTGGGTGGTATATTCATGATGAGAGAACTACTAAGGTATATAGTGAGGAAAAGGGGAGGAATATTAATTTGTCTTTAAAAATAGCTTTATTGAAGAAGAAGCTTGGAAATAATAGATGAAGAAGCTAAGAGAGAGGCATATAGCAGCTAATGGTCTCACCTGGTGTTGCCAGTTGGGTGGATCTAGATAGACTGGAACAGATGAGAAAACCATGGTTTGGTTGTTGATCTCTCTTTCTCTTTTGTAAAGTTTGATGGATTGGTGGGTTTTGAGGGGGGGGGGGGGGGGCGATATGGTGGAGAATCACATCAACATGAGAGAGTTTTGCAGAGAGAGAGAGAGAGAGAGAGAGGAAAGATAAAGGAGAGGCTTTTGATTCTTTATTTATTTTGTTCTTGTTCTCTCTGTCGATCTCTTTTTGTTTTATTTTTATTTTATTTTTTTCCTTCTCTTCTACTTTTAGGGTTTGGAGGGCCGGGAAGTTTCTTCGTGCATAAGGTTCTTGGGGATGCTCTCTCTGGTACAATGCTCGGAGAAAAGAGGTTAGTGGATCCTCATGCATGGAAAAGCAAGTAGTGGGTAGAGAGAGAAAGTTAGAGTGAGAGAGTGAGAGAGATTATTATTGGCTCCTCCAATCCAGACTAGTACATGAACATAAGCACCAAAAATTAATATCTTTGATGGGGTCGGGTCATGTTGATGAGTTGCACATACATACATACATACATACATATATATATATATATATATATATATATATATATATATATGGGATATATTCTACAATGTAGCTCAAATATATATACCCATGTCATAGAACCCTTTCAAAATATAACGTGTCTTAAATGATTTTTGCATTTATGACGCCTCGATTAATATATTGGATTAGAATTCAATGATTGTAAATAGTGTACCCATGACATGCGTATATATTTGATTCCCATGGTAGTACCTTATATATATATATATATATAAGGTGATTCTACCATGGTGAGGGGGAAAAATCACCATATATTGACCATTATATTTCAATCAAATGAATAACATAACTTCTTGCTACTTGTGCACACATTGAAGTGTCATTAATGTAGCTAGGAATTGAATGGTCAAGAATAAAAATCAACATAGATGAGGATTTAAAAAGATCACCATAGTAGAACTTCCTATATATATAAATAAATAAATATATATATATATATATATATATATATATATTCGTAAATTGACATTTTTTTTACATTTTTCATGCAAATTGTGTATTGTAAGAATCTCATTTTACTTTTCCACATTTTTTTTAGTAACCATGGTATATATCCAGACACTTTGTCTGATTAGTCTCATAGGTCCTGGGATTGCAGACAGTAGCAAACCCAGAAATTTAAAGACCCATGGGCTCGCTATAATTAAATAGGTTACATGTACTTTTATGATATTTTTTTTTGAAAAAAAAAAAAATTGGTATTTTCTTTATTCGGTTTCCCACATGATGTCTCGCACTAAACGCACCAACTAATCCACGTTCTGACACTGTCGGCCCTCTTATGAGGAGCGGTCGACCATCCCAACTCAATCTTTTTTCATTTACGAGACTCAAACTCAAGGCCTAGCTCGCTTAAAAAGACCAAGCCCTTTACCACTTGGGCCAACTTATATTGTTGGTAATAACTAATAAGTCTTTCATATTAACTAGTATTAACTACTATTTTTTAAGAAAAATGAACTTGGCAATATAATTACCCATATCGTCGTGGTTAGCTGTAAAATAATAATAATAATAATGTTTTGCAATATAAATTTACTAATGGCTTGACAAGTATTAAGAAATTGTAACAAGACAATCGTTTGAAGGTAAATCAATTAAATAGTGATAAAAAGTAATAACACGTGTTTCGGAGACATGATAAAGTTGAAACGATACAAATAACATTCGTAACCGGCTCTATGCATTAAAGATTTGATGTTCACCACCCAATTAAACAACACTTCAGATAATTTGGTATGTGGTACCTATAGATAGTAAACATCGTTAGTTTCTCTTACTAATTAAGATAACTTAATTTCACAATTTTTTTTCGGTTTTCTTAATTATTTTCTTTTTTTTAGTGGATAAACTTCAGATCGATCCAATCAAAATTTTTTTTTTTTTTAAAAGAAATTTTATTACTCACTAAGATACACGACCAGACATAAAACCAATTGGCTAATAATAGTACATTGATCCGATCAAATTAAGAGTTCTGATAATTACCAATTTCCCATTAATTTGAGGCCAACCTTTACATGCATGATTGGTTCATTTCGGCCGTATCAAGAGAGTCAAGAGACTTCATCACTACACTGTGTTGATAGCTCAGCTCAGCTCCGCTTGATGGGCTTGGGCCTTGGTCAATCATACATCGCAGTAGTGGGTGGGCCCGGCTAACCATGTGACGTGTAAAAGCCCCAGAGGTTAAAGTCTGCATCCAACTCTGCCACGTTCGCCACGGAAGCTCTTCCATTCATTACTATTTTTTTTTCTTAATTAGTGATGAGTGAACATTAATTGTTCCAGTGATACAACCATTAAAGTAACAATACCATGACAAAATTAACTAATTTGAAACTCATCTCGATTCTCAAACAAAGTTAACAAAATCTCTCAATTTAAATCACTTTAAAAAAAAAGGTTTGAACTTTATCTTCTAAGATGTCGATCTATCCTCATACTCTTGAGCTGAAATTTCAACCTATTAAATTTCATTTCACTCTTAATTATAACTTCCACGTAACTTTGTACAATTTAATTACAAAAAGTTGTTTATGTGTAAATTATTGGACCCTCCACTTGGTTATTACTACTAGAGTATTTTCTATATTTTATTTAAGTATATACTAAACTAAAAACAATTCTTTTTTTTTTTTTTTTCATTAGAATTCTTTCAATATTTCACATCGGGCCAAATTAATTGTTTTCCTTAAAAATAAAAATAAAAAACTATTAATTTGACATATACATAATATTTCAGTAATATTTATCATGGCGACAAAAGTAGAGTGAGCCAAGATAGAGATTTTACAGTAAATTTTCCATTTCTGGGCCTCTTGGCATCTAGTGCCGGGCCCTCAACCGGGCTAGGGCCGGCCCACCACATGGGCAATGGGCCCACGATTGAGAGACGCGCAAAGAGCAGCTCCTGTCGTCATCAGATGCTCGTGGTCGGGGCGGAAAACCACGTCACGTACCCTGGTGGGCCCCTTGCCAAGCTTTTACGATAAAGAGATCAGGACCGTCGGATTGCTGACTGGATGGTCGATCACATCAGATCTTTGACTCTGAGATGGCTATTCTTATTCCAAACATCACTCTTTTCATCTCCTTGATTAAAAAATAATGATAACTTTTCTAACAAAGAAAAGAAAATTTTAATTACAGTTGTTGATTCATAATTAATTAACAAGTTGAAAAATAAAATTATATAAGAAAACACATTTTTTAATAATAATTGTGGGCATGGAAAAATAAAATCTAATGTTAGTTTTTTTTTTTTTTTCTTTTGATAAATGGAGGCAGTATTCCAGCAACTCAGCAAATTTTATTAAATCTAAAAAATGTATAAAAATGTGTACCCACCCTCAAACCTAGACCTTTTGAGAGGTCGACTTACAGATGTTAACTAGTTGATGAACCTGTTAGTCAAAAACACAATGCATGCATGTTTTTAATTAAAAGCAGATTTTGAGACTCTTGGGCATATATGCTTCCTTATTAATTCTGAAAATTAAATTGTGCCTAACAACATATACATTAATACATTTATATGTAAAGAACAAAAGCAGGAACAAAAACATCATTTGAGGACTTATCGATATTATAGAAATTTAGAAAAGTCGGTTTAACTTTGGATATATATGTGATACCTTTGTTAATTAATGAAAATCACACACTTTCGTAAATGTGGCTATATATATATATAAGTCTGAAAAGATGGTAGAGGTGGACAAATGAAAGATCACCAGATCATTAGCAATATATGTCCCATTCTTCCAAAGGCAGGCAATATATACAAAGCTCGTTGTGTATGTGTGTGCGTGGTCCTATGAATTCCTACGCATATATATATTTGTATTTGTCACTTTCAGTCTACAATCCTAGTTGCCCCTCTCCATCAAAAGCTCTTTGCCAAGCTCCTTTCACCTCCATCGACTTCATCCCTACCATGATCAACATCCTCTATATACACGAGCAATGTTGGTCCCTTCACAGCCTTTGAGCCAATCGACACCACATGCGCGGAGACCATAAATTTGCCGACGTACTTGTTGCGCGCTTTTTCAATAACATAAGAATAAAAGAAAAAAAATACTCATATTAAATCGAGTTGAGTGAAAGTATTTGATCCTTAATTATAGTTTATCTCATCTGATTAATTTTAAACTGAGGCTTTAGTTTGACGTTAAATATATATATATATGCAATTTACATGCATGCGCAATTGAGGAAATTAAAGTGAAAAGTGGCCGATACTATATTATACATATCGTACGTCTTATACATATCACACTGATTATTCTTCTCATCGAGTTAGATAATAAGTAGGGACTGCATGGAAATTTAATTATTGCGAGTAAGATTTTGTGTTTGGGTCTCCCGACCACAGCTTCGATCATGGTGTCTAGCTAAAAAGGTAAAGTTCTGGACAATGCACCTGTCTATCTAGCCCAGCTAACTTTATATTTGTACAGTCTCTTCCTAATATAAAAAAAAATATATTTGTATTTGTACACTCCGTTGTTTTCTCCATATAATTTTAATTTTTTTTTCTTTCATTTTTCTTTACCAATACAACTAGCGGCGGATCTATAATTTTCCCTTATAGTATTCCTACGGTCGACATACGATCCATATATAATTTCGTCATTCCCGCTCCCCTTATGGTTGATACATGCTTCATATGTTAAAGTTGTCCCTTCCCCCAAACAAAGTTTTTTAGTTCAGCCACTGAATACAACTATCTTTGGATATCATATGAATATATTCTTTGAAACCATGAAATAATTAACTCTTTTCTAAAATTGACTTATATAATTATTAAGCTATTCGCCATGTGAAAATATTTGATTATGGTCATGACGAACTAAGACATAATATTAATTCATATATGTACGTATTTTTCTGACTATAATGAAATAAAGTCTCATTTCTATTAAAAAATATACAATATTAATTCAGACGTTTCAAGATTCAGAGATGATGGAAATAATGACATAGCGCGCGCGCACTTGGTCGAAGATGCGACTGTTAATGATGTAAGAAGCACAAACGCGCACAAAAAGAAAGAATCCATCCATGCAGTAGTGCTAAAGATCTACGACTGGTCAAAAAGAGTGATTTAAGATGATAAAGTTTTAATCTCTAAAGTTACATATATAGCATATATGCATCTAATTAAGACATCCAATATATAGTTGGAGGCTTGGAGCGTAACTTTCGTGATTATATCAAAAGTGACATAAATGATTGAATATTTTCTTTTGATAAGAGCGAGACTTTATTCAATATAGCCAAGATAACTGTACAGAGATGAGAAACAATGTATTTCCTTCAAATAAATGATTGAATATTTAACTTCATTCCATGCTACAAATTTAAAATAGATTCTTACAACATTTATACTACAAAATATAAATTAATTGTAATGATTTGTCAACTTTACGAAATTCTTTTATAGTATCATGTATATAAATCATTATATGATAAAGTAAAAACTAATGCATGTGTTGATCTAGCTCTGCTACTTGTTTTATATTCATCACATGTAAGTAAGTTTTTTTTTTTTTTTTTTTTTGAACCATCACATATATATGTAAGTTAAGTTAAGGTATTTAAATTTTAAACATTAATTATTGGACAAGTAGGGTTGGCTTGGTGGAGCGGGAATCAGATTCCCTTATCTTGACAGAATGTGGCTTTTACTTATTTTCATGCAAAAAGAGCCCCCTCACATACTCATCAGATATAGTTGTAAAGGAAAGGCAAACTGTTACAGCTTTTCCACGATTTTGTGTCACCCTTCATCACACATGCATTTGTTACAGTACCCTAACTGTGGCTGATGAATAGGGCCTCCACTTTAATAGTCAAGTCTAAGTAGGGTCGGCAAACTCCAAGTCTCCAACTTAACTAGTAATTAGCTCCTCATATGAACAAGCTAGTATTTTTTATGAGCATTTTAGCAAGAGTTTCTCCTCGTACATGAAACCATCAAAATCCTGAATTCTGCATTTGGAAACAAACATATTGGATTCTTTTTTTGGTATAAACCACTCAGTATCCGAACTATCCGAATACTCCAGTTCACCCCGAGTCGGACATTGTAAAGGTGAGGGAGCAGCTCCCAGCATTGATGTTTCCATTCTCGAAATAAACTCGAGTTGCGACTTGCGAGTGAAGGGATAAGAAACATGTTTCAACCGTTGCATGGATTTAAATATTTAATCAAACATACGGCCCGCATATCATTCCGAACTAATTAAGCCCACACATGTAAATAAACTCACATGACCTCTCACAACATTTGGGCCAGAAATTTAACTATCAACTCACCAACAGTCCAAGACCAAGCCCAAGCCCAAGCCCAATGTAAAGAAGCCCAAATCCTCAAAACGTCCAATCCAACATGGGCCAGGCACACCGACTCCCAAGTCAACAAATCCTTGGTCCAACAATCCGAAACATGAGCCCAAATCACACTCCGCCACGTGTCGTCCCACATTGACCCCCAACCCGGTCCAACACGGCCGACTCCCAACTTTTTAGTTCCCGCCAACGAAGGCAAAAGATCAGATGCTTCTAGATCCTCATTAACAACAAAATTACCAAAAACCAACACCACTTCTCAACCGTCGATCCCTCCCAAACCAACGGCCACGGATGCTAATACTACAATCGAACATTCCGGAAACACGCGCTCCTCGCTAGGGTTTGTATATATAAATCGACCGAGCTCGCTCTCTCAAACCACACAAACTGTGATTTTGTGGAGGCGCTTGAGTTTCTAGATCTAGCATTTGTTCTTCACTGTTGCTTGATTCTTAGCGATTTTTAGGGGTTTCGATTGATTTGTTCGATCTGTTGAAGTGCTGTAATGGCGGGGAAGGGAGAGGGACCGGCGATCGGGATCGATTTGGGGACGACGTACTCGTGCGTTGGGGTATGGCAGCACGATCGAGTCGAGATCATCGCGAACGATCAAGGAAATCGTACGACGCCGTCGTACGTTGGGTTTACTGATACGGAGAGGTTGATTGGTGATGCGGCGAAGAATCAGGTCGCCATGAACCCCATCAACACTGTTTTCGGTGAGTTTGATGTGTTTCATATCTGGTTTTGGTGATCTAGTTTGCTAATGTGTGTTGCATTGTATGGTTCACTTGTTTGGGTTATGTAGTTCGTTGTTTGTGCTATGCGTTTACTGGATCTGGACTTTCTGGAATCATTGATTGGTTGATATGGTTTATGCGATGATGAATGTGTTTCTAGTGTTGAGAAGATTCACTGTTTTTTATTAGATCTATGTCTTGCTCAGTGGATTGACTTGTATGTTAAGCTATTTATGATGTAGATTTGCAAGATCTGATCTTTCTGGGTCCATTGATATGCTTTTAATGGAGATGATGAAAGTGTTTTGAGTTGTTTGTGTTTTCATGTTTAGAATGGTAGTGTCTAGGTATACAGAGTTGAAGTCACTACTAAACTCTAATGTCTACTACCGATCAATTGCTCGATTCTGTGCAGCAATGCCGATTTTGGTCGTTTTCGATGTGCTGTAGATAGTATTAGGTGGGAATTTCATTGCTTGACACCTGAACATGTTGTAATGTTGATCGGGTATTCGTTATTATAGGATGTTGTGAACAATCCAAATTATTGATTTCGAAAGTTAGTGCGTCAGTAGTTTTTAGAGGTTTTAGTTTCCGTGCGTACCTATTCTTCCTAGCGAGTAATCACTGAAATATGCTAGAACTGGGTTGATGTGTTGATAATTGCCTTTTCAACATTAATTGTTGAAAATAATCCCAGTTTTTATTAGGCCAATGACGTGCAATTGATCTGGTTCTTTTGTGCAGATGCCAAGCGTTTGATTGGTAGGAGATTCACTGATGCTACTGTCCAGAGTGACATCAAGCTATGGCCTTTCAAGGTCATTTCCGGCCCTGGCGACAAGCCCATGATTGTGGTTACGTACAAGGGCGAGGAGAAGCAATTTGCCGCGGAAGAGATTTCTTCCATGGTACTTATCAAGATGCGTGAGATTGCCGAGGCTTATCTGGGCACCACTGTGAAGAATGCCGTTGTTACAGTCCCTGCGTACTTCAATGATTCTCAGCGTCAAGCTACCAAGGATGCCGGTGTGATTGCTGGTCTCAATGTGATGCGTATCATCAACGAGCCTACCGCCGCTGCCATTGCCTATGGTCTTGACAAGAAGGCGACCAGTGCCGGGGAGAAGAATGTCCTCATTTTCGATCTTGGTGGTGGTACCTTTGATGTTTCTCTCTTGACTATCGAAGAAGGTATCTTCGAAGTGAAGGCTACCGCGGGAGACACCCATCTTGGTGGTGAGGACTTCGATAACAGGATGGTGAATCACTTTGTCCAGGAGTTCAAGAGGAAGCACAAGAAGGACATCACCGGAAACCCCAGGGCTCTTAGGAGACTGAGAACATCCTGCGAGAGAGCGAAAAGGACCCTTTCTTCGACCGCACAAACCACCATCGAAATTGATTCTTTGTACGAGGGTATCGACTTCTACTCCACCATTACCCGTGCCAGATTTGAGGAGCTCAACATGGACCTCTTCAGGAAGTGCATGGAGCCAGTTGAGAAGTGTTTGAGAGATGCCAAGATGGATAAGAGCACCGTCCACGATGTCGTCCTTGTAGGTGGCTCCACTAGAATTCCCAAGGTTCAGCAGTTGTTGCAGGATTTCTTCAATGGGAAGGAGCTTTGCAAGAGCATCAACCCTGACGAAGCTGTTGCTTATGGCGCCGCCGTCCAAGCCGCTATCTTGAGTGGTGAGGGCAATGAGAAGGTTCAGGACCTATTGCTCCTGGATGTCACTCCTCTCTCACTTGGTCTTGAAACTGCTGGAGGCGTCATGACTGTTTTGATTCCAAGGAACACCACCATCCCCACCAAGAAAGAGCAGGTGTTCTCCACCTACTCCGACAATCAACCCGGCGTGTTGATCCAAGTTTACGAGGGAGAGAGGACCAGAACCAGGGACAACAACTTGTTGGGCAAATTCGAGCTCTCCGGCATTCCCCCGGCCCCTCGTGGTGTACCCCAAATCACTGTCTGCTTTGACATTGATGCCAATGGTATCCTAAATGTCTCAGCCGAGGACAAGACAACAGGGCAGAAGAACAAGATCACAATCACCAACGACAAGGGCAGGTTGTCGAAGGACGAAATTGAGAAGATGGTTCAGGAAGCTGAGAAGTACAAGTCCGAGGATGAGGAGCACAAGAAGAAGGTCGAGTCGAAGAATGCTCTTGAGAACTACGCCTACAACATGAGGAACACCATCAAGGACGAGAAGATTGGCTCCAAGCTCGACCCAGCTGACAAGAAGAAGATCGAGGACGCCATTGATCAAGCAATCCAGTGGCTCGAAGGTAACCAGCTTGCTGAGTCCGACGAGTTTGAAGACAAGATGAAGGAGTTGGAGAGCATCTGCAACCCCATCATTGCCAAGATGTACCAGGGAGCTGGTGGTGCCGGCATGCCCGGAGGCATGGATGAGGATGGCCCTGCTCCTGGCGGCAGCGGCGCTGGCCCTAAGATCGAGGAGGTCGACTAAGAAGTCGAAGAACTATTTAGTTTTTGTTTATCAACATTTTGGGAATTGACTGATTTGAGTTTTGTTGATGGCGCGAACCTCTTTATGCGCCTTTGATTTATTGGATGAACGGTTTCAATTTGTTGCTATGTTTTTCATTTTTTGGAATTTTTTACAAAAAATACTAATGTTTTTAGTTTAAAGACGCTATCAAAGCCACGTGGATTTTTTTTTTGACGTGGATGGTCCACGTGGACTGCCCTTACACAAAGGGGCAATCCACGTGGACTGCCCATGTCAGCAAAAAGTCCATGTGACGGATAGCGCATTTTGAAAAGACGTTATCCGTGTAACTCGGTCCACGTGGACATCTTACGTGGACATCGGCCGATCGAATAGCGCTTATGAGTTGTATGGGTTGTCTGTCTTGCAATACGCGCTATTCGTGTAACTCGGTCCACGTGGACATCCTACGTGGACATCGGCGATCGAATAGCGCTTACGGGTTGTCCACCTCGCAATAACGCGTTGCGTTGTTCGGTCGACCGATGTCCACGTAGGATGACCACGTGGACCGGATACGCGTATTGCGGACGGATACGCGTATTCGGTCGCGTACAACCATAGGCTATTTGGTCGGCCGATGTCTACGTAGGATGTCCACATGGACCGGTTACACGATGCAAACATAACGCGTGCGTATTGCGAGGCTCACGTAGGATGACCACGTGGATCGGGTTACATACGGATAGCGCGTATTGCGAGGCGGACAATCGGTCTGACAACCCATGGCGCTATTCGGTCGGTCGATGTCGCACGTCAGGATGTCGCACGGATCGGGTTACACGGATAGCGCTTTTTCAAAATGCGCTATCCGTCCACGTGAACTTTTTGCTGACGTGGGCGGTCCACATGGACCGTCCACGTCAAAAAAAGTCAACGTGATTTGATAACATTTTCAAAAGCGCGCTATTACCTACTTATTAAAAAAAAAAAAGTACACCACCTTATTTTGTGAAATAAAATGTAAATGTGCCCTATTTTTGAAAAACCCCCATTTTTTGATAGTCTGTCTAAGAATATTCCTGGCAATGAAAAAGTGAATACACATCTCTATCTTTATGAGGAACTCTCTTAATTATCATTATCGCTATATTTCTTTTTTGTTAGAGAATATTTGCAGCAATAAAAGAGATTTGATTCATATGGCGGACTAAGATTAATTTGGAATTGAAATTTTGTTGTTATATTAGCTGTTGTGGAAAATTATAGGTGAGAACTAAGAAGTAGAAACGCTTGACCACCGAAGCGCTAGTGAGATAGATAAGACATCAATTTTCCCGGGCATTAGTTTCCTATAAAAAAATAAGGCATTAGTTGCGAAAAGGCGAAGGTTAGTGAGATTCCAAGTTCGTTTCGTGTTAATGTTAGTCTTCCCCCTTTGCACATGTAATAGCAAACATGGATTTCTCACTTATCACATGGCTAAATCAATTATTTCATGAATGCTTAACATCATGACAATGACAATTCAAAAACATGTTCCCAAACATTTGAAGTATTGAAAGCTTATTACAACCTGATGTGACACCCATATAGAGCACTTTGGCTATAAAGGTCAGATGAAGCCTTAGGTTTGATTTCCTATTATATGGAAGGCAACATTTTATATACATGAAAAAAACAATATATTGAACCTAATGGTCCAACAGAAGGTTTTACTCATTTGGAACCCAGTTTGAAAAGCAGATGCTTCTGCAAACAATTGTGGGGCGCACTTGAAAACAGAGAGCCCAAATGGTAACAACATTAGTTAATTCAACAACACTGAGAAGCAATGCAGTAGCTACCACTGAGAAAGTTAAAAAGCACTCTTAAAGAATTGCACCTTCACTGCCACCCACGTGAAGGCTTACTAAAGGCCTCAGACTAACCATATTCATAGCATTCTAAAAAAAGAGCACTTACCATTAGGTCCATTACCCCCACTTTCCCAAAGCTCATCTTGAGCAATTTTCCTCCCTTTTCCTCGAGTGTTTGGCTACCATTCACCAAATTGAAAGGCGTCTTCAAGTGCATTAAATCGAGCTGAAGGAAAACATTTGTTACATTTTACCAACCCAACTAATTTGGACTAACGTTTTGTTGTGTGATACAATTTAGGATGCTCTCTCTACTCATTATCCTACGCTCTCCCTGCCTCATAAATTGACATTTTCAGACTTGAGCTCTAGACCTCTAATTAAGAAGCACTGAGATCGAGAAACATGAGGCAACTTTAGGAATACAAGATTTTGAGATTATCTACGATTAAGAAGGGGACGCATCATTATCAAATTTACACAACTAAAGTACATTTGAGCAAACTAATACTAAAAGATAGAGAAATGCATGAACTTTTGGTTAGCAAAAAGAAAGTACATTTTTTTTAGAGGAACTTAAATGGTGATTAACTTTTGGTGTTATTAGCTACAATTATTGTTGATTAAACCCCAATCTTCCATGCCTCAAACCATGGATGAAGATTGTGCTTTCATCACAAAATCACCATCAACAACAGATTGATTTTCTTCCATCAATTTTCTTCTAAGCAACTTCTCCTCAGCATCTCTCAAGAACTTGAACATTGGAGGGGGTGATGGCTTTCCAAACTTCAGTTGACAATCATTTGATGAATCAAACAAGGGATTGAATCCGTTGAGACTCAGTGGTGTGAGTGGTGGAGTGAAATATGGTGGTGAAGACATGGGAGTAAAAAATGGAGTCTCCACTTTGACAAGCAAATCACTCAAACTCCTATCTCTAGACCCTTTTCTTGACTTGCCCTGATCTTCAGATTCCAAGTCCTCCTTTGTTTCTTCTCTAATGGTGAAGAGAAGTCTTGGTGGGCCAGAGAGATTGTGCACTCTCATGAGCTCTGCTTCAACACTTTCATGGCCTAAATGACCATTTGTTGTTGTTAGTCTAACTGATGAGTTGCATAGCTGTTGAGGACTCAGGACTGTTGTGGTCATCATTGAAGATGGTTGGCATTGTTGTTTCCAACACAAGAGGTAGAAGAGCTCTCTTGCAGAGCTGCCACTGTGATAATCTTGATCAACTGTGCCTCCATTGTTGTTGTTGATGAATCTTTTCTTCCACCAAAGCAAGTAGTATAGCTCTGCAAGTAAAGCTAGCAAGAGAAAACCAAAGACCAAGCTCAAACCAAGGCCTAGACTGCTGAGAGATCTCATGCTCTACTAACAAAAAGGATCAACAAATCTGCCTTAAAGGAGAGCAATTTCAACTAAAAATCAACAAATTCTACTAATTGATCAAGTTCTTCCTCAACTATAACTTGATACAACTTTTAGCTTTCTCAGATGCCAAGAAAGAAATTCCCCTCTTTATAAAATTCCCCTCTTTATCCTCTCAACATTTTAATAATAGAGAAGTAGTGATTGGAAAAGGAGTTCAAGAATCTATATTAACAAAAAAGGAAAATATGAGAATGACAACAAGCACGCACATTGAAAGACATAAAGACTTATAGGTGTTGTTAATGCGGTCTCGATTTGCTTGTTATGCACCGAGACTTATATATGCCCGTATCTCAAAGTACGCATAAATGACTCAAAAGTCTGATGTGACTTTAGATGTGACATATCCGTTATCATTCTAACCCTTCTCAAAAAGAAAAAATTCGTGCGTAAAATCGATATTGACTAAACGTAGATTTAGTCGGGTGTGGTTGACATTAGATAATACTATGAGAAATCAAAAACAAAAGAGATTTTTGTTATAATTTCAAACTTTTTTAGCTCCTTCCTACTTAAACTCGACTATTTGTCATTTCAGTTAGTGGGATGCTCTAACTCTATCACTAAAGAGAGACCAATATCCTGATTCTATAACCTATTGTTCATCAAACACAGTACGATTCCATTGAGTATATGGGATTGTAAATAAAGAGACTTATTTCTAAAAGTATTTATAATTTAATCTTTCATCAAAAGGCATCATGATTGAGTTCCAACACAGAGCCAATCTTTAGGTCATGAGGGACCCCCTAGTTCACTTAATCTATTAAGTATTATAAATGAGTTTTGTTTTGATATGGCCTCTAGAGCACTTTCAAACTAGTATCTTCCTGAAAAGAAAAGCCTATCCTGAATGTTAGGCCTGAGCCCAAAATTGTACCCAATCCAATTCTAACCCTTTATTTCATGGATACTGGGCCTCCTCTCAATTACAGTATCATTTGAACAATTCCCTAGGCCATTCAAAAGGGTATCAGTCCATGGAAACTCTATACATACATAAATCATGATCACCTGCACTTCAAACTTTCGAAGTGAACTATGGGAAAACTCATTCACATTCTTATTAATTAAAAAAAGGGTAATGCTATTTGGACTCGTAAGTCCGGACTTAAAAAAAATTTAATTTCAAATACATCTTCAAAAAATTAATAAAGCAACCATAATCACTTATAAAATTCTTTTGATACCCCTAAAATATTTACAAAAATTTTAAAAAACTCCTATGAATCTGAACTCACGAGTTTAAGTAGATTTATTGTTAAAAAAATATATGTCTTAAAGAAAATTGCACGCGATATTTTGTACTAGTTCGTTCACAGCTCAAAATTGATTTGCTTAAGATTTTTGTATGAAAATGAATTTTTTATCACTCAAATCAATCAGTTACGAGTAAGAGATGTTATACCAATCGCAATAACATATAAAAAGATTTCAAGTGTAGATAAAGATTTTTTTTTTTTTTTATGAGAGAGAATCTATAGTCCTTTTATGTGGTGAATCCCTCTAAAGAATCTCAACCCTTATCTTCACATTGGTGGAACTTGCACTCCCTCACTTTATAGACTCAAAACTTCAAATCCTCTCTCTCTCTCTCCATCTCTATCTCCCTATATATTTTTTTTATTTTTTCTTTCGAGGCCCATAGATTGAAATCAAAATCAGTCAATGCAAAGATGACAACTCAATCACTCTCACACTCTACACACTCCAAACATGACAAATCCAAGCTCATTGCGTGTACAGAAAAGACTAAATCTAAAACTTACTTGTCAAAATATTTCCATGCAACGTTGCTTTTCATTTGTTCTCTACAGCTTTTCTTTGTCACACCTATTAAACTAGCCTAACCGAACAAAACACACATAGAAACAGAGATAGATTGATCGCTCGCTCGTTGAGTCTCTCGAGGTGGCCCCTGCCATGATGGATGGACTCCCAAATTCGGCGCACCACAAAAAGATCATGCTAAGTATTGATAGATTTGGTCGATTCGTTTGTAGTACTACTTGGCATGCCAAGCTAGCTCGTCACCCAAGAAACAAAATCTAATGACATGACTAACACTTCAACTAAAGAAAGAAAATACTAGTAACAAATGATCCGTTGGAACTTGTTGCAAGAGATTCAATTCTATTTTTTTAAAGCAGATTTCGAGTTTGAGTCTTACGAATGAAAAAAATTAAATACATTAAATTGAAAGGACTGCCCCATCAATACTCTTTGCTAAAACATTCATTAGCTAGTATATTTGACATTAAACATGAAAAAAAATACATACACAACAAATTTGAGATTTAATTCCTTTTAATCGAGATATGGAGTTTGAATATTGTGAATGAAAAAAAATAAAAATTGGAGGACTACTATACGGGCTCGATAATAACTTGTCTTCAAACATACATTAGTCAGTGTGGTCGGTGTCAAATACCATGTGAAAAAATACACAAGTACTAACACTTTGATATTTGGGCTCCCTTTAAGTAAGGTTTGGTGTTTGGGTCTTGTAAAAAAAAAAATTCATTCAACTTATAAAATTCTTTTAAGCCCCCTTGAATATTTGTAACAATTTTGAAAATCTCTTATGACTCGGAATTCTTGAATCTAGATAGATTTATTATAGAAAAAATTAGATTAAGAGGACCGCTCTCTCTGTATGAGGCAACCTAAACATATATTACTCAAAACCTAGGCAACCGCGATTTGAACATATATTACTCATTTCAGATAGCTAATAATGTCGAATACCACATAATAAAAAAAAAAAAAAAAGCACACAAACTTTGAGATTACAAAATCAAATCACCATTAATGGGCAAATGAAAGGAAACAGCAAAACACAAACTTTGAGATTAGAAATCAAAATCACAATCAAAACCAAAATCAAAACAATAAATCAAAAATCAAATCAAGGCATTAAAGTAAAAGATGAAGAGGCGTCCACCCTATCAAAGTCCCTGATCGCCGCTTCATCTCCCTCTCTTCAATCGCTCAAACTCCAATTCCCAACACCCTACTTTCTTGCACACATGGACTTTCCACAATACAATACAAATTCAAGTCCCTCTGTTTTTTTTTTTTTTTTGGCTCTGCTTTCCCCTATAAACGTCTCTGTATGTATCCAATTTTGTCATTCCCAATGTGGCCACTACCCACCATAGCCCATTTGATGGCCTCGCTCGTCCTCTTTAACTTCTCAGCCGCTCCTCACCATGTTTTCAGATATGTTCAGCACCAAAAACAATACGCATGTCACATTCCCTCCTCCCTCAACAATCAATACTATTTTGACTAGTTTTATTTCAATCTCTCCCCCCACGAATCCCAACACATCACATTGCCCATTATGGCTACTGGGTAGTACTAGTACTCAACAAGCAATTCCCATTCCCATGCAAAAGGTCCCTCTTTTTCTCTCTATAAATACCCATTTTTGCATGCCCTGTTTTGGGTGCTCTGTTTTTGCGACACATAAAGTTTGAATTTTGGAGTTCAATTGCTGAGAAGTGATGGAGGACAAGGGGGTCGATGAGGAGTGCAATGTCGGGGGCGGGGGCGGGGGGGCGGCGGGGCGAGTTCTTCGCGGTGGAATCCGACGAAGGAGCAGATAAATGTGCTGGAGAGCTTGTACAAGCAGGGGATGAGGACTCCAACAGCAGAGCAAATACAACAAATAACAAGTAGGCTGAGAGTGTATGGGCACATTGAAGGGAAGAACGTGTTCTATTGGTTTCAAAACCACAAGGCAAGGCAAAGGCAGAAGCAAAAGCAAGAGTGCATGCTTTACTTCAATCACTTCTTACACAAACCTCTCCCCAATCTTTTCACTCCATCTCCTCCACCCTTGATCAACAATGGTTGGTTGATTACTTGTTTTGTAATAGCTTTTTTATTGATTCAAAATTAAGCTCATTTTAATAGAGTTTGCCGCCCTGATAGTTCTACTCTTGCTCTGGTCCGAGATTAGTCGGAGTTAAGTTTTAGCTTTAAAACTCTTAGTCGAGGTTGCCGCCCTGATAGTCATACTTTCGCTCTGTTTGAGATTAGTCGGGGCAAAGTTTTAGCTTTAAAACTCTTAGTCAGAGGTTCGTTAATCTACATTTGAGGTCATTATTAGTAGTCGGGGCAAAACTCTGGATATCATGTCACGCGGAAAAACTTCAAAACAAAAAGAGCTTGATTGATTAAGTAAAATTGTTATCAATCTTTACATGTAGAATGTTGTGAAAGTTTGAAATTGAAGTAACAATTTTTATTTTTTTTTTTTTGGATCATTTTCAGTTGATTGTAATCCGTATTACATGCCACAGAGCAGCATTGGCTACTACCCTCAGCAACACCACATGAAGATGCCACCGCCCAGTGGAGTGATGGTTCCAAGAAAGCCAAACAGGCCCTCTGATGCCAAAGAAGACACTACTATTAGTGACAGTGTGGGCTCAAATGTCGGCAATAACATCAAGTGTCATGAAACTCTTCCTCTGTTTCCATTGCACCCAACTGGGACTTTGAAGCAAAGAAGCTCAACACCAGCTGTTCCTCCTCAAAGTGGCAATGTTAATCCTTCAATCTCTACTGGGCGTGCAGGGTTAGATGTTGTTCGTCGTGGCGGCGGTGATGTCGGCGCCGCTAATCCGTCTTTCATCGATTTCTTCGCTGGCAGTTCATGCTTCCAGTGAGAGCACAAGCACATATTGAGTGGCCATAAATCAAAATCAATCAAAATTTTGATCTGCAAAGATGAAATGGACTTCAGTCATACAGAGATGCTACCTTTTTGTACATTGCCCTTCTTGTTAAAAGAACTAAAATGAATCTCAAACTCAAACTGTACAAGAAACTCTTGTTATGTTCTGACTTTTTGTGACATGTAGTTCAATTCTCTGACCTTTAATTTGTGACATTTTTCAATGCTACATACATATATATATATATATATGCTTTTTGTTTTTTCAACATAGACATGTATCTTGATCGAGCGAATGTGTTTCATGTGTTTGCTTCATATGTTAACATCAAATACACAACAAATGAGCAAGCAAATATAGCTGATCCTCAAATGAAATACTATATGTTTGAAGAGCTATATATGTATCAAATTATTAGTCACTCAAACTGGACTCCTTGAATCTATTCGAAGCTCATCGAGTTCCGGCTCACCAAACCTCGCGATATTTACTCGGCAAAGAGGGCAATTCGAGTGCGAGAACAGCCACATATCGATGCAAGGAGTGTGAAAGTAGTGCTTGCAATGAGGTAGCTGCCTCACATCATCACCATCTTCAAATACTCCCAAGCACACCGAGCACTCTTCGTTCGCTTCCTCGGATACTTCATCTTTCATGTACACCGCACTCGGAATCGAATGCCAATATCTAGACACGCCATGAATTCTTCCGTTCGTTTCGCGATATGTTCTTCGTCGTCTAAGTACTCTTCTCGCATTGTGATCTAATTGAGGGCAGTACTTGATGAACACAACGTTGAGAATTATAATTAGAACAACTGCCAATCCAAATATCACCAACGCGTAGTGAAACCGCGAAAAAAAGGACTTCGAGGAGTGAATTTCCGAGGGAGAAGGCGCGGCTGCCATGGCGAATCCATGACTAGTACTAGGAGTAGTATCCATCCAATTATGTGATCATGAATTAAGCAATCTATATAGCTACATTAATTTCAATGTTGTTGATGTTTAAGTGATTTTAATACATGAGAGCACAGTTTGATAAGCTATATTAATAAGGTTTGACAGAAATAATTGAATTGTTTAGAACAAACTTGATCCAAAATTAATGAAGATAAATACTAAATCTAATCTTTTTTATTTTTTTCTTCAATGAGCCCCTAACATGGCCTTTCACGCCTTCCATATAAAGAAAAATTAATGTGTCATCATAAGATTAGTTAATTATATTAAGATGTACTATTAATTAATGTAGTTTCATTAAGTCCATCAATTCGATATTCGTTTTGCATCGGACGGCTGAGGTTAAATCATAACTGGAGAATTTGGCCTGCTTTTAATCCTTACCATCCATTACAGCGTGTTTGTTGTTTGTAAAAACAAATGATTAGTTTATTCTGGTTGTCCAATTTGATTAGTATATATATATTGAGTGGATAAGCCCACTGATTTAAATAACAATTAAGATTCTGACTTAGTGATGAAATGAATAATTTTTTTTTTCAATCTGATTCTTTCCAACGGTTTTGCTATATTTCATAAGCATTTTCTAGAAATGTGACTTGGTGACTGAAAATCTTGCTAATTACTTAGATTAGATGTCGATCTGAGAGGCAAGAATAATAAGATTTTGAAATATATGTATATATAGAGATATTGATCATTTTTATTTTTGATTACTAGATATTGACAATCTTGACATACAAATATTTGCTTCAATCTGCCATTTTTGGTAAGTTTTGTGAGTTTTGTGATTATATTTAAAATGACTTCTGATACATATATAATATAAAACTTGTATGATCAAGATCGTAGTATTAATTAGTGCCTCTTAATTATATAAATTTAAGCCTTGTTTTAAGTGTTAAACTTATATATAACTTTTAGTTTGTTTTTCTTGACATACATAACATGGCCTCTCCAGGGACGTATGACTAGTCTGAGGGGTATAAGTTGCAATATATTTTAGTAGTCAACTAACTTAACTTACATATGTTGGATGAAATTTAATTTATGAAGTTTACAATATTTTTTTTTTATGAAAAAAAGGTGATACTCCCTTAAAATTTATGTACAAGCAAAAAAATAAATAAATAAATAAAAAGTTGCAACCTTAAACAACAGAATGACCCATCCAACACATAGCGCTATATTCCAAATCAAAAGATATACCACAATAATCCGATCACAACACCATATCTAAATGCAGTGATGAAACGCCCGCCAAACCGTAAACCCTGAAACCTGCCACGAACTCATCAAACCCACCGAACCCTCTGCAATTAAAGTCTGACAACCGCTTCCCAGTCGCTTTCCATCGACTCCATCAACGTCCCCAACCCCATCACCCTCGCAAACGGAAGCCCCTCGAACCTATCAAATCTTGGTCGGCCGCTCCCAAACCTGCCGAACCTTAGACCCAAAAACTTGACTCACTTGGTCATTTGATGGAAAAAACAATAAAATCTATATGAACCATCTTGATCTAAACAAAAGCTAATATTGTTACTTTGTTATGATATATTAATTGGAACTTGGAAGCTAGCTTGTGTCCTCTGGGGTTCGAACCTCATTAATAAGAGCAAGTTGTCGTGTTTTTTTCTTATCTAAAAAAAAAAAGAAAAAATCTAGATAGTGATGTTTGCTGGGCAGAAATTAGGAGATGAGAAATGAGAAATAGAATTGAGTTAAACTCCAATATTTTATACGTAGGAAAATAAATTTGAAATTAAAAGATTTTATTTTCACATGTTTGGTGAAGCAGCTGAATTTAGATTGCGATATTCCTAACTAATTTAAACTCCCTCCTATAAGGGTACTCCAATTACCTCCAAATTTTGATGGAATTTAAATTTCTAACCAATTTATATAATAATTCGTTTTCATTCTCAAAGCCCATTCTATCCAACACCATTTTAGGCCTCATTTGTTCGTTTTTTGCCAACTTACAGTGCGAGTGGAGATAACTCCACGAAGTTAACTCACAATGTAAGTTCATATTTCATGTTTGGTTGAACTTTAAACTTGCAGGGAAGTTGCAAATTTTTAAAAACAGTAAAATGTGGGAATTGACATAAATGTCCTTCAAATATATTTTTAAAATAAAAAAGATGATTTGTGAGTGACTTGAAAAAAAAATGATTTGATGTGGGTATTTTTGTCCATTAAACTTCTGGGAGATATCTCTCTATGGGGGAGGGGGAGATAACTCACCCCCTCCCCTTGTTTGGTTGTCCAACTCCTGTGAGATATCTCCTTAGAGATGGGAGATATCTCACCCACGTACTAAATAATACCTTAAAGTATATATATTCAAGCTCACAATGAGTACATCAACCACAAAAACGCCTTCACTTTTTTTTTTTAATACAACACCACATGTGACCGTGTGCACATTAAGCAATTTCTACATCATCAAATGCGCTCATATAGTAGTTGACTTTAAAAAAAAATGCGCATAAAGAAATGTGATTCTTAGGGGCCAGTTTGGTTGGTGATGTTTACCTGTGATTTGCTTTTCGAGAGAGTCCGGACATGATACGAGCTTCTATACGTACGGAACAAAGCCTCGTCGTTCCACTGTCGATGCAAAGCCTATTGTTTGCCTCCACGTGTGCGCTCCAATTTTCAAGTGGGGCCATCAATTCCATTTTTAATCAAAACTCTAACAAAGCCTCAATAAAAAGTTATAAGCCCTCTTTCTCATGTCCCTCTCTATATTTTAAGGAAAATGCTAAAATGATATCTCCAATGACACTTTAAGTGATGTTTATGTGACGTGACATGTGAATATATGCAGAAATGAGTTTGTACGAAATAATTTTTAATAAATAACATGTATGATGTATATCTCAAGTATGGACGATGACTCTCATAAATGTGGCTTCACGTCACGTCACAAATGTGTCACTTAAAGTGTCATTTGAAGTGTTTTTTTAAGCATTATACATATTTTAATAGATATTTGTGTCAATTTTTATTATTTTTAAATTATTTAATTTCTCAAGAAAGTTCGATTGAAGTTGAAAAAACAAAAATAAAATAAAATAAATCAACTTTCATGAGACTAATAAAACGAGTTTTCGAATACTTATTGTTAATCAACAAAAAAAAATCAATTGTAACTAATTCTTGGCCTTGCAAGGCCTTGTTTTCACAAAACATTTTGTACGGTGCCTCGCATTTAGGTTTTAGTTTCCCTCATGAATTGTTTTTTTTCTTTGTCATGGTTGTTCTCCGAGTTATGTCCGGTGTTCTTCCCCATCACTTGTGCCTTAGAGGCTCTCGATGGTGAATGTAGTGAGGTTTGTTGCCTCCGTTTATTTTTATAGAGACGGTTTGTAAACAGTGTAATATGGATGTAATGATTCTTGCTTTATCAATGCAACTTATTGGGCCTTGACAAAAAATAAAAAATAAAACACGCCTCTTCAAAAAAAATAAAATTAAATAAGCATTTGAAAATTAGAGTAGCTTATTTTTTTATTTTATTTTTTTGAGGAATAGAATAAGTTACTAGATTAAGAGAAATATCTACGTAACGGGGCGCTTGGCATCCTATAAGTCTAGGATGGTGATGAGAGGCCAAAAGCTAGGAAACGAAGATTTTCATCACTTCTCTTCAATGCCATTGGCAGACACCAAAAGGTGTTGATATGAAGTCAAATTAATTCAGTCATAAAGTTAGATATTTTTCAAAAAGAAAAAAAAAGAAAAAAAATCAAAGTTGAGAAGCCAATGAGAAAGAGACACGTTTTACTAACGTGGTCCTGCTAGGTACACTCCGTTGTTTCTTCATCAACTACCTACGTCACGGGAAAATAATGAACTCAAGGTCCCATCTGTGACACTAAATTAAGTTAGACAAACTGATATCATTTTCAATTGTAATAGAGAACATTTGACGAAAAAATTAAAATAGGAAAGTATTGTATTCGAATTTCAATTAGTCATTTGCAGTGTGATGATAACACGGGTCTTGTCTTTTGATCGGATATTTTGGTTTTAAGTTGTAAGGCTTTAAAACTCTGGACTAGAGATATCTATTTTAGAGTCATCCGTTCTTTGAGTACTTCAACGTTAAAAAAAAAAAATAAAAAAATACAAAGAACTACAATTGTTAGTACATACACAAAAACATGTATATTATTGAACTATAATATATCATGCTTGAATTCAATTATAAAAAAATAGATAAAATAATATCAAATGCTTACGCTTAATGGCAATGTCTTAAGACGAAATTTCCTTCAATTCGGTGTATGAATGTTGCAAGAGATTCGTCTCCAAGATACAATTGGATCGATCTTTGATTACACACCAACAAAAATCTTTCTTCTGCAACAACGAAAATCTCTCTAAAAAATCAGAGAAAAACAATCTCAATTTCAAAAAATTTCTTAGTCTTTCAATGAAGTTAAAACCATTTTCATTTATAAATCAAAAACTGCATCTCTTGAATAGTTATAACTGTTCAAAACGAGGTTATTAGTGGTGTGATTCATTAACCACCAATTATCCCACTAATTAAACAACTTTTAAAAAACTAAAGGTTGTAACTGTTCACCACTAATTACAACTACAAAATTAAAAAATAAAATAAAATTTGTGTTATGAATTAGCTAAGCTATTTAATCATTAGCCTCAAAGGCCCAAGGCCTTATCAAAGACATATTAAATATCAAGTATTCAATGTGTATTAATCAATGGAGAATACTCATGATATTTTTTCCAACCCCAATACATTCACTTAACCACTTACTTACATGTTATTCTTGATCTCTTATAATCTTCAAATAAAATTTATTTCCCATGTGGGACTAAAAAATTGTATACAATAAAAACTCAAAGAACCTTTAAAGTGCAACAATTGGCAGCCTTGCATACATGTTATTCTTGTATGGGGCCTGTTGCATATATCTTCAAAAATATTTATTAACTATACACATATATCCATTTAATGTGTTTTGTCATTTATTCTGTTATATATATATATTGTTAGCTGTAGATATTTACAACATTTTTTGTCATACAATGAATTGATGAAATTATATATGAAACGCGTCGAACATGGTCCACCATCTACTAGCAAGTACCAGACGCGGTTTTGAGAAAGGGTTCATATAAGCTATATATTATATATAAGTTACTTTTGAGAAATAACAACTTAAAGACTTATCATATTTATACAGCCAAAAGAAGTGGCGTCATCTCATGCGTATGATATATGAAAACTTTGAAGTGGGAACCTCAATAATTAATATTCATTTCAATCCCATCAAAATAATATTATTAATAATAATAATTCGTTTCAAGTTAGTTACACCCTTTCCGCATATATAAATAAGTTTTTGTCTAGGAGTCCAAACATTTTATTTTATTTTATTTTTTGTTAGGAAAGAAAAAAAATTTGCGCCCACTAAAGTTTGAACCTATGACCTCTTACTTCAAAATCTCATGTGAAATTATTAGGCCACTCAATTATTTGGTAGTCCAAACATTTTATGAGCGGATTTTTTTTTTGATAATTAAGAAAGAAATCAACTTTTCGCTCTCGCAGTGGGATTTCAACCTCCATCTTCTTATACCACTAACACCATACTAGACCATTGTGCGCCACACAATTGATTTTTCACAAGCAGATTCTTGATGTACTAAAATTGAATTAAATGATGCAATATGCCACAAATAAATCACTTTAGAGTACGACTTCATTTTAAAGAAACTCATTGTTTCTCGCCGTGTACACAATATTCATATGCTATATAAAATTAAGTGTCGTTGCTATCAAAAAATAAAATAAAATTCAGCTATATATCAACAAGAGAGAACCGGTGGATAGAGTTCATCATCAACCATTTAGTTTTTTTTTTTTTTTTTTGTGCAAAACATCAACCATGAAGTTAATATAACATGTACACTATAAATCTTAATTAATAGTAATTATGAATCACGGAAGGGGAATAGTTCCCATTATAATCAACGATATATCGAGCACAATTTGGATAAAATTATTATTATTTAACTATACAATGGACTTATTCTAAGAAAATTAAAGATAGAGTAACATGCTTCTTGATACATGCATTGAAATCTTTTGGGTGAGCACGCACCTCGATGTATATGTTGGATATATCCCTTTCATTGTGTTGGGAATTAATGTATGCATAAAAAAAAAATCATAATCTTCCGTATTACTATTAGCAACGTACAGCCAAAATATGGGTGGAAAGTTCAACCTTTTTCGTTAAGATTAACCTTGATTTTATATCTATAGTACACACGTGATAAATGACCAAAGTGAGACAAATTAGGCAAGATAAACTGCTCTTTAAGAATACCATATATATATGACTTTTAGTACATGTGTTCACAGACGTGTTGACAATTAGTTAGTGGAGGAAACAAAGTGCGCGCGGCATAGAGTGTGCTTAGGAGGGAAGGTTCCTCAAATTAATGGACTTCGTATAGATATATATATATTATTATAATAAACTTTTTTTAAGTATATTGTTTAACATATTTTTTCAACATTTATATAACACTTGAAATCTCCAATGATGTATACTAGCTTGTGTGACACGTAGCAACTGAAAGCATCTCCTTTTTTTTTTTTTTTTATTTTGGCTACAAAAGCATCTCCTATTTTAGTCACTAATTGCATAGATATCAGGGCACTAAACTAACTTCTTATGGGAAGATCTGGGGAAGGCTTGGCAGTTGTGTTTCCTAAGAAACCACAAACCTCCAAAAAACTAGTAAATTACTGTAGTTGATTAATCCCACTTTGTCAATAAACAAATGTAAAAGATTAATTAACATACTCTTCTTAAGACAAGCATTAGCATTTGCATGTGTGACGCCAAATCAGAGGTCAAGAAAGAAAAGATAACCTCAAAATTTAACCCTACAAAATTACTGTGGTTCAGTCAAAATCGACCTACAATATTAACAAACCGCCCCAGTGAGCAAGAAAAAGCAGCTCCACTCCATAAAATCAATTAATAAAAAAAATTAACTAAAAAAATCATACATCGTAAAATCTATTGAACCGATCGATACATGAATAAGTAATAACTCTATAAAAACTGAATTGATCATGCACAAAAAAAAGAACACGTTCTAGATCAGGAGAGGCGCGGCAAAGATTTCTATTTTGATTCGTGCTTTCAAAAGCTTAGGTCATATCATAATTCAAGTTAGATCACATAAGAACATGCTAGTTAAGAGCTCATCGAAGGGTTTGCCTAACTCGCTCTAACAATTATGTAAGGACATAAGGTACTAAAACCCTTCTAAATTAGAAGTGCTCAGACGGATTAATCTTTAAAGTAATCGATGGCCATTAAAACCCTTAAAGTGAAAATATTTTAACAAAGTATACCCTTTTTGATGAAAATAATTTAAAACATGTTTCTTTATTGAATTAATAACTCGATAATTAGATAAATAAAAATAAGATGTGCGAAGAAGATAATGATGAAACAAAAATTGAAATTGAAAACAAGAAGTGCGTCTCTGCTGAATTGATTGTTTAACTTGCATTTGACAATTGTTACATAACATCGTGTCATTTATTTTATTTTTTTAGTGCTTTATCATTGTATATATATACATAAGATTATAAACTACTAAGATAAAGACTGAAAATCTTATTTCAAAAAGAAAAATAAAAATAAAAACTGAAAATTGATCATAATTTAGCTACCCAACTTGATCCTCCAATGGAGTATATTGAATTGACAAAGTAATAATCTAACTCCACGTACATGATGCAAGTTGAGCGACGCTCAAAGAGATGGTTCAAGTTTTTATTTTTAATTTTATTTAATTATCAAGTCATTAATTGATCTGATAAAATTTTTAATTATCATGTCATTGATCCTATAAAAATAACATATTTTAAACTATTTCCATCAAGAAGGGTATACTTTACTCCACTTTTTTCACTTTAAGAGTTTTAATGGTCCATCAATTACTTTAAAGTTTAATCTGTCCGAGCACTTCTAGTTTAAGAGAGTTTTAGTACCTTATGTCATTATGCAAGATATGTGTATGTTCAAAGTATGCAGGGCAATGACTCATGATCATTAATCATAAAAAGAAGAGCACTTTCAAATCAAAAGTTATGATCAATTATTGTTAATGAAAATCAATTCATGTAAGCATGCATATCACATAGGTGGAAGGATTAAAGGTAAAAAGGGTCAATAATGGAAATAAGCCGGCATTAGGAAATATTTTAACAGTAATAATTGCGCAATGGGTGACATAATCTTGGATTATATATGAAGCTATAAGCCTTGATATGCTTAGTTCTGTATCTCCTTTATATATGTTTAATGGTTGATAAAGTTAAAGTGTTCATAAAAAAAAAGGTACAATAATGCTTTGAGAACATGGAAGTCCATTCTCAAACTAACCCCACATATATAGCTTGCTTTAGAGATGCATTGTATGTTCCATTGCCCTCCACACACATACTCCATCTCTCAAATCCAATAGTGAAAGGAAAGCAAATTCACCAATTAATTTTGGGTTCAATGTAAATAATTTAAATGCATGCCTCTTATAATTAAATACGATCAAAATTCTAATTAATCTTCACATACAGTGCAGGGAGAGAATACAACAACAACAACAACATAGCCTCAGTCTCAAATTAACTGGGGTCGACTACATGGATCGAACTTTTCTATTGTGCTCGATTAAGTGCAATTGATGGTGAGCTTTTCAAACTATTCAAATCCTCATAATTAATGCATTCCATGTTAACTTTGGTCTGTCCATACCTCGTCGAATTTCTACAGTTTCTATTGAGTCAAGTTTTCTAGTTGGGGCATTTGTAGGCCGTCTTTGCAGGTGACCAAACCACCACAACCGTTATTCCCTAATCTTTGTATCAATTAGTGCAGATTATTATGAAGACTGCTCACTAAATATATGCCCGACAATATCTAAGTAAAAGAAAGAAAAGCAAATCCGACCGAAGTGATGAGTTTAATTTGACAGCTAAATTGTGCTCTCTTGAATTTTTTTTTGAGTTATGAAGTTAGGCCGTCCGACTAACTCCTATAAAATTAATTTAACAAAAATAAAAATGCTTTCAAAAAACGTTGACACTGAGAAATGAGAATCATTATTTGCCAATCCTCTTCTACCACAAGGAAGCCTCCCTTACAATCTAAGATAATGTTTTTTTTTTTTTTTTTTTTTTTTTTTTTAAGGTTATCTAAGATAATGTTGGTGTGTAAAAGAATTACTCCACGTTTAATTAAAAAAAACGTACAATTAGTTCCACGTGGCAAGAGATGGATTTGGGAGTTGTTTAGTTTTGAGGCTCCGGGGAACACATAAGGTTTTGTTTTCTCAATTGTGGCTCTCGTAGATTGGATAGGGGCAGAGACGTTTCACATACAACGAAGCCTACTTTTCATGGCTTTGAACAGCCTTTATTGATTTTTGACCAGGTCAATTTTTCTTTTCTTTTTTTTTAAATATCAACCTTAATATAATAAAAAATATTCAACAAGATCACTATCACGCTTTAATCTTTTCATTAAAACGAAACATTAATGTATATGACAATTAGTATCTCCTCTAGTACAGAAAAAGATATCTGCCTTCCTCAATAAAATTGATACAATGAAAAAATGTCGAATATATGATTTTATTGATACGTCTATGATATGCATTTATTACTTAAAAATTTACGAGATCATATATAATGTATTATAATTAGTACGGACATGCAAGATCTACGCATATTAATCGGTGCCCCGCATGTGCGTGAATTTCAATGCAAGAATTAATGGACCTTAGTATGTAGGTATGTGTTTTTCTTATTTCAAATCATATATTTACTAAATAACTTTCATAAAATTTATCGAGACGAAATATAAAAAAAATAAAAGAAAAAATATTTTTTTAAAAAAAATTGCCATTTGATTACTTAAAAGAAGATATTTACTAAATCATAAGTTTAAGTATTTTCTAAAAAAAAAATTAGTTCGAGTAGTTTCCAATTTTTTTGCATAAAAATTATGTCAATTAAAATGATAAGTTAACTTTCTATAATAATAATGGATAATAATACACACCCATCAGGCGTTAACTGTGGCCGTCACCGTTAGGCAACAACAACAATCACGGCCGTTAAATTACTTTCATTATTTTGAGAGAAACGTCACGGCGTTAAAGTTGACGGTGAGATTGGGGTCTCAACTCTCAACTGGGGGAGGTCGCTACCGTGAGCTTAGCCGTCTAAATGAGACGGTTTGGGGCCTCGTTTACTTCTCCTTTTTTTTTTTTTTTTTTCTATTTCTCTCTCTCTACAAAATTTTGCTTTTTTTTGCTCTGTTTCTCTCTCTCTAGAAAGCCCTCTCTGGATTTTTCGATTCAAGGAGCGATTCGGGGAAGATGTGGATTCGATGTGAAGATGGTGTTGGATTTGATGGGTGTTCAAAGAGGTAACCTTCGAGGGTCTCGCTCGGATTTGCTGTTCTTCTTTTGGTGGCTGGGGTTTCTGGTCGTCCGTGTTTCTAGGGTTTGTGTAGATCTTTAGGTTTTTTGTACAGATTGAATCATTTGTTAGTGTTATTTTGTTGATCTTTTTAAAAGGGTAGGTTGGGTTTGGGGAGAAGTGAATTGGGGTTTTTGATTAGTGCATTTTGTGAAGAAAGATTTGATCTTTTTTGTTGGAGAGCATGTGAAGAAGCCATTGATGGGGTTTCTTGATTTTATCTTTTTTCGGGGGGTTTTTAGGTATTGATTTTGGGCGGGATTTGTTGGTTTTTTAGTAGGTGAAATCTAGGGTTTATTCATTGATGGCATGTCAAGCATTTGGTGATTTATGGGGGTGTTTTGGTGGTGTTTTTGTTGACTGGTGGGATTGATAATCAACCCCCACTGTTTAGAAGAGCTTTTGTGGAACAAAGATTGTTAGAGGAATTGAAAAAAAATGGGTGAAGCTTTACTCACAACCTTATCAATGGAAAATCACCACCCATCAACACTGTTGTCCATGGATTCAAGTGGGGGTTCCCACGACGAATTGGACCGAGAGATGAATCGGCAGATCATTCTTTCCCGGCCTCCGGATATCAATTTGCCGCTGTCGGCGGAACGAAGCCCTCCTCCCCAATCATGGAACCCCGACGCCTTGGACATATTGGATGTCGGGTTGGGTCCTCAGGTATATGAGAGTGAAGCTCTTCTCCATATTCCCAAGGTTGGGAGGAAATGTGCCAAGCGAGTGGATAGCATATGGGGTGCCTGGTTTTTCTTCAATTTCTACTTCAAGCCGGTATTGAATGAGAAGTCGAAGGGGAAGATCAATAGGGACACCAATGGGGTTTCCGGGTTTGATAAATCGGACCTTCAGCTCGATGTTTTCTTGGTTCAGCATGACATGGAGAACATGTACATGTGGGTGTTCAAGGAAAGGCCTGAAAATGCACTTGGCAAGATGCAGCTGAGGAGTTATATGAATGGGCATTCCCGCCAAGGGGAGCGCCCGTTTCCATTCAGTGTCGATAAGGGCTTTGTCCGGTCTCACAGGATGCAAAGGAAGCATTATAGGGGGCTTTCTAATCCTCAGTGTGTGCATGGAATTGAGGTTGTGCGTTCGCCAAGTCTTTTAGCTATTGAGGAGGAAGAGCGCAAGAGGTGGATGGAGCTGACCGGCCGTGATATAAATTTCAATATCCCACCTGAGGCAAGTGATTTTGGTTCTTGGAGGCACCTTCCCAACACAGAGTTTGAGCTTGAGAGGCCCCCAGCAACACTGAAGAACGCCTCTCATCCCCCGTTGAAGAGATCGATTAATGGTTCACTCAATGGTTCACTCAATGGTTCGGGTTTGAATTTGTCTACTCAACCTTCAAACCATGTTAATGGTGATGGAATGGATCTTTCACCAGTCAAGCGGAGAAAGGACTTCTTTCCCCATGGGAATGATGATGACTGTTGCCTTCCGATTAATCCACATTCGGACCGTGTTCCTGATATGGAGATACACCCGGTTGAACCAGTTTGGTTGGGTGAGTTTAGCGGGGTAATGAGGCACGCATACGGTCCGGTTACAGCTGCGAAAACTATTTATGAAGACGAAGAAGGTTACTTGATAATCGTCAGCTTGCCTTTTGCAGATCTTCAAAGGGTAAAAGTTTCTTGGAGGAACAGTCTCACTCATGGAATTGTAAAGATATCTTGTGTGAGCACGGCGCGCATGCCATTCATTAAAAGACATGACAGGACATTCAAGCTTACTGATCCATCTCCAGAGCATTGCCCTCCGGGGGATTTTATAAGGGAAATACCGCTGCCCACTCGCATTCCCGAAGATGCTACACTTGAAGCCTTCTATGACGAAACAGGAACTGTTCTAGAAATTATGGTGCCTAAGCATCGCGTTGGACCTGAAGAACATGAAGTTCGGGTCTGCCTTCGTCCCCACCTCGGAGCCAATGACCTGCTATTGACTTGAGCAATGTAAGGGCAGCTGCCATAGTTTGGTTCAAATCCCATTTACTAACTGTTGTATCTCAAATGAAAATCTTATGAAATGAAAATTGCCTTCTCAGTTTCGCAACATTTAGCCTTTCTTATGCCAACCGATAATTTTTCTATGTGCATCTAACTGCAATTTTTCTACAATTTTGTGTCCTTCAAAGTTCTAAAGGTAATATCCAGGATTGTGCTGCCATTGTTGCTCGACCTTTTTTGTAGGTATCATCATATTATTATGCTTCCAGGTGTTTTTGCAGACTTCGGATGATTTGGCCCCTCACTAAACAAAAGCGTCATGGCATGCAAGGGCTGGATTTATTTGTTATGGTGTTCGAGCCAAATGACCTTGTGTCATGCATCCATACAGAATGCTCTACTATAGGTACTTACTAATGTGGCATCTTGTTTTCACCTCTTCTTTCTTGTTAGATTACCGTCATTTCCTTTGTATTTTGGTTCTATGTTTGATAATTACTCGGAAATGCTGAACATGATCAAGGCTAAGCCACTTGTTCTTCATTCATTGCACTGTAAATGGTTCTTGAATGATACCAGTTGTGATTTTGACGTATTAGTTGTTCATAACAGCTGGTCTATAGTTGTGTGAAGTACTAATTGACCCCATCAATGTATATTAGATAAGCCGTAGTAGTATTTGTTTAGTAGTTGAATTACTAGTACGCAGTAAAGAAAATTAACAGATACACATATAAAATGACCAATAGAGTTGTTGCTTAGTGTACAGAATTCTCATCATATACTAATTCAAAGCGCAAATTCAACTTTGAAGTATCAAAACAACCCAAAAAACACAAAAGAGCAGATACTATCATATATTTTCCATTCATAGTACTATGCACACAACAAACTTGATACCAAAAGACAAGCAAAAGAAGTAGCAGAAATCCCAAATTCACATCATTCAAGCAATGATCCAGCTAAAGATCATATAGCTTTTAGTCGACTTCCTCGATCTTAGGACCAGCGCCGCCTCCGGTGCTGGAATGAGAAGGGGAGTGTCCGTCCTCATCCGCGCCGCCGGGCGTGTCTGCGCCTACTCCGCCTTGGTACATCTTGGCAATTATGGGGTTGCAGAGGCTCTCCAGTTCCTTCATCTTGTCTTCGAACTCGTCCGCCTCCGCGAGTTGGTTGCTGTCCAACCACTGAATAGCCTGTTCAATAGCGTCTTCGATCTTCTTCTTGTCTGCTGGATCCAGCTTCCCTCCGATCTTCTCATCCTTGACTGTGTTGCGCATGTTGTAGGAGTAATTCTCCAGGGCATTCTTGGCTTCGACTTTCTTCTTGTGGTCCTCATCTTCGGCCTTGTATTTCTCTGCTTCTTGTACCATCTTCTCAATTTCGTCCTTGGACAACCTGCCCTTGTCGTTGGTGATTGTGATCTTGTTCTTCTGTCCTGTCGTCTTGTCCTCGGCTGAGACATTTAGGATGCCATTGGCATCAATGTCAAAGCAGACAGTGATTTGGGGTACACCGCGAGGAGCTGGGGGAATGCCGGAGAGCTCGAATTTGCCTAACAAGTTGTTGTCCCTGGTTCTGGTCCTCTCTCCCTCGTAGACCTGGATCAACACACCGGGTTGGTTGTCGGAGTAGGTTGAGAACACCTGCTCTTTCTTGGTGGGAATGGTGGTGTTCCTCGGAATCAAAACTGTCATGACTCCACCGGCCGTCTCCAGACCGAGAGAGAGCGGAGTGACGTCTAAGAGCAGCAGGTCTTGAACCTTCTCATTGCCCTCGCCACTCAAAATCGCAGCTTGGACTGCGGCGCCATAAGCAACGGCTTCGTCAGGGTTGATACTCTTGCACAATTCCTTCCCATTGAAGAAGTCCTGCAACAACTGCTGCACCTTGGGAATTCTAGTTGATCCACCGACGAGGACGACGTCGTGGACAGTGCTCTTATCCATCTTGGCATCTCTCAGACACTTCTCAACTGGCTCCATGCACTTTCTGAAGAGGTCCATGTTGAGCTCCTCAAATCTAGCTCTTGTGATAGTGGAATAGAAATCAATCCCCTCGAACAAAGAATCAATTTCAATTGTTGTCTGAGCAGTAGATGAGAGAGTCCTCTTCGCCCTCTCACACGCCGTCCTCAACCTCCTTAGCGCCCTCGGATTCCCGCTGATGTCTTTCTTGTGCTTCCTCTTAAACTCTTGCACAAAGTGATTAACCATCCTGTTATCAAAATCTTCACCACCCAAGTGAGTGTCTCCAGCAGTGGCCTTAACTTCAAAGATACCCTCTTCAATGGTGAGCAGCGACACATCAAAAGTACCCCCACCGAGATCGAAAATAAGCACATTCTTCTCCCCGGCACTGGTCGCCTTCTTGTCAAGCCCATAAGCAATTGCAGCAGCTGTGGGCTCGTTGATGATTCGCATCACATTGAGGCCAGCAATGACACCAGCGTCCTTCGTCGCTTGACGCTGTGAATCATTGAAGTATGCAGGGACAGTAACCACGGCATTCTTAATGCTAGTTCCGAGATAAGCCTCAGCAATCTCGCGCATCTTTATTAGGACCATGGAAGATATCTCCTCAGCTGAGAACTGCTTCTCCTCTCCTTTGTAGTTCACAACAATCATGGGCTTGTCACCAGGGCCCGGAATCACTTTGAAGGGCCACAGCTTCATGTCAGCTTGGACGCTAGGGTCAGTGTACCTCCTCCCAATCAAACGCTTAGCATCTGCAATTGAGACATATACGGATCCAACGCTTAAGTATCAACTCTACCTTATATGAAAAACCCAAAACCATGCAATCCACAAAATAAACACCAATTCGCCCTCTTTAAGTTTTTTTTTTTTTCATTTTGTAGTTTTTCATGTCAGTATTTGGAGCCAACTGCGCCAACTAATTTACATTCAAACACTATCAAGACCTATACAAGCTTCACATTCTAGTTTTTTCCATTCACTATACTTGCACTCGATTTTTACAGCTTTCAACAATTCTTTTGGCCAAAAAGAGGTTCTACCAAATCCAAGGATTGATATAAAAATGGATCAATTAAATTATTGAGGTGAAGACTTTAAGCATTAATTAATGCATGCAGCTTCTAAACAAATTAACGAACCAATATCATCACTTCCAACAAATATTGAGAACCTCGAAAATCGTTCAAATCAGTACAGATCACTGACGAACACACAACCATCGACGACCTAGAATCAAACTTCTCAAATAAACTTCATCGCTAAGCATTCGTGCATAAAACTCAAAACAGTGCAGATCAACAAAGAACAAAAGCATCTACAACTTAGAATCAACAAATTCATCCAAAAACTTCATCGCTAAGCATACTCGCATACTCGAATCACACCACCAACACATTACAACAATAAAACTCATCAAATCACTCAAATCCAAGACAATAAACAACTCAAACAACAGAAATGAAGATTCAAACTCGGAAACTCACCGAAAACAGTGTTGGTCGGGTTCATGGCGACCTGATTCTTCGCCGCGTCACCGATCAACCTCTCCGTATCCGTGAACGCCACATACGACGGCGTCGTCCGATTTCCTTGATCATTCGCGATGATCTCAACGCGATCATGCTGCCAAACCCCAACGCACGAGTACGTCGTCCCCAAATCGATCCCAATCGCCGGACCTTCACCCTTCCCAGCCATTCTCGCTTCGATCGCTCAATAACCACACGAATACAAACCCTAATTGGCCGATTTGTGAAGTAATCGCAGGTTTGATGAAAATAGTGAAAGTGAATTGGCTTTGATTTTCAGTGCTTCTGTTGAGGAGGCGAGGATGAGGAGTGTTTATATAGGAGGTTTGGATTTTGGGTTCCAGAAAGTTCTAGTGGGATCTGGGCCGTTGGATTGATGGTCCTGTGTGAATGGCGTTCGATTGGGTGTTTGATGGGGTGACGAATGGCGCGAACCGCTTTTCAGAGTCTATCTGGAAACCTCTATATTATTCTAATGTAAAATGTAAAATATTGTGGCACGTTCGAGAAAGGTCTACAGTGAATAATGTTAGAAGGGAGTTACGATTAGCACCCTTATATGTTATAGCAGCCCCATTTAATTTAATGTTATATTTAGCTCTCAATAACTTAGTTTATGCTCTAAATACCCCTATTAGTAAATTCTCTATTGCACCCTTAGTTTATATTTGCTCACTCTCTCTCTCCAAAAAATTCATCTTTTCGTCTTTATGATCTTTAACTTCCAACTCATTGTCGCACATCATTTTTTCTCCCCTTAACTCACTTTGCTCTGTATCCATTCCAATATTGATTATTTAATCATTAAAAGTAAGATTCAACAAAAATAAATGATTCTAATCATTCAAGAATATAAACCAAATCTCAACTAAATAATATAATTAAAATGTTGTATTTGATGTGAATTGTTGAGTGTATGAATACAAATAGATGAGAAGAGGTGTAGAGATTAGAAAATATAAGAGAACATGAAATGAGTCTATGGTTTAAATTGGGGTGAGATATTGAAAGTAAAAATTAAGTAGAAGAGGAGAAGGTGAGTGTATTGAGTAATTTGAGCGAGATAGGAGTTGATAATGAGTTTAAAATTTCATTTAGGGAGGGGATATAGAAAGTTAAAAGCAAAGTTGATGAGGGGTGTAGAGAGTAGAAGATAGAGGGGAAAAATAAAATAAAATATGTTCACGATTTAGAGTATGATTATTTAAGTAATCTTGACTAAGGACATTTTAGTTTAAATATGTATTAAATTAAGTGGGGGTTGTTATAGGGTAACGAGGGGCTAATAGTCACTCCATATTAGAATTCATCATAAAGTAAAAAAAAAATAAAAAAATCTTGCAAGTGTGCCTAAATAGTAAATATTTGTATTTTTAATATGCACGTAGTGACGGAGCTTATGAGATTCACGGGAAGATTTGAAATATGCACATATTAATTGAAGATCAAAAGTTTTGTTTTTTTAATGAGGGAAATGTTAAGTAGACCTATGCACTGGGCAGGATTGGGCGGCTCAAACCGAGCTTAAACGGATTTGTTTTTTTTTAGTCATGTTCAAGTCCGTTCAAGCTCGGTTATAAATTTTTCGACACATGCTATATCATTGTCGATTGGCCACATCCGTGTGAGTCTTACTAGTATTAAAGAAAATGCACCCAACAACAGTTTTTTTAATTGCTAAAATAAATGTTCATTTTTGAAACTATAGGTTGGACTCTTACATCAATTATATTTTTAATATATATATATATTAAATATGCTTGGGCTGAGCTGGGCTTAAGTTTAAAATTCTAAATCTAAGTTCGGCCAAAGTTGGCGGGGCGAGTGAGTGCTCAGCTAATGAACAGGTCTAATGCTAATTAGCCCCAACACGAACACACATTCGTTGTTCGCCCTTTGATGCACTTTAAGATGCATGTACACCTAAGAATCAATGGCAGATAGACGAGTGCGTGTTAGATGTGTATGCATGTCCATGGCGAGGCATCCTAATATTTTATTTTTTTTAAAATGTATATGGCAATTGTGTCGACATAAAAAATATTTTATCTATTTGGTCTCACTCTCTAAATTTTTATGTTCTTAATCTCCAATTTTTCTATTATTGTAGTTGTTATCTAAATTTTATCTCTCTTAAAATTAGGAGATGATTGCATCAAATGAAACTTTTATTGAGAAAGTACAAGTGACCAACTTACACCAGCTGGAAACTAAACAGAGATTTATAAAAAAAATTAAAATTTTCACATAAAAGTAATTAATAATCACCTATTTGGGCATAAAAAAGAATTGATGTTCGAACAACAAATTAAGAAGCCTAATTAAATTGGCGTCATATATGAATAATGTAACTCTTCCTCTTAGGTCATATTAATGCATTTGATGACGATAATTTCGTAATTTTTCAAATCTTTTTATAATTAATGCATGTTAATCATTCTTAAGTTCAAGTTTAATTTATTTTTATTGAAACAAATTTTCTAATAGAGATATTGTCCTTTTTACCATATCTTTAAATCATAGCAATATCCCTTCTATATTTCTTGCATTAGTTTGTACTATATTTTTCATTTATGCTTTATAAACGCATTTGCATAGGCATCTTCATTTTCTACTGTAATCATTTCATACTTGTTGTTTTACCTTTCTTAAATTCATTCCTATATAAAAAACTTGTAAAAATTGAATTACATAAACACATATAACTAAATTTGTAAGATCAAAGTCTTCATTGAATTGATGCGGTGGTAAAGTTATCAAGATGTTATCGATGATCAACAGATCTTGAAATCAAATTCTACCATCCAACTATAGATACGTGTGATTTTTTTTGATCATGAAGTTGGGGTGCCCAATCGACTCCCGTGAGTATAGTTGAGCCTTGAACGCCAACTATTATCAAAGAGAGAGAGAGGGAGGGAGAGATTAAATTTGAGGTCGGAAGCAAAATCAGTCCATACCGTTAAACACTACAAAACCGCCACGTGGACAGCCCCATTAACGCGCCAGTTCTCCCAATCCAACGGCCACCAGTTCTTCTACTTCTGAAAACCGAAAACGCACGCCCTCGATTGAATAAAAACCCGGATAACACACACACACACACACCGAATGAATAAAAATCTCTCCCCATCCTCCTCTCGCACTCACAGCGCTGCTCATCCCATCCCCACTCAAATGAAAATCTGAAACTCTCATTCGCTCTTCTCCTCTTCAGCTCTCGCGAACAGAGCTCCACCTCTCATGGCGAAAACCCTAATTTCGTCTCCTTCGTCGTTCCTCGCAACGCCTCTGCCGTCTCTCTCGCGCCGTGGCGGACGGCTTGTCAGGCCTTACCGGCAGAGCACCACGAGAGTGAGATTCAGCTTTCAAGAGATTCCGCCAATTCATTCGATTGAACAGACGGTCGATCTTCACGGACTCGTTAGCAGAGCGGAGGGTTTGTTGTACACTCTCGCTGATGCGGCAGTGGTCGCTGCCGATTCGGCTACTGGCGGTGGTGGCGATGGTGGTGGTGCGGCGGTTCAGAAGAACGGAGGATGGTTTGGATTCATCTCGGAAGGGATGGAGGTTGTTCTTAAGGTAATTGATTGGAGTAATTTGGTTTGTAGGATGTGTTTGAGCTATGAAGTTTGTTGAATTCATTGATTTGTAGTGGTTCTGTGTCTGCTAGGGAAACCTAGCTGTTCTTTTGTGGTTGATGTTCTTCTTGGTTGATTCAACGATGTGTGAGGATGAGAGTTGGTGAGAATCGAAAGCTGAAAGCATGTTCGTGACTAGGATGATTTTTTTGTTCTTATACCTAGCTGAATGGACGTGCTGTAGATTACTATGTCGTGAGAAATTTAATTCAATTGAGATGAAGTTGAAGGAGTACCAACTACCTAGTTAATTTCAACAATTTATTGAATAGGAGAATCAAAAGAACAGAAGTTTTGATGCTTGAAAGTGGAAATAATTTCAGAACAGAATTAAACGAGAGTTTTTAGAAGAAATATGAGCGCGGGGAGTGGTTTGCAGTTGTTATGTCGTAGTGAAAGAAACAGCTTGCCGTGACAGATGAGATTTCGTGTGTTCTTCCATCTGCGAGCTGCAAATGATGGCTTAAGGGGCTGAGCAGGGCTGAAATGGGCTGAGCCGGGCTGAAAGCACTAAGCTGGATTAAATTAATGATTAGGATGATTAGGGCAGGATGCTCAAAATATGTTGAACCGCACATTTTTTGGCAAATTGACAAAGAAAGATTGACTAAATATTGCTCATTATACTTTTTAGCCTTAATGTTTACTTTATTGAGATTGATTAAATGTGGTTACATGAACCTCGATGGAAACTAGAAAGATGTTCTACCCCACCAAATCCTTTTCTCTCCAAATATTCATATTTCCCAATAACCTAATGTACAAAATGAATTCCCTTTAGATCTACTAAGAAGTAGAAAGAGAAAATCTTGAATTATAAGTTAAAACATTTTACTTTTCTCTCTTCGAGAGTTTCAACATTGTCATGAAATTTGATCCCTTGTATCTTTCTCCTCTTTTGCTTTAAGCTTGAAAGATAAATTAGCATGCTTAATTATTACGTGCCGTTGGTGTTTTACGTGATTGCTTGAATCTTTAAAATGAACTTCATGTGACATACTTTCATTTCTCCTAGAGGTTACTGGTTAGTGACTTAGCGTAGAAACAAAATGCTAGCTGTTTCTTGTCATGTTATTGCATGAGAAAATTGGTACTTAGTATCCTCTGATAAAATGAAGTATTTGATAACCCAACTTTTATGTGTGAATTCATTGACATAGGAATTCGGATTTTGAAACTATTTTAAGAAATATGTAGATTTATGGCAAAACTTACGCCTTTCTTCATGACAGGTGCTGAAGGATGGTCTTACAGCTGTACACGTGCCTTATGCTTATGGATTTGCAATTATCTTGCTTACTATTATTGTGAAAGTGGCTACATTCCCTTTGACCAAGAAGCAGGTGACTGTTTGGCTACTTCCACTGATACGGCTTTGTTTGGTTGGGGGAAGTTGGAGGAAGTGAGATAACTTCCTGGGAAGTTGGAACTTATCTTGTTAAGTTGGCTTTTTATGCACAACTTCCCCCATATAGGGGAAGATAACTCCCTTAGAGGGGAGCTATCTTCCTTAAGGGAAGTTGATAGTTAGTTATGACCCAATTGCCCCTCCTTAAATCCTTCTCTCTCATGTCTCTCTCTATACTTTAATAGGTGTTTTTGTCAATTGCATGCTTTGTTATTTTTAAATTACGAAACTTCCCAAGGAAGTTTGAAGTTGAACCAAACAAGAAAAAAAAAACTTCCATGGAAGTTTGGCAAAATGAATCAATCAAGGATTGTCGACCAAAAATGTGTTTCCAATGATTAATTAAATGTTAGAAAATTTCCTGACAAGGAATTTATTGAATTATTTATTTTTTGAAAGCTGCTCTCTCTCTCTCCTCTCTCTATACATTTTCTTGTGACAAAGTAGTATTGGTGATTTTTTTACGTTTTCAACTTTTCTCATTATTTGCAGGTTGAGTCAACATTGGCTATGCAGAATCTTCAGCCTAAGATTAAAGCTATCCAAGAACGATACAAGGGAAATCAGGTGAAACACCATTGTGAAACTTTATAATTATGGAGCTGGCCTGTCGTGTAGTTAAGCATTTGATTGGTTAAGGATATTTTTCTTTGGAGTGTTTCCTGTGGACCTTGAAAAAATATTAGTAATCTCCATTTAAGATCAAGTGTTTTGATGTCACTCTGTGTAACTCCACTATCTGGTAAGAATGTTGCCAAACGATCAATTTAATGTGGTTGGTTTAATCTTTAGACTGATTGAGACGAGGGAAAAATTCATGCTGTACTGCTGTAGTAACAGATGCTTCTTAAGCTTCACATTGGAGTTCAGAGTTTTCCATAAAAAGAACATGTGTGGCATTTTTCCTTGCATTTCTAATAAGCTTATTTGTTCCTTTTAACTTGTGCTGTTTTGTAGGGGTGGTTTCAAGATCACCACTGGAGTACCTGTTTTGGCATGTTATTTGACCATGTACTTTAATTCTTTTTCGTTCTTTGTTGCTCCTCTTGTTCAGGAAAGAATACAACTCGAGACTTCGCGTCTTTACAAGCAAGCTGGAGTAAATCCATTGGCAGGTGGGTCCATGTACTTGCTGTGTTTATGAATTGGCAAATTTGGCATTACCTTCTTTTTCTTTTCTTTTTTCTGGAGTACTAAGCACAGTTGACTAGAGTCATTTGGTGTTATTTTTTGGTCAAGTAGTTGAATTTTATTATTGTTGATGATGTTGAATGGTAAATTTCTTGGCATAGTTGCTTCTTTCATTCCATGTTCATAATGTTGGATTTGCGATAGTTTTTTTTAGTATCACTTGTTAAAAGGCATGTGACCATCACTCCACAGATTACTATCAACATGGCATCACTCCGTTGGAAACTTGATTTAATGAATCTAGGTGTTGGTAAATAGAAAGAATTGTTTTTATTGTCACCATAATTATGCTAAAAATAGAATGGGGTTGTACATTTGTTGGCATCACCATTTGGCAGTTACACTGAAAAAAACAATTTCACTGGACTCAAAAAAATAAAATAAAATCGAACTGCTTTTCTAATCCTTTTATCAGTATTGTGAGAAATGAAATCACATCATTCGATAATCTTTACTAATTCTTGGCCTGTAAAGTCCATGAAACACATTTGTTTTAAGGCACTCTTTTTAAAGATAAGAAAAAATGAAATAACTTCATTCGATAATCTTTACTAGTTCTTGGCTTGTGAAGTCCATCAAACGCATTTGATATAGAAGTGGTTGATGAAGGAAGCCTTCAGAAGGTAGCTAATACTGGATGTGTTCTACCAAGCAAAATGATTCTGCTATTCAACTGGTTGGAGAAAATGGTATTGGAGTTCATGATTATTAAGAATTTCTATGCAATATAGTTGTTCACACCCCCAACAACAACTTGGGGTTGCTAGGTTTTACATGTGCTTCTTGTGCATGCATAAAACTATATATTTTTTTTATCTTAAAAAAATATTCTACTAAATTGATGTCTATCAGAATATCTCAGTTTTTTGGCAATCCGTTAGCCTTTTGAATTCTATACTTCTTTTGATAGTGTAACTTTTTTATCAGGTAGCTGAATCAATGATGTTAGGCTTGCAAAGAAAATGGAAAAAAAGAAAACTTAATTTGCTTTGCTGTTCAACAGGATGTTTTCCAACTTTAGCTACTATCCCAGTTTGGATTGGTTTATATCAAGCTCTTTCTAATGTAGCAAATGAGGTAAATGAATAATTGCCCTTCTCATATGAGAGATCTGGTGGAATTAGTATGTTAAGTTAACGTTTTATTGTTGCTGATTTGGCAACTTCCATTATTTCATCTATAGGGATTGCTGACTGAAGGTTTTTTCTGGATCCCCTCTTTGGGGGGGCCAACAACAATTGCTGCTAGACAGAGTGGGTCTGGCATATCCTGGCTAATTCCATTTGTGGTAATTGCACTGCCGACTATGTGATATGTCTAACCTTTTGATTTACTTCCTTTCTTGAAGCATATATCTAGTATGCGTGCAAATGCTCAAGCCTGCAGTCGTCATTTTGAGAATTGAGCCGAATTCCATTTATTTTTCGGATAGATAGTAGCATGCTTGTAAAATCTTTATGACTATGAGTCAAATAACAGCTTACTTCTCAGCTGGATTTTTTTGCTGCAGGCTTTGAATTGCCTCAAACTGTAGAAAGTCGGTTCTCTAGCTCTATTTTAGGCAATCGTTCATCATAATGGACATATTGCTAAAAACTGTGGAAGTCAATTGGCTGAATATTCCAATTTGTTATTAGTTGTTTTAAATTACCATAATTAAGGCTCTTTTGAACAATTGTTAAACTGTCAGAAGAAGAGTGGTTCATGTCTCAGCTCTGATGCTAACTAGATGTCTACTACAATCGTCAGCAATCCTTAGTAATGACTTAGACTTATAATACATCATGGCTCTATATTCATAACATCTGTTAATAAATTAAAATCCTTAACAATCTAGAACTCTAAATAATATAGTACTGAAATCTAATTAGTCTAGGACTCTAGATTTGTCCTGAATCAATATGTCTCTTGAAGCAAGCATAATGAAAATGAGAGGCAAAACATAAACAAGGCTCGACAATGTCCTCTTGGGTGAATATGAAATTTCTCATAGGATTCTCTGGATCACCTATCAAGTCATCCATCAATTATTCCTTTGAAATTTTATGACTAAAGAGAAGGATATTCTGTTATTTTCATTTATTTATACTATCTTGAACATTGTGTTTGATCATTTATATTCAGTTTCTATAAAATGAATTCGTCCTTATGTATATATGACTGCCTATGATGATATTCAGTTGAAAAATTCATCTTCCTTGGTATTTTTAATATGATTCTTCGTCTTTTCCATTGTTGGTAGAACTTTCACTTACACTAATCGAAATATTTTAGTGGAAGAATGGACTGCAGTACCATTAAATGCTAGGTTCAAACAGCCAAGGGTGAATCTGTTACCAACTTACCAATATTGGTAAATGAGTGATGCATTTGTTTGTTGCTCATCTGTTCTTGGTCCAATATGTGAAGGATCTCGATTGATGAAAACTTGGAAAAGAATTTGAATATGCCTATTTGTCTTCAAGTTAGATAAGCTATGCTTCATAAGCATTTTCATTTCCTTTGCTCAATTGACAAAAAAAAATATGCTACTGCTGTATGAGAGGTGTTCAACACTGGAGTGGCACTGAATGCTGACGTAGTCCTGCAATAAATGGTACTTTTCAGGATGGACATCCACCATTGGGCTGGCAAGATACTGCAGCTTACCTTGTATTACCAGTCCTTCTAGTTGTTTCGCAGTTTGTGTCGATGGAGCTTATGAAGCCTCCCCAGGTGAGAATCAATCATTATCTTTAACTCTTTTGTTTCTCTATTCTTCAAATATCTTATAAACTCATGTAGATCCCACAAATCTCTCTTTTTGCAGACCGATGACCCAACTCAAAAGAACACACTTCTTGTTTTCAAGTTTCTTCCTCTCATGATTGGCTACTTCTCTCTGTCGGTTCCATCCGGTTTATCAATATACTGGTAGGCCTCGAATTGGTGAATTGATACTTTATTAATGGTAGATGCATCGTACTTGGCACAAGTAACTTTTTTCTTTTTTTTTTACATAATATAATATAATGCAAGTGTATTATTTAAGGAAGCGGCTAAACGGACCCTGAAACTTGCTCAATGACCCCCAATTCAAATTTTCGTTTTTGCCCCTGCGCGAAATGACATTATTGCTCCTCCCTATAAAAGGGTTTTTGCTCACCCAAACTCAACTCACCCTCGCTCACCCATACCCTAGTCACTCAACCAAATCCCATTCTCGAATCGCACTCTCACCTCCGATCCAAATCTGACGAAATCCGGGCGAAACCATATCAATTCGACGCCTTGAGTGCATTCCCCACCTCTTTTCGTGTCGATTTTTGGGGTTTTTTTGTTGTTGTTTTTGAATCGGTTTTTGCGTTGTTGTTGTTGGGTTTAAGGCTTCGATTTGGGGCTTGAATCTTGCATTTTGGACACAAAATGTCGATGGAAATGAGAATATCAAGCGATTTCGAGCAAACCCACTATTTTTTTGGTCGTTTTCATGTATTTTTTTGGAGTTTTTAAATTTTTTTGTTCGTTCTTGTCACCCACGGATTTCGGACACACACAGACACACAGGGTTGAGACCTCTACCTCTAAAGAGGTCTCGACTGACTCTTACCGAGACCTCATTAGAGGTCTCGGCTAACTCCCATCGAGACCTCTTTAAAGGTCTCGGCAGGCTCCCTCCGTCTCCCACTGAGATCGAAACCTTTTCATAGTCTCGATAGGAGGCGACGAGTCAGCTGAAACTTTTAAAAAGATAATGCGTCCGAGACTCACTGACGACACTTCCTCACTTCTAAGGCATGACGAGACTAAATCCAACTTTGTTTGACAACAACAACAACAACATAGCCTCAGTCCCAAATTAATTGGGGTTGGCTACATCGATCAAACTTTTCCATTGTGTTCGATTAAGTGCAAATGATGTTTGACAAAAAAAAAAAAAAACTCCTATGACAATTTCGACTCAGTACAAGTGTTCTACAATGGCCAAAATCGAGAATGGAGAGGATCGAGTGGTGTTGGGGGATGAGGATGTGGTGAGCAATGGTATTTCAAAGATTTCAGAAAAAAAAATGTGGGGTACGTTCAACAATTGAAATTCAAAATTGGGGTATGCTCGAGTAATGGGGTACGTTGAGCAAGTTTCGGGGTCAGTTCAGCCGCTTCCTTATTTAATCATGTTTTAAATATTGTAAAATGTTTTTTTATGGCCATAGTTATGTATTAGTTTAAAAGATTTAAAATAGGCTTGATAGCTAAACATATCCCAACTTTTTAAGGTTTTTGTAGAAATATCCTAACCTTTTGATTTTTTGCAAATTCTATCCTTGGTTGTCATTATTATGTGTCAAACGAAAATGAAAGGGATTAAGGGTACTCACTTGATGACATGTCCATTGCATCATATGAAATAACACTTCCAAGTGTCCATATATTTTCACGTTCCCAAGTGTAATGCTCACCAGTAGCGACAACCAAGGATACAATTTACTTGAAATTAAAAGGTTTAGATTTTTTTTTTCCAAAATAGAAAAGGTTAGGATATTTTGCAAAAACCTTGAAAATTTAGTATATATTTGCCTGTTAGGCCTTTAAAATGTTACCAAATCACATCATAAACCGCATTCATTTGAGCTGAAAATCATTTCCCTCTTTAATCTTATTCTAATGGAGGTTATTATATTAAATTTGATCTATTTCGTATTTTAGTTATGTAGACCTGCTTTGCATGTGATTAATACTCTCCTGGGTTTATTAGGTTTACAAACAATGTTCTAAGTACAGCGCAACAAGTATGGTTACGGAAACTAGGAGGTGCAAAACCTGTTGTGAGTGAGAGCGCAAGTGGCATTATTAGTGCTGGCCGAGCAAAACGATCAAGTTCTCAGCCTGTGAGGACTGGTGAAAGGTTGGCCTTACATGCCAAGGATGTAACATTTTTTAATGTTCAGTATGGTTTATTGACCCCAAAACTAATTTGCCATGATAAATGACAGGTTTAAACAACTAAAAGAGGAAGAGAAGATGGAAAAGTTAAACAAGGCTATTGCAGGAGAGGAAGGCCAAAGTTTGGCTTCTGCATCAGATATTGATGATGATTCTGATGAAGAGAAAAAGGAGAAGGTATTTTAGTATATTGTTTGTAAGCACATCATATATTTTTTTGGCATTCTGTCCTTTCCTCAAAAGTGACTCATTTAAGATTCTTTCCATGTTTAACATGGAACTCATGCATTGAGTATCATTTGATATTTTCCTATGTAAGAGATCTTATATGTGATAGACAATCTTTTGCCATCATTAGTCATTGATCAATATTCTACATGCAAACTTTAATGTTGTTTGTACATCTTGAAGAATGCAATTACCATGATGTGATGCTTCCATCATCTTCTTGAGTTCTTCTTTTGACTCTTATTTGAGAGAGGAAGGGTTATTTTTGTCTTGAGCAGTTCATGTTGGTAGAGTAAACTAGAACCTTTGAAACTACCATGATTCCATGAGTGTTTTTCATGAGCACCCTGCAGAGATCATCTTCTAAACATAGCAAGTCTAAAGCAACATCCAAACAAACTGTGGATGGGGCAGACACGTAAGGAGTCTTACCTCTCCTTGCATTGCGAGTATCATGATTTGATATTTATTCAGGTTCTCTGAACTGATCTTTCATCAAGTTCTAATTAAAGCGACAAATTATTGCTTGGTAGAGATCTGGATATGCATGCAATGCTTCAGAAAAATTAAGTTTGTTCAAGCGGGAAGATACTTGTTTGACTCTTTGTTATTGTTTTTTCCTTATGATGCTGTGAACTGATTAAATATTTATGACAGGGTGAAGTCTTGGAAGAGCTATATGCTTCCAATGGTGGCAAACAAATTCCAAATTATTCTGGGCCGAGAAAGAGCAAGCGCTCTAAGCGGAAGCGTGCTGCATGACCCAAGTTATGAACATGTAGTTGCTTCTGGTGAGTTCTGTATATTTTACTGTGATCTTCTTTATGAGCAGTTGCAATTTTACAATAGGCCAATTCTTTTTTCATGTTGCGCTATATGCTTTCAATCTATTATTTTCTTTGACTTTAAATTTGAAATACCAAATCCATAAATTCATGAATGACAGAAGTCCATGCCACAATTGCCATTCGGAAATGCAACATAAACCAGTCTTACAAAATCTCTTTTTCTTGGCTCTTTGAGTCTTAAAATATTCTGTCCTCCTCTATTGATTTTTTTATTTTTTTGGTAGAGCCTCTATTTATTTTTTGGGAAGGCTTTTTATATTGGAATTTTTGTGGGTTTCATTATTTTATAATGTTTTTTCGAGGATTGTTGAAATTGTACATTGACAAGCCATGCACTTCTTAAGTTTCAACTTTCAAGAGAATATTGCAGTTTCATTTTTTTTTAAAGTTAGGATCCATGAGAGGTATGGAGAATAAAAAAAGCATCAAATTGAACAGTGATATGATTCTCACGAATCGGTCTCCTTAAGTTGAATTTAAATAGATAGTTTTCTGTAGACATCTGTTATCCAACTTAGTAAAGACTTATTTCCTTGAACTGAAAAATAAACATTACCAACATTTTCTACTATACCAAGATCAAATGCTTGTCTTTCCCTTCTTATCCTAGACAGTATCTAGTCCAATCTACTTCTTCAAATACAAGAAACCATTAGCACTTTCACCACTAGATGTTTACAGATCCAGTGCTAGCTTTGCCTTCAAGGCTTAGATGGTGGGTTTCGATTTCCAATTGGACTGGGTCCAGATGGGACCTTACGAGCCTTATTTGCATCCACCTGTTTTTTTGTGTTCTTATTTTGACATTAAAAAGAAAAAAGAAAAAGAAAAATCAGGAATGGTTCAGATAAAAGTCATTGGCATAAACTTCCAATGAAACAAAAATTCAAGAGAAAAGAAGCAACAGAAAACAAATGAGTAATTTACAAGTAACTGCCACACTCACCCCATTGTCTGGAATATATTCATGCTTTGATGGGTATCTGGGTGTAAGAACTCCAAGCTTGAAATTAACTAGTTGCAGTGCTCGACAAAGTTAGCAAAATTCAGAAGAGAAATTGAGAAAGGGAGAAAATGAAAAAAATTTAGATGCTTACCTGTATTTGTGGCTCCAGCCATGGTTGGTTTATAGAAAAGGTGGCCACTTGAGGCAATGAAAATAAATACGAGTAAAAAGGTTAGAGTTCGGTTTCTCTTCATTTTAGGATCCAACTTCTATGGTGAAAGTGATTTGGGAAATGAAAAGTGTGGAGGTGTTTTTACAAGCTTGTTGAAAGCGTATTTAACTGATTCAAATGCTGAGTAATCATGCCCAACTTGAAATTTTCCTTTTGTTTTCTACATTTGAGCTGTAATCCTATGCCATCAAGGTTGACAATGACAGGATTTGGGAAGATGAGTTAATTCTTTTCAGTTATTATTGCCTGCATGATAAAGCCATTATTTCTTGCATACATTTCTTTGATTTTCCTTTTTTTTAATCTTATAAGCTGCAGTGTTGAAATAGTAAAGCAATTTACTTTTTCTGGTTTCCCACCAAAATATCTGTTTATGTGCTTTCTGTTTATGGAACACATGCATGTGAATGTTTTGTTTCAATTGTATCTTTGCAATAGATGTCATGCCACGTCTAAGCTTCCCCAGCTGTTTGCTTAAACTTTAATTGTGTGTACTTACTAGTGATCTTTTGAAGGATGTATTTCATGTTATAAATTTGATCTTGGATTGTCCTTTGTGGGTGTATTTGTGAGTAGGAGAATTCTCATCATGGATCTCTTAGGTTGAATGTTGATCAAATACTAGTGGTAAGCTAAAGTAAATGGTAGATTTGCGAGGTAGTGCCACCATCCATGAGAGTTGTGAGACGTGGAAAGTAGGCATGCAATACTCTTTACTAGGCGACTTATTCTGTTGATTCTCTCAAGATCTGTAGCGCTCAGTATGTCGATAACACCCACAGAAGCGTTCATCCAAAAAAAATAACTCCCACAGAAGCCGCTCCTCTCCACCCCTCGACACCTGGAAAAGGAAAATAATTTCATGATCTTTATAGACTTTTTTTTTTTTTTTTCAGTTATACACGTACCGAACCCTTGGTTCTGAGACGTCAACCAACGGATTTTTATACGAATTTAATTTATAATTTTCTTTTGATTAGTTTTGACTTGAAACCACTGCATTGTTGATCCTGTTTCTTATGCGTGCTATATATATACATTCATTGATTGTACGGTTGAGTATGTAGACGCTGATAATGCTTTTGTAGTGCCATTAATTATATAATTAAGTCTACTTGTTGAAGAAAGAGTGATATTGCAGTGCTTTCAAAACCGTCTTATCATGTGCATTTTCACTTCTATTCACTTGTGACAGGCAAAAAGTTGTCTTAGAACTGGGCACCACTTGAAAAGGATATCTCTTTTTGTTTTTGTTAACCATATAGAGGATTCCATTAGGTACGTAATAATTATGTATGCCACCTTGATCTAATGAATCAAATTTTGGTTATTGCTTTAGGATATGATTTCTCTATATCTTGATGATATTAGGCATTCGTCGCAAAGGAGGGTTTTCAAACACATTGATATTTACTATTGGGATCATCGATAACAGTTCTACATAGCTATTGTTAGGCTTGCACTTGCTCCGCAATTTTGCCTTCCTTTGAAGTACTGTGATTGCTCTTTAGATCAAGGATGATCAACAGATTAATACCCTACTATAGTAGTAACTAACCAGTTTTCTGAACACTTAGATGAACTGCGATGCCGAGGTTCAGGCTTTCAGTGACAAAGTCCTATTACTAATAATTGCCTCTCTTTGTCTGTTTTTTGACTTTTTGATTCTTCACTCCTGGCTTGCATATATGGGCTTGGAAGAACAATCATTAAGCATGCATTGCCATTTCTAGAGGGATTATTTGTCTTCATGAGCCTTATAGAGCTCATGGCTCCATAAAATGCTTTGCGGATTTCATGCCTTTTCTCTCGGAATCGACAGAATGCTGTCGATGATTCAAACAGTATAATTTAGTGACTTTTCAAACTACACCATCAAGTACTAAACTAGCAAAAATTAGCTACATTTTGTTTTTAGTGCATGCCATGCATAGGAGAAGGAATCAAATCTTTGGTCCATTGAGAGTGTGATATTGTTTGATACTAGTCAACTCACAACTGTTAAGAGTGTGGTTGTTTGCGTGTGGTACTCTTATTGTCATGCCAAACGAGGCCCATAAATTCTAGGCTTGCTACTAGGTTGGGCTCATCCATTAGCTGCTGCCTTTCTAAATTTCCCTTGTTTTTGAAGAATTGTCCAAATCTGTTAAAAGCCTAGAGGGATGGAGATGGAGACCAATACCAGCCATCTACTGGTGACAAAACTTGTCATTTTATAATGAAAAACCCTCTTTTGACACCTAGATTTGACAAGGTGACATTTAATTGTTATGGTTCTTTTGAATTTTGCATTGAGTTACTTTAGCAAATTTTTAGTTGTGTATCCCAAGGACCACACAACTAGGTGTCAAAAGTGGGTTACTTTAGCATTTCGATAAAATTTATGGATCTTAATCTCGATTGCTGCAACTTATATCTTATATGATTTAGGGCTTGTTTGGTACTATGACTGCATATTGATCGTCTTTGCTTTTGAAAATCAAGGCTGTTTTTGAAAGCTTTGGACTAGGCAACTCAGCTAGTTTTGTGCATTACATTTGTGTCAGATTTACCGATCTTAAAAGATACTAAACAATGTAAAAATAAAAGACAAGTTGCTTCTTCGGTGCCATGTAAGAAATAAACTCAAACTATAATTGTACCAAACAGGCTCCTAATCATGAGCAGATGAAATCACCAATATGTAACTATTCTAAGTGTCTGTTTTTTGTCAATTTATTCTAATAATATTTCAGAGTGGTATGAATTTACAACAGTAGCTCACTATAGTATTTGTCTTTTTTTTTTTTTTGTCAAGAATAGTATTTATGTTAAAGGTTAGTAACTTCTTGGTTTCTTGTCAAAGAAAAAAAAAAAAAAAACTTAAATTGGTAGATTTTCTTTGACAACTTACGATTGTTTGGCAAAGAACTTGTGTCACTTGTCATGTTGAAGTGAAAGAAATCAAGAAATAGTGCACCAGTCTTCCAACTCCCTTCATGTTTCCAGTAATATTCTTCGTGGCCGGTCCTAAGATTTCCTTTCTCATTTTTAGACTTGGAGCATACATGTGACATCCCTACAAGGCCCTACAAGTTCACATCACTATTGGAGACTAATTTTTTTGACAAATCATGTTTAAAGTGCGACCCAATCGTTTACATTATTCCTGCAATGAAACGTGCATCTCCTGCTCAAGTCGTTCGATTCACAACATAGAAAACTGAATTGTCAAGAAAAATTAATGCTTGAAAGGGATGTAGTACTGGGCTTCGGATTGAAAGAGACTGCTTCGATTTGAAAGTAAGCTCAGGTGCCCAATATTTTCTAACACTTTCATTTTTTATAAATTTTTGTTTCCCACAAAGTGTTTGACCTGCTAAGGCTTACTAGTCAGACCAATTGGTTGTCAGTTTCTAACACTTATTTAACTTCATTGAGATAGTTTTGTTGCTTAATCACTACTCTAAGTACTCTTGTAATACATCTCCACTTGTGACAAAATATAGAAGAGCTATAAATCATTTGTGTATATATATATATATGATGTAAATTAAATAAACAAACAACAAAAGCAAAAGAGAGTGAAGATGATGATTAGGACGATTGAAACTTGAGTAATAGATAATTAACGGACGACAAGTACCTAGCTAGACAAAAGCTACTTGAGAGACCACACCAGTCCATTACTTACTGAACCATCAAACATCCAAACTACCTACACTTCCCTCATAATTTGTAATCGTTATCAAAGCTTATTCTTATACCAGAACACTCCCTTGTCTTGAGTCTCGTCATCTTGTTCCACATAGATACACTCCTTCGCCTCTCTCCACAACGCCTTGTAAAACGGCGTCCCGTCGAACTGATAGTACTCTCCTAGTATTGGCTTGATCGCCTTGGTCGCCTCCATTGCGTTGTAATGCGGCATGGTTGAGAACAAGTGGTGCGCTACGTGAGTGTCCGTGATGTGATGGAACACCTTGTTGAGCACCCCGTAGTCTCTGTCCGCCGTCGCCAGAGCACCCCTCAACCAGTCCCACTCCGACGAGTCGTAGTGGGGCAATGCTGGGTGGGTGTGCTGCAAGTATGTGATGATAACCAAGAATGCATTGACAATCAGCAATGGCACACCATACACACACATCACATATACGAGACCCTTTGCGGCGGCTAGCTTAATCAAGCCATACGCCACTAATAACAAGCCGGCGTCGGAGATGAAGATCTGAGCGCGCTCCCTGTCGTTGTAGATTGGGCCGTAAGGGTCAAAGTGGCAAGCTAAGCGGCTGTAGGGTCGACCGGAGACGTTGAAAGCCAAGTACAATGGCCAGCCGAAGAGGAGGGTGACTGCAAGAGTGAGGACTCGGCCTGGGGGGTTGTTAATGTACTTGGAGAACCAGGCGAGTTTTGATTTGTGCTTGGGAACGAAGACCTCGTCGCGCTCAAGAGAGCCGGTGTTGGAGTGGTGGCGGCGGTGGCTATACTTCCATGAGAAGTAGGGGACAAGGAGGGCGGAATGGAGGATGAGACCGACGGTGTCATCGAGCCATTGGTAGTCGGAGAATGCATGGTGGCCGCATTCGTGGGCGATGACCCAGACACCGGTGAGGACGCAACCTTGGACGACCCAGTAGGCAAGCCAGGATAGGAGGGAGAGTGGGAGAGGAAGGCTAGGGATGTAAGTAGTGGCAATGTAGTAGAAGAGGAATGCTACGGTCAAGTCCCAGACAACATATGAGAATGAACGGATGACCGAGCGGTTAAAGCAGTGAGGGGGCACAGCTTTCTTGAGGTCTCCAACTGAGAATGGTGGCTTTGTGTAGGGGGCTCGCCGATGTACGTCTGCTTCGGCTGGTTTCTTCGTAGGGGGAGCAGACATGCGACCGCCGGCACCCATTTTGGGCCACCTGAAACGCCTGATTCCGGGACCTGAAAAGAGTGGAAACAAAACCAAAAACCTGATCAGTTGAGTTGAAGTAGATCCACAGTTGAATTGAACTATATAACGTTTACTAGGCAAGCAATAGGCAATAGCCATAACACAACTTTTAAGTTTTAAGAGATGCGATTAAAATAAATTAATTTGGAATTGAAGCTATGTTGTTGTCGTTTTTGCATAGTTGAGAGTTACTATCATAAGTACTAGACATGCAATTTATGTGGTTAGGTTAACATCCATCTTTGAAGTTGATGTCTGACCACATAAACCACACTGGAGGGCCCAATGTAGGTTAAACCAAATGACAAAAGAAAAATAAAAGCTGTGCCTGAGATGGGTGAAGATGAAAACAAACAAAAACATAGCATTGGCTCACATGGGCAAGGAAGCAGTACATGGCGCATGGAGGCCAGGACCACATCCAACCAGGCCAGGACCCATTAAAATCTGGCTTTCCTGCCATAACAACTCAAATTCTGAAATTGGAACTTGTTCTACAACCACATCATGTAAAAACAACTGGAAAAGATTTACAGCCAACCACAAGAAAAATGAGAAGCTTGAACAAAAATGTTAGGTCACTGACAGTACCGTACAATGAACAGAAAAAGAGTTCAACATTAAGTGCCCTCGTAGTCACATCAACCATGATTAATGGCCGTGCAGCACTTGCATAACTGGATCTTGGCGTATTATTTGTGTTAAAGTTTCCTACATGTGACTCAGAGGACGTGCATTTTTTTCAGATTATTATCAAGGTATCTAGAGCTCTTACCCCAACTTATCTTAGACTCGAGGAGGGATCACAAAGTTGGCAACCTTTAACAAAGAGCTCTGGTTAAGGTAGGAGGGATTTGCGTCATCCCAAAACAACTATCTTGGTTTGAGGACATGCAAGCAATCAAGAAATTATTGACGAAGAAAATTGAGAAGAGAGAACAAAAAATCTAATGCCATATATGTTGATTTTTCTAACTCTCATCAAACACCCACAATTTTCTAAAAAATGTTTCCACAGTTAAAAGAGAGATAGTTCAAGAAGAAAGTTGAAATGGAAAGAACACAAGTACCAACCAGTTGGAAAACTAGAAAATCAAGTCATTAGCTATAATAAGAGGGTATCGGCGGCCATTAACCAAAGGCTTAAAAATGCCAATTTATCATAAACAAACAAAGATCTAGACAAGAGTCTTGGTGCGTCATAGTTAACTCAATTAACAAAACACCTAATGACGTTGGTGTATATATTGTCATCAAGTAATGCCACTTATAACAAATAGTAAAGGAGAATTCCTCCGTCATTCCACAACCCACCATGGCATACGCATTCCTCTATAAGAAAACCAAGTGGTGGTGGCAGGACCACTTGTGTGCTTTTTTCATGAATATGGGTCTCATGCCCCCTATTTTGGTTGGCTTTTGTCTGTGTGACTCACTGCATGGACGGTCTGGCAAGCTATTTACACCACAAAATATCAATGGGTCACTCTCGTCCATGAAGGACGTAATAAGACAGCTATTCCATGTTGCACTACCTCCAAAAATGGTGGGTCCAACGCCATGCACTCCCCCTGTGATTTCCAAATCTCACCAAAAACCCATTACTTATGTTTCTTCGTCCAAACATGATTAACAAACTAAGGTAGGTACATTATTTGAACCTTAATTGATTTATAAAAACACAAAAGTGCTTTGCCGTCTTATTAGGAAGCTGTCAAGTTGGTTGATAGGACATTAAAGAAGAGCTTCTATTTGTACCTAAAAAAAATGAAGAGCTTTTTATTTTGCTCAACCACTCTAATATGAGGAGAAATAAATGATCGAAGACCGAACGATGTTAGGTTATGTCTCTCAAGTACTATAATATACTTCTAATCATGTCATGTGCATGGTGCGATTAGAATTCATAGTAGTCAGAATAATCCAACCTCTTATACATTAAATGGCCAACTCCCAACTTGTTTTAGGCACCTATATATTTGACCATCTGCCTAAGATCCCACTTAATTTTAACAGACGTCTTCCACCTATCAATATTGAATACCAGAAACTAACAACACTAGTGATAAACTAAACGACCATTACTCCAACAATTCTCCATTATAAATATATATAAATATTAGTTCAGTCCACCTAATTGGACTTCTACCAAACTAGATCTGAGGGGACCATCTACTTAGCATGGCATGGTGATGGTGAACCCTGCCTTCCACGTGGCAACACGTGAAGGGCCAGCTCCATACATGACTGAGATCATGAACCCGTGACATACAAATCTCATTTTTCTTTATTTGATTGTATGTCATTACATTACATGCAACTTAACTAAAAAACTACATAAAACCACAATAATATTATATCTGTAAAATCACTAGAGAACAAAGACCATCTCAGAGTCCAACCAAGTGAAGAAATATTCGTAAAGGAAATAAAATAAAATAAACGAATCAAGCTCTATAGGATCATAACAAGACGTGTCGACCGAGTTTCAGTTTTCACATCAAAAACAAGAGAGAGGGAAAGAGAAATAAGGCTCGGTTTTCGCAACATTTCTTGGAATCAAAGGCACTATTTTAAAGGAATTTTTGTTAAGAAAGCAATGAGATTAGTTTTGGAGAAAAGAAAAACCTAAAAAAGGAAAAGTTGGACTTTGGAGATGATAATGATGAACAACATTTTTTTTTTTTTTTTGTTTTACCATCCAAGTGGTCGAGTCACTACTAATTTCGACTAATTTGGTATGAGGTTATTTGGCTAAACGAGGAGATTTTTCGCATCATGAATTGTGATTTTTATAAAAAAGAGACTTTGTTTATTGCTAGCTAATTAAAATGAGGAAAATACTAAACATAGGCCCACAGAAACGTCATAGGCCTCAACCTGCATGTTATGCACCAAGATGCGCACAAGCAGCTCAAAAGCTCAAAGGAGGCCCACAGAAACATCATAGGGCCTCAACCTGCATGATATGCACCAAAATACGCACAGGCAGCTCAAAAGCTCAAAGGCCTGATGTGACTTCTGTTTCTGTTATGACTTCTTTGTTGTCATTTTAACACTTCTCTTAAAAATAAAAGAATACGACGAGAAACAATATATTTCTCGAAAAAATAATTAAAAAGAAGTCTTGAAATCGAATCAACTAGGTTGAATCCAACTAATGCATTCTTCTTTAAATTGACACCTCAAATTTAAAGTACAACCATAGAAATTGTAAAACAGAGCATGCAAGATCAAAGAAGAGAAGTTCATCAAAATCCATCAACTCTCTAATCAAATTTCACACTTAACACCTAAAACTCACAATATAACCAGAACCAAACATGAAAAGCCACAACCACATTGCATCAAAACCTAATTCAATTTCCAAATCGGAGCTCCTCTGCCAACGAAGAAGACAAATCTGGATCCAGAACGAGCTCCATCAATCGAACACATGCACACATACACACACATCCACAAATGCACAGAGATCTGAATCTCACGATCTCAAATCCAGATCCAACCAACACAAAGACGCCGTTACCGATCAAACACGAAATGCGAGACCAAATCGGTTAAATCCGTCGAAATCGACGCGCATTGGCTCATCAATCGATCGAAAACCTCGACTTATCGACAAACAGAGAAAACTAAGAATCCATACCTCAAGAGAAGCTCTGGATCGCCCCTCGCTTTCTCCCTCTCTCTCTCTAAAAGTTTCAGTTCCTCTCTTTCTTTCTCTCTCTCTACACCGGCTGCGCTTCTGTGCTCTCCCCCCAACACATGTATTTAACCTCTACTTTCCCTCCATCTGTGGGCCCGCCCGAATCATTACGTGGCGGCGTGTCATTGGATCGAACTAACACGCTTCTGATGTCAAACCCTAAAAACAGCCAGAGAAACACTATCCCTCTATCGCCGTCCGATCCCGCCATCGCCTTTTTCCATCGACGGGTAACGTTGGATCGACACACTTGGCGTGGGACTCTCAATACGACACACCAACTTCACCACGTCTTTGTTGTTAATATTCCAAGTGTACACTGGGCTTTGCCACCGAAAATGAGCTGATGGTTCGAGTGGTAAAAAACTCGATTCTTTTTAAATGAGGTTTGAGTTAACATAAAGTGGGAAGGCCACTTCTTATATAGAGCACGATAATACATAAGCATGGATTAATCAGTGCAATTGACGCCAAATCAATATCATGCTTATCAATAATCGAAGTTTTAAGTAAGCTAAATGAATATCATGCTTATCAATAATCAAAGTCTTGAGTTCAAGTTCTGCTTTGTTTAGATTTTGTTATTGCTTGTTTTTTGACATGACATTCAATAAAACAATTTTTTGTACTATTTGATTTAATTTTATATTTTTTGCAATCGATTGAAGCGTCGTTGATGTAACAATCAAAATTATTTAAATCACCACAATTTTTGAAAACATCTTTTTACGTGCTTTTGACTTTTATATAAATAATAATCCAAATCATCAAAGTACGAGTTAAATAAAACTTGAACAGGGCCTCTCTCATATTCAACACAGCAATACTTGAACGTGGATTATTTGGAGTTTTTGCTTGATTAATATAATTAAGATCTTAACGTGATCCCACCGTCCTGCCGGCGCCGGTCCGCCTGTCCTCCCATGCGCCCTGACTCCCTCGCCGCCGTGACCCCGCTTCAGGTGTAGCTGCACCTCCACCATCCCTCGCAGTCTCGCGTGCCGAGATGCATGTCCCCTGCTCTCTTCCACCGTCCCCGTCGGCTCCCCCTCCTCCCCTCGCAGCTCGTCCCCTCGCCTCCACTGCTCCCCTCCCCGTCCTCGTCCACTGCTTGCTCCACCGTCCTGCTGTCGTCGTCGCGGAGCCCTCGTAGGTCCTCGCCGATCACAACTCAATTTCTCGCCGGTACATTTTATTTTTTAGTTTCATGCTTGTGATAATTGGGCAATGGTAACAAATTATAATCATGATTGTAAATAGTGGCCATGGAAGAGTAAAGAGGATAGTTATTGCTTATGTATGATAGTTGATCTTCTGCCCTTTTCATATGAAAATCCGAAATAGTTCATGCTTCATAATAGAACTTATTAAACAATGATAATGTAAATTGAAAGTAAATCTGCAATAAATAAGAAAACTGTGATGATTTGAAATAAGTTTTGGGGTGGCTTTTAGGTATTAAGGGTAGTTTTAGTTGGAATGTTAGGAATTGCGCAAGACGACATGTATAGCAGTTACATTTATGTTTGTGGCATATTCCGTGGTATTGACTGATATGGTATGGTTATGTATCTTTACTAATTTTCTTTCCTCTTTTCTATCACCTTTCGATCTATTTCCATTAATTTTGTTTATGCACCTTCTTGTCATAATAGCCTATATATTAGTGTATTTATGCCCATGGTACGTTTTGTGACTACATGTATGTTCATGCATACTTTAGTTCACTGTTATGACCATCTAGTTTAGTTTAGAGTCGCGTAAAACCTTGTTGAGTGCCTTTGGTTATGGATTAGTTAAAAATATAAACTTGAAAAAACTTATGTGTAAGTTGGAAAAAATTAAGTAAACTTTAAACGCACATGTAATATAAATGCATGTAGTCCTAATATAATTTCTTTGCTTATTTCTCTTCATACAATTAATGTCCTAATATAATTTCTCTACATCAAATTTGAATTGTTCCCATTAGTTATAAATTTTTGTTTTTTACCTTCCATTGGACAAAGTGGGAATTGATTACTTTGGGGATGGATCATTCTTTAAGAAATACTCGTAACTGTTTTTAGTATGAAACACTAAACTTTTTAAAATGTTGATATTGTTGCATTCAATTCTATTGATCATGCTTTGTATTCTACATATATAGATTCAATAATGGTGATCAAGAGTAAGTTTGTTGTGCTATATGAATGGAGACATGGTCGATGGACCATCGGAATTTCATACACGAACCGCATGTTCGACATCTTAGATCGAACATGGGTTTAGGGTACGAGGAATTTATGAGTTTTATCTATAATTCATTGGAGATAGACAATGAAAAGATGATATTGACCATCACATATCGATATCCAACATACATTGGTAGTGGAACCGCCAACTACGTCCCTGCGAATAGATGATGAAAGCGAGTCTCAAAGATGTTTGGGAGATTGTGGCGAGAATTACCACCACCAAAGTGCATGGAGCTTTATATCGATTTGAGAACGAGGGATTCGTATAATAGTTCAAACTGTAATATGGTGTTAGATTTTGTACCTGGATCTAGCACTCAACCAAATTTTGAACACAGTCATTGTGCATCGCCCTTGATGATTGCAAATCCTGAGATGGAATTGTCGTACCTTCTCCTGCATTTATGGAATTGAGTAGTGAGGCAATGCAACCCCTCGATGAGAATGCTATGATCCCTTTCAGGTCTTTATGGAATGAGGCAGCAGAATTTGAGAAGGGCATGCGGTTCATGTGTAAAGTAGATATCCAAAGATGCCGTGAAATTGTATAGCATCAAAGGACACAAAGCGATTTGTGGTGACTCATTCTACACCTATTGTATGGATTGTTCGTTGTAAGAAATATTTAGATGGATGCACTTGGAGGTTGCGTTGTTCGAGAAGAAAATCGCATGGAATGTTTGAGATTAGTAAATATGCGGGACCACATACATGCATCTACGCCAATCATCTGTCAAAGATCATGCGCATTTGGACTCCACCGTTATATGTCGTGAAGTTGAAAATGTGGTGAGAAGAGATCCGTCCATCTCGGTTCCAAGGTGCTTCATCGGATGATCAAGGACAAATTCGGTTATGACGTTCGTTATAAGAAAGTGTGGTTGGGGAAGAAGAAAGCAATTGCTAAAGTCTTTGGAGATTGGGAAGAATCGTACAAAATGTTGCCATGCGTGGATGGTCGCTTCTTCAAGAAAGCAATCCAGGGACACGTGTGGAATGGCGGCATGGCGAGCCTAATGCCAACAATGAGGTTATATTCAAATGGGTTTTTTGGGCATTTGCACCTTCTATTGCAGGCTTCAGACATTGCAGACCAATGATACAGATTGATGGCACATTCTTGTATGGAAAATACAAACATAAACTCCTAATAGCCACTGTTGTTGATAGTAATAGTCATGTATTTCCTTTAGCATTTGCCATTGTTGATGAGGAAAGTCAAGACAGCTGGGGATGGTTTATGGCTTGCTTGCGACATAATGTGACTGATAGGGATGGTATATGTGTCATTTCGATCGACACCGGTATATTGTTGGCAATGAACAATCCTCAAAATGGATGGACACGTGAAAGAGCTCACCACAGATTTTGTCTCGACATATGCAAATAATTTTAACATGAGGTTCGGGAGCAAGGAATTAAAGGATATGGTGTACTTAGGCAATGGTGCACAACATCAACCACGAAAATTTAAGCGATCATGACATAACTTCAAGAAATGAATGCGGAATGTATTGCGTGGTTTAATGACCTTGATCGCGCACAATGGATGAACGACATACGATAAAGGATATCGTTACGGATGGATGACTACAAATCTAGTTGGTATTCATCGTCTCTATAATTTGTTACCATTGTTTATTTAATATCTTTGATTTGTTACGTTTAGATGCTAATACATATATGCATATTTTGTCACTATCGTAGAATGCTTTAACGGGGTCCTTAAAGGCGCGCGATTTTACCCAATCACCGCGTTAGTGCAACCGACATTCTATCGTGTCTTGGAGTACTTCAACAAAAGGCGAGACGAAATAGGTGCATCCTTAGGAAGGGCGAAGTGTACACAAGTTACGCGTTGAAGAAGTTGTCAAATTGGGCAAAGTCTTACGGAGGTCACAATGTGACATTAGTGAATCACGAGAATGGTACATTTGAAGTCGTCATCACTGCGCACGTGGCTATCATTTGCGAAAAGGGTCTAACAAGCAAATAGTGAAATTGGAGGCTCGTAGATGCACTTGTATGAAATGACAAGATGTTTTGGCATTCCATGTTCTCATGTTCAAGCGATCTGCGCCCGGTGTTGCCATTGATGCTCATCAAGTACATTGAGGAATACTACGATTTGTTGTGTACAATCAATGTTATGCGCAAATTTTCAACCAATTCCCCACGAAGATTATTGGCGCGCTAGACTTCCATACTCGTTCTTTGGCGGATCCATCTCGAAAGCGAGTAAAAAAGGTCGTCCTCAACAACGACGTTTGCGCGCGAGAGATGGATTGGAGAAGCAACCGAAACTTGACCACGTCATATGCAACGAGAGAATGAATGGAGAGAAACCTCAACCACGCTGCGATGTAGTTTGTGTAAGCGGGATGGACACATAGACGCACTTGCTTGCTCTCGTCGACAAGACAACAACAACCACCGAGTGCTTCATAGTGACAGGGCTCATTCAAGCACTCGACATTTAGTTTAGCTAGCTAAGCCTCTGGCCAGATTGAGGGTCATGCTTGTGACTAACATTTGATATATTTTCATGAGTAGTGTCAATGTAGTTGATGAATTATCTCCATAATTTTGTTAAACATTTCCTACTTATTCATGTTGTCATTATTGGTAGTTTGCTACTTCTCATGTTCCTTCATTGGTAATGATTTGGGATTGAAGCGCGCTATGGATCCCGGCCCCATAGATGACTCGGTTTTGAGTTTGCAAGCTCTACATGTAGATCTACCCGAGTATGGAATGGACCTAGGTAGGACTTCTTGCCGATCTGCATAATTTTATAGCATCGTGTATGTATTTTAAATAATGTAACTTATATCTCGTATTTTCATAGGAGCCTGGTATATTGACTATCGAGGCGGAATTCACCGCACTACATCGGTTGGTCCAATGGATGAACGAATTGTCGAGCATCTTCACGCAATTGGATTTTATGGGACGGCGCAAGTAGGTTTCATCTCAATTGATTGGCATCTAATCACCGCCTTGTAGAGAGGTGGAGACCGAAACTCACACGTTCCATTTTCCTGTTGGCGAGATGACTATTACCCTTCAAGATGTACAAATCATATTAGGGTTGCCGTCGATGGATTACCTATCACCGGTCGTGTAGAGGGAGATTACAATGCATTATGCTTGACACAACCGGGCTTTCCATTCCCAGAAAATAACGGAATGGTGGCGGATTCAAATTCGCCAACTGTCAAGATGGTTTCCAAACCTTCCACAGATGCGATGATGTGGAAGTGCAACGCTATGCAAGAGCGTACATCCTACAACTTCTTGGAGGAACTTTATTTGCTGACAAGTCTAACAATCTCGTGCACATCACGTATTTGCAATTTTTGGAAGACTTTGAGGCGGCGGGACAATACAGTTGGGGTAGTGCAACTCTGGCTCACCTATATAGACAATTATGTCTTGCAGCCGACATTGATGGAGCCGAGATAGCGGGACCTGGTCATCTTATTGCAATTGTGGGCATGGGATAGGTTGCCTTTTCTCGCACCAATTATGGGAAACCACCTTCGAGATGACATGATAGACAATGAAGCATTATTTCCACCTCCTCCATTTGGTCATAGGTAATTAATATTTTTTTAGCATTACATTTTCAATTTGAGTATATTTACATCCATTTGTTCATGCATGCTCTGTGTTGTTTGGTACATTTGGAAAGGTGGAGACATGCGTTGGAGACCACAGAACATCGATGCACGCTGCGACAAAATACAGAGAAATGATTGACATGCGAAGGACCTGGATGAAGTAATAAATATACTTAATCATTTTCTCCAACAAGTGCTTATGTCAACATCTTGTTGATGACACCGTTTATGCAATTAATGTTGTTTTTTATGGCTACAGGTTGTTTGGGAACCGTATCCGGAAACAGTGATAAGTGACATGCCTGCATATTGTAGCGTGGTCGAGCAATTTGGCGAACGAGGGCACCTTTGCTTTTCTTCGGTGTTGTCGAACCGTACAATCTCGATAGAGTCATGCGACAATTCGGTATGAAACAAAGGATACCTCATTTACATAGCACAAGTATGGAATTACATAAGATTGACTTGAGAGGAAAACGGATAAGGATTGGAGTGCGTAACATAGTGCTTATGTTTGCTTGTGGAACGAACGTGCTTCCAACATAGCACGATGAAATATTAGACGAGCCATTGGACTTTTACGACCAGTATATGCTATGGTATCGTCGCATTACACGACGATTCATGTCTCGTCGTGGAGCTATCATTGAGGCATTGTAAGTGCAATTTTTTTTTTCCAGTCATGAAGTTTCATATAGTTGTTTTCATTTTACTTTCGCATACAAGTTCTTACATATTTTATATGTAGGCACATGGAATGACATCGATCCATCGATTGACATTGGGTGATGACGTGTCGATTGCACGCATTAGAGATGTAATGCATCGACTTTGATCTAAAGATCGAAGCAGATTATCGCATGCATAATGTGCCCACATCATTTGAAGCTTCTCATCATACTTCTCATGATGATACGCGTTCGAGGCATGACACTCTTAACGGTGTATACGTCATCGCACCTCCCAATGAGTTTGAGACTCCACATACTCCATCAGTTCCTCCTATATGGCATTCGAGGCTACGGAAGCCTTTCCATTTGACAGAGCACCTACATCTTCGCGCCATTTCAATGCAACTCCAATAATGATGAATTTCTCTCGAGAGTACAAGTACGCATGAAGGTGGAATGCGTGATATCGATGATATTCGAGAGAAGATGATCAAAATCCTACGATATGGGGCGATCGAATGTCCCATTAGCGTTAAATCGTAATGTCCGAGTCGTAAAGAGAACACGTTGTGGGAATTTGAAGTCATTATTTGGGGTCGAATATGACTTGTTTTTAACAATAATAAGACTTCTTTTTATTATTGCTTTGTACTCAATCAACTTGTAATATCTTCATTTGTACCTTTTCAAATTGCAAGTGCGTCATTTATAGCAATTCTTTTTGTAAATTTAAGGACCTCAAATGATTATAATTACTCAATGTTTGGTTTGTTTTTTTGCTATAATTGCAAGTCTTTGATTCTTAGAGGTATGTAAGGACCTCAAAGGATTTTAATTACTCAATGTTGTGGGACTTTTGAAAAGAACCTCCTAATTTTCATATTGATTATTTGGTGTGAATGGGTCAGATACCACGTGGAAAACGAAAATAAGGGGCTTCAATTTGTGGGGGCGATGCGTGGGTGTACTGGATCGAGTAAGGGCCTGTTTGGATGTCTCGTTGTGGTGCAAGTGGCGGGGTTGGGTGAAGTCCACTAGGGCCTCGCCTCGGTTTCCGGGAAGCCCAACTGGGAATATTTACTTATTCCAGCTTTAGAGGTAACGGAATCTTTACAGTGAAATGACGTCTTTGGCCTGCCTAGACTAGACGTGTGGCTTCAACTACTCTGCTTTATTGCCATCAAGGCTATCACGTGTCTTTCTCATCTTTTACGTTGTCACTCTTGTGAGTGACAAATCGATAAAATCTCTAAATTACCCTTTAAGGAGGTGAGGACGAGATCTGGTGTCACGTGACCATGCACGTTCTGTGGACGTCAATGCTTGTTTAGTGGAAAAAAATATCTTTGTGATCGACGGTTGAGAATAGTTGGGTTCCAATGTACTAGTTTCGTAAGGACGAATAAATCCGCTCGCTATGCTCGCATAAATGAATCCAATTATAAAATATATATTTTTTATTTATAAAAGTAAGATTACAATTTCTTAATATACATAAAATATACACCAGTTTTATATTTAAAAAAAATCTACATCAATTCTTACAAATATAAATCTGGATTTGAATAATCAAAACAATGAAGACAAATATCAAAATCACTACCAATAACTAATAATTAACAATTGAGACATTCAATGACTAAAAAAAATGTTGATTGAACAAGATAAACTCATAATAAAATTATATCGACATTGATAAATAAAGTTAATCAAGACGTTTTCTTACCAACGTCAACGAAAAGAAAATAAAAGTTGTACATGAAATTAAGTCACGGAACATATAGTTCTTTCTTTCTTGAAATATACTTAAGTCTACCAACTTTGATATATAATTAGTAGACCCATTCAAACACGTCAAAAAAACCTCCATAATTGATTACTTATTCAATTGGGTAAAGCTAATTGTGTACAATTTAAAAAACAAAAGAGCTTGAACAGTTGAACTCTAATATTCTAAGCAACATTTTTACATATTAGAGTAGAGATGAGTACACTTGTATCTAAGATGTATGAGATCTTACCTTGTCCAACTGACTTTGTACATGCCTTAACATTCAACTAATAAATGAAAAAGATAAAGAAAATTTTGAAGTCAATATCTTTCCATATAGGAGCAACAATTCTAGCATCATGTGCCTCGTATCATCTATGAAGCAAATCACCGCAATTCCCTTGTTAATCATCCCACTAAAGCTAATTCAATCAAGAACTACTACAAAGTAATGGTAATGAATAATCTCAATAGTCATGATTGTTGTAATCTTAAAAGCAGATCGGTTTCGAGCCAAAGAAATATGAGATTTATTTAGTTGCAATTTTCTTTGTGGGCTTTCATTATCTAGTACCTTCCATTTTCCACAAATAACTTGCACACATTAAATATATGAAGCTAAGAATTAGAGTGCGATAAGTTCAATGCATCCTTGCATATCTATGAAAATAGAATTTAAAAACAAATATGACTTTAAGAACGAGATCAAGAAATGGCACTTCCAAAAGCAAGAGTTTCTATTGCAAATTTTTCATTGAAAAAAGAAAAAAAATGCTAGATAGATCAAGTGTTCGATGCCACAGAGATTACTCGATAATTGACAGTTTAATGTCCAAAAAGCAAAACTACTAAAAAAATTTCCATCTACAAGTCCTCAAATTCATCTAGGTACAGGTGTCGTAAAAAGAAAAAATGTGAATTATCATGTATTAGATGACTCTTGACCCAAAATAAAACATCAATAGTTACAAATTGGATATCCATAGTGAACGAACACATTGAAGCATAATTCATGGGCTCTAAGCTTTTATCCTTGACGTATCTCACCAAATTAAGAAGTAGCTAAATTGAAATAGGATAAAAAAGAAGGGATAAACTCTAAAGAAGTGAAATTCAAAATGAGAAACGAAAAAATGCTCTTACAAAAATAATAAGAAGATAGACTAACATTAAATTAAGTTGTACTATGTGAATGAGTATCTCCAAAAAACAACTGGAAAAAGTAGTGCACCAGTTTATATATGATTTCCTAATTCTTTCAAAGCCTTCATTTACTGCTCAAATTATAGAGTAATTCAACAAAGCATCAGAAAATTAGCGCAACACTATTATTACTAATTAATCAATGTACAAACTCACAAAAAAAGAATTGAAATATATTATAAATTGAGTTGAAATTTGTCTTTCTCAATATGATTTGAGAGCAAACATAAATTACCTATTGATAAGAATGAGATGAGTATACAAATTGACTTCTCTATTTTTATTTTTACTTTTATCTAGAATACTTAAACAAGTTTTTAATTGTAAATAAAATTCTTATTTGACCGATTTTAAGGAATTGTGAATTAGAGATCATTACCTACATCTTGTGATATTGCATTACTAATATTTTAACATGTCCAAGTTGTATCCTAGTCCTGCCTTTATAGCCTTGATTAATGCCTCCTTCAAACAAACACCAATATCGACAATGAAAGTTTCAATATTAATTCTTCATAATTTGAAAACATTTGCTAGTTTGCATACATAATTATCCATTATGAATCTTCCAACAGAAAAAGTAGAAGACCCCCAAGCTAACTCGTCCCTTTAGTGTAAAGTATTTGATGCATCAATTTTGGAGTATGACCAAGTAGGAACTCCCTCAACTTTCCTCTCCCATTCTATCTGTCTACTGATCAAATTTCACCAAAAATCAAATTTTGAAATAAACAAAATGATCTACTTGTTTGAGACGTGAGAGAGAGCGATTCAAGATCAAAGAAAAGATAAGGAACGCAAACAGATAGATTAGCGCGAAAGAAAAGATAAAGAATGCGATAAAGAAGGAGAGAGAGAAGGAATGGGAAAAGAGATAGGGAGAGGAAACGGGAAAATGGAGGGTTAAAATGTAAAAGCAAGTAACGAAGAAAAATTTTAGTATTCGTGCTTTTAATATATAGGTAGATATATATTTATATATATATATATATATATATTGTTGTGAAGTGTGGATGACCATGCATGTACACCAACATATTGTGTAGTTATGTACTTCCACTGGTCTTTGTATTGTCATGTTCTTTGTAACCATTTCAATGTACATGGGGTGTATGTTTTAGTCCCACATTGCTAAGGCACATTTGTAATCATACCAAATGGCCTATATAAATGATACTAACTTCATTGTAAGAGCACACCAAGTTGAATGAAAACTTCTCATTCCAACTATCTTATTTCTTCTCTTCTCTTTTGTAGTAGTATAAGTTCTTAGTCTTCTAATTTCTTCTCTAGTTCTTAGCAAGTTCCAACTTAGTTTACAACACGTTATCGGCACGAGCTTGCTCTACAGCATTAAGGAGATCTTGAAGTTCAAGAAGGCTTGTTAAGGAGAGAAAGCTAGGAAGGTATAATTTTTGTTATTTAAATAAGTTCAATTTACTTCTATATTATCATGGTTGCTTCCTTTTATCTATGCATACTTTATTCATATATTATGCATTATAGCGTCACCGATTGCGAAAGTATGCTTTGTAGTTGCGTCTTGTACGATCTTCTACATCGAAATCAAAAGTCAATATGTGACATAATTAGTTTTCTCTTAAAACTACAAATGATTAGTTATTGTTCTATTCTTGATTTTATAATACAAATCATGCTATAAGTTTGAGTTGATAGTGGGTAAGCCTTGTCCCCAAAAAGCTAAACATTGAAAGGGAGACGGGTTATCCCGTTCGAGGAGGCATGACATTAAGCAGACTTTGTCTCGCCACCCAACCTGGAGGTTGTCCCACCAACTCATACGAATAATACATTTGATTATTAATAAATCAAGTTGTGAACATATACTTAATCATATGTTATGTTTTTTTTTTTACATAAAAGAAAAGAGAAAATTATTTTATATTATATTTACTTTCAAAATATTAATCAACCATAGTTGAATTTGTTATCTTATTATAATTTTTGTCATGATAATTAGATATTACAAATTATGAATAAAGCTTGTATCCATGCGAGGTTGTATGTTGTACACAATCATTCACAAATTTCTCTTTAGAGATTTGAAAAGTGAATATTTCACTTTATATATATTTTCACCTTATGGAGTTATATATACATACCAAAAGGGTAATGCTCCAAAAAGCTCAAAATGGCTAATTTGGGTCTCATGCTACAAAATTTAATCGATCAAATATTAATTATAATTCCACAATTTTAATTACCTCTATGTTGAGGCTATGTGGAAATATGACCGATGAGACAATAAAAGGGTCACGTGGCCCGCCTCGATTTATTCTTTGCAACAAATATCGAGTGCGCACGTCAATCCAATAAATATTAAGGATTGATTTCTTGTCTCATGGTAGCTGAGTAAAATAATGAGATATTATAAATATAATATCGCTCCCGTCCAATTAGTTCAGTTTCAAATTAAGAAGCATATGTTGCATATAATGATCATGATCGTAATAATAAATTTATGGACGTGGAAAAGGTGAAAATATCAGGTAAAGGTCGTATTGACAATTCCACCAAAAATTGGAATAAAAGTGGTGCACCACTACAAATGACAAATAATTATTGACAATGAGCGCTCATAATTGTGACATTTTTTTTAGTCATATATGAAAGGCTATTTTGCCTAAATATTGTCATATATATGCCCGAATATTTTTGTGACCTTTACCATGCCTTCAAAATCAAAGGCAAAGTATTATGAATTTTATCATTGAAATATGACTTTTTTTCTGATTTGCCAAACATTATTTGTCCAGATGGATCAACAAATCATGTGTTCAAGTCATGAATCAAATAAGAGCGATATATGCCTTGCTGATTGTGCTACAACGCATACAATCCTTAAAAACATAGAATATTTCTTCAATTTGAACTTAGTTGAGGCTAATGTTCAAACAATATATGGCATCTCCAATTTGATTAATGGCTCTGGAAGATCAAATATTATGTTGCCTGGAGGAACAACAATTCATGTTGACAATGCCTTATACTCTGAAAAATCCAAAAGAAATTTATTGAGCTTTAAAGATATTCGACAAAATGGATATCACATTGAAACCGTGAACGAAAATAATAGAGAATTTCTCTATGTCACATTGGTTTCAAATGGGAAAAAAGAAGTGTTAGAAAAATTCTCAGCTTTATCATCTGGATTATATTTTACTCATATAAGGCATATCGAAACGAATGTCGTCTTGAATAAGAAAATTAATGATCCAAAGACATTCATTTTATGACATGACCGACTTGGTCATCCAGGATCATCAATGATGCGAAGAATAATTAATAATTCGCATGGACATCCTTTAAGGAGTCACAAAATATTTTCAGCTGGTGATTATAATTGTGCTAGTTGTTCTCAAGGTAAATTGATAGTTAAACCATCCCCAAGTAAAATTGTTGTGGAATCCCCAGTTTTCTTAGAACGCATTCAGGGAGACATATGTGGACCTATTCATCCTCACTGTGGGACCATTTAGATATTTCATGGTTTTGATAGATGCATCAACTAGGTGGTCACATGTTTGTTTGCTTTCGACCCGCAATGTTGCATTTGCTAGACTTTTAGCACAAATCATTAAGTTAAGAGCACAATTCCCTGACAACCCAATCAAGACCATCCGTCTTGATAATGCTGGGGAATTTCAATCTCAAGCATTTAAAAATTATTGCATGTCTATAGGAATTACCATTGAACATTATGTTCCACACGTGCATACCCATAATGGCTTGGCAGAATCTCTGATCAAACGCATTCAACTAATTGCCAGACCTTTAATCATGAGAACTAAGTTATCAACTTCAGTTTGGGGACATGCAGTCCTTCATGCAGCATCTATCATTCGTTATAGGCCTACTGCATACCATGAACATTCCCCCATGCAACTCATTTTAGGTCAACAACCAAATATTTCACACTTGAGAATTTTTGGTTGTGCAGTGTATGTTCCTATACCACCTCCAAATAGAACTAAGATGGTCCACAACGAAAACTTGGGATTTATGTTGGATTTAACTCATCGTCCATTATAAGATACCTTGAGCCCTTAACAGGGGATTTATTTCTTGCACGTTTCTTGATTGTCACTTTGATGAAGCAATTTTCCCACCATTAGGGGAGATAAGAAGCCAATTCAAAAGGAATGGCGTGAAATTGCTTGGAATGCATCAACTTTATCACATTATGATCCACGCACAAATCGGTGTGAACTTGAAGTTTAAAAGATCATTCATTTGCAACAAATCGCAAATCAATTACACGATGCATTTAATGATGCAAAACAAGTGACAAAATCATATATTCCAGCTGTCAATGCTCCTGCAAGAATTGATGTCTTTGTGCAACAAAATGCACAAGAACCAACTAAAGGCTTAAAGCGTGGAAGACCAGTTGGTTCAAAGGATACAATTCCTCGAAAGAGGAAAACGAGAGTAAAAATAAATGCAAACCGAAATACTCATGAGAAAGCACAAGAATCCTTTGATAAGGATTTGTCAGAACGAATTGATTCTGATGAGGAACAATTGCCTCTAGAAAAGGAGGAAAAAGATGAAAATAATGAGATCTCAATAAATTATTTAAACTCTGGTAAGATTTGGGATCGAAATAAAATTGTTCCTGATGATATATTTGCTTTCAATGTGTGTTTTGAAATATGTGAAAATGATGATGATCCAGAACCACGATCAGTGGACGAATGTCGAAAAAGACCTGATTGGCAAAAATGGCAAGATGCTATCCAAGCAGAGCTAAACTCGTTAAGGAAACGAGAGGTTTTTGGACCAATTGTCCAAATGCCAGATGGCGTAAAACATGTTGGATATAAATGGGTATTTGTACGAAAGAAAAACGAAAAAATGAAGTTACAAGGTACAAAGCAAGACTTGTAGCTCAAGGTTTCTCACAAAGACACGGCATCGATTATGAGGAAACATATTCTCTGTTATAGATGCAATCACATTTCGATTCTTGATAAGCCTTGCGGTTTACGAAGGGCTTGATATGCATTTAATGGATGTCGTTACAACATATCCGTACGGATCCCTGACAGTGAGATATATATGAAAATCCTCTGAAGGATTTATAATATCCGAAGAAATAAAATCAAAACCTCATAACATGCATTATATAAAATTACAAAGGTCTTTGTACGGATTGAAACAATCCGGACGAATGTGGTACAACGCCTTAGTGATTATTTACTTGAAAGAAGGATATGTAAATAATCCGCTTTGCCCATGTGTCTTCATTAAAAGATCATCAACGGGATTTGTGATTATTGTTGTATATGTTGATGATTTAAATATAGTGGGAAACCACGACGACATCGTTAGAACATCGAATACTTGAAAAAGAATTCGAGATGAAAGAACTTGGAAAAACAAGACTTTGTCTTGGTTTGCAAATTGAACATTTTTCAAGTGGAGTACTTGTCCATCAATCAAATTATATTGAAAAAATATTAAAAAGATTTTATATGGACAAGGCGCATCCATTGAGCTCTCCAATGGTTGTCGAGATCACTTGAAGTGGATAAGGATCCATTTCGACCTCATGAAAGTGATGAAGAGCTACTTGGTCCGAGGTACCATATTTAAGTGCAATTGGTGCACTTATGTATCTTGCAAATTGTACAAGACTGACATTGCTTTTTCTTTGTCAATCTACTTGCAAGATACATCTCATCACCAACTCGAAGACATTGGAATGATGTTAAACATATTTTCCGATATCTTCGAGGAACAAGTGATATGGGTTTATTCTACTCGAGAGGGTAAAATTGAATCTCCAAAGTTATGCGCGATCTTTGGATTTTTATCTGATCCCACAAGGCCGTTCTCAAACGGGATATGTATTCACATGTGGTAATATCTTTGATGTATCATGGAAGTCGAGTAAAGCAAACTATGGTTGCTACTTCTTCCAACCATTCGAGTACTTGCAATTCATGAAGCAAGTCGTGAATGTGTATGGTTGAGAAATATGATTGAACATATTCAAGAATCATGTGGATTGCCTTCAATAAAAGATTCTCCAACCATATTATATGAAGATAACGCCTGTATTAATTAAGTGAAGGATTCATAAAAGGAGACAGCGTTATTTCACCATAATTCTTTTATGCGCATGAGCTTGAAGAATGGTGAAATTGATGTCAAGCAAATCCGATCGAGTGATAATCTTGCTGATCTATTCACAAAAGCCTTACCAACTACGACATTTAAAATGCTTACATATAGTATTGGCTTGCGTAAACCTAAAGACATTGCAAGCAAAGAAACTGAACAAGTTTCACCCATGTTCACATGAGGGGGAGTTATTGATTAGTGTATTGCACTCTTTTTCCCTTAGCTATGGTTTTATCCCATTGGGTTTTCCTAGCAAGGTTTTTAATGAGGCAATCTTAACAATATTATACCGTCTTAATATTTATGAGAATAGTGTACTCTTTTTCTCTTACTATATTTTTTCCCATGCGGGGTTTTTCTTAGTAGAAGTTTTAACGAGGCACAATCTCTAAGCAAGTGTCATCCCAGGGGAGTGTTGTGAAGTGTGGATGACCATGCATGTACACCAACATATTGTGTAGTTATGTACTTCCAACTTTGTATTGTCATGTTCTTTGTAACCATTTCAATGTACATGGGGTGTATGTTTTAGTCCCATTGCTAAGTTTTGTAATCATACCAAATGGCCTATATAAATGATACGAGCTTGATTCATTGTAAGAGCACACCAAGTTGAATGAAAACTTCTCATTCCAACTATCTTATTTCTTCTCTTCTCTTTTGTAGTAGTATAAGTTCTTATCTTCTAATTTCCTTCTCTATTCTTATATTTATTTATATATATATATATATATATATATTTTTACGAAAAGAATTTATGTATAAAAGTTGGGCATCTTTGTCTTGTATTTTAAGGTCCTTTTTTTTACTGGCAAGTCCAAGTACGTTGTTATGTTTGATTAGAAGCCTTGTTTATAAAAGTGTTTTTATATATTGATCATAAATGTTATAAGCAGTTGTTTATGTATAAAGTTGAGCAGAATATTTGCATATATTGATAGTATATTCTGCATGTTTTGTTACATTCGCAAGTGGTACATGAGGTCGGCAGTATTTTATGATTTGGAGTGTATATATTTATAATTGAAAGATTTATAATATTAGTTTCGAAGCATATATACCAACTTCTTGTTTGCTGTATACACATTAAAAAAGTGTACATTGAGATATTTATTAGACAAAAAAGTGTCCCTTCAGTAGGTATAAAGAGAATTTTATAAGAGAGATTTTTTTTTTGATAACTTGACTTCAACAACATCAGTCAAACTCCAGATCTTGCCTTTTGATAAGTGAGTACGTAGTGTTATAAGGGAGATCAATTACATTAATTAACTGTTTTATTACAATAACATCAAGTCACTTAAGAGTTTAAATACGCAAGCGGATCAACTAGTTTGAAAAACTACTCGCCAGGTCGGTCTCCAAAAATTCACTTAAGATGCTTTGGGGAGGATCAAACTTTACAAGTCAAAGATTGAAAGCCAATCCTATTGATCATGATTATTCCCACGAGGGTTAACATGATCGGCCTGAGCGTATCCCAGTGGTCCGAGTGAGCATACATGTTAGATTAAATCATTAGGATGATCTTTTGGTTGTATCTCAAGATGTATAAGTAGTAGTGTTATATTGTAGTGATGTATTAGTGTATCAAATGTGTAATAGGGTCTACTGTCCAGATGTGATCTGATCTACGGTTCACATGTGTTTTAAAACTGAATATAAAATACCAAACATGAGCTACTGTAGACTCAACGATTCGGTTAAGAACATAGAGCCTTCTTGTTCATACGTTAGGGTTTCATGATGGAGCTCTCCTTGAGCTCTAACAATATCATACCGAGGAAGCGACACTGAGGTCATGCACTTAACTCATACTACCCCGCTTTCTCTCTTACCATTATGGCAACCCGACCGAGTTCATACTTATGTGATAATTGAGTGTTTATATAAATAAAGACCTAATTTCTCCTTCACGACCTAATTCACAGTGATCCAAAGATAAACCAATTAAACTCAAAACTGCATGTAAGTGGAAAAAGACTTAAAGGTTTATAATTATAATTAAACTAAGTGGCCCGGCTATGTGCACCCCACAGTTTATTTGTGCAAACCACTAAATTTTTTTCACTCCATTTTAAAAAATGCCCTCAAATGAAATGACTTCCTTACCCCTTACCACTCTCACAATCACTCTCATGCCCTTTTCCCGCTATCGTTGTGCACCCCACACATTGATCTAACATCGACTACAACGATCCCCTCTGGCCACCGACAACCACGACCGACGATGCAAACTTTACTTTTAAGAGCCCACTACCATCATAAGAGTCGATTTCTTCATAGTTATTGGTGGAAAATGGTGTATTTGCACTGTTTTGGTATGCATTTGAAAGGTTTTGAACAAATTTTTGTGTATCGATAGGGGTTAGTTTGTTTGCATTGTTCAGTGGCTATTTACCATAAATAATGGAGGATGGACGTAAAAAAGAAACGGATGTCAAAGATGGAGAGGTAGTTGTTGATTTATGAGTGTAGTTTTTTTTTTTTTTTTTTTTTTTGTTGAAACCAAAGTTTCCGCCTATGGTTCGGCCACATAGGAACAGATGGCATTTGTTCGGTCCTGTATTGGCCGGTTATCTCCAACCGAACAAATCATCCCCAAAACTTATTGTGTTGTTCGGTCACCCTGGACCGAATGAAAGTGCATTATTCGGTTATGTACAACCGGACAATGCATCTCCAATACTTCATGTGTTGTTCGGTTAGCAAAAACCGAATGAAAATGCATTATTCAATCACCTTCAACTGAACAGTGCATCTCCACTCGGTCCTATGTAACCGAGCGAGCTTCGACCATCAATAATGCACAAATCGACCATCATATTCGATCAAAAATAGTTACCTGCACATACACAACCATCAAAATTGACAAAAAAATTCATATTTGATAAAAAAAAACGCGCAAATCGACCACCATATTCGACTAAGTTTCGAAAAACAAAATAAATAACACCCTTCAAATCCGACCATATACCACAACAAACACGTACCAACTGCTAATATCTACTAATAAGACTACAAATTTGAATGAAAAAACAAACGAAATCTTACCTTACAAACTCGAGTGAAGCGAAGATGAACCCGGCTGTGACGTGCTTCGACTGCACGTTCCCTCCGACCACCACTTAGAAGCAAAACCTAAGGGGAGAGGGGAGAGCGAAGATTGACTGAGTGAATGCGAAGATGAATCACAACGAGTGGGTTGCGCGAATATCGACTTAGGGGTTGTTTCCTTCTTCTTTGCCGTCGACCAGGGATATCAATTTCGAAATTGTGGGGTGCACAAAGGCAAGGGCATTTTGGGAACTAAAAGTGTTTTATGAGGTGCCCTCATCCATACGTAGTTTGCACTCATCATTTGGTTTGCACATAATAAATTGTGGGGTGAGCATAGTCAGCCCTTTAAAGTAAGTTGTACTTTGTTTGCCAAAAAAAAAAAGTATTGCAACTTTCACGTTTACTTAATCTTCTAAAGAAACGAATCTATCTATATATATATAAAAAAGTCGGAGGAGAGAGAAATTTTTGAAGCAACCTCCTTTCATTTTTCCAAATTTTCTATTTTTCTCAATTTTTAATTTTATGTAATTTAATGATATATTCCAACAAGTGTTGACTAACAACTTAAATTGTGTGCCTCAAACTTATCAATGTACCAATTCATTGCATTGCTAAATTAAACGTAACACATGAATGTCTATTTAGATATTAAATAAAGTTAACTCTTCGTATTCTTTCTTTTTAACAATACTATGAATTGTACAAACAAAATACAATGTATAGTGTAATTGTAAATTATTGAATTTTACAAAATCCATGCAACCTAAACCACTATATATAGAATGATATCAAACTAGATTTCCATATAATTGATTCAACGTTTCAAAGAAAAAGAAATGGAAAGCAAAAGAAGAAAATCAAATGTCTCATGCATCCTCAGCCACCTAAACGACGACATGCTAATTGTAATTATTGAGACATGCTTAAAATCAAATAACAAGGAATTTCGTACAATTTCTTTAAGGTGTGTATAGCAAGTCCAATCTACTCAACATTCTAATACCATATACACAGTTTATATTTTTTCTCATATGTATGTAATTTCATATTTATACAGCTGCAGAAAATTCCATCAATTAATTCATGAACCTCGCATCCTCGAGAAGCTCAAGTTAGAGGGCGTCGAGAGTCAATTGCCAATGCTCGATAATCCGGGAAGGAATTTACTAATATTGGTGATTGTCTATCAATTATGCAACAAATTGATAGTCTTACGTGTTGTTATGTGAGAAGGTTTGTGAATCAAGTTTGGTTAGGATGATAGATTGATTTTACGTTAAGTTATTGTAATTGGGAGTTATTTTCCCAGTTCGCTTCTCCCATTGTTGCCTTTGGAGAAAGCTTAATGAAATTTTAATAACTCAAAAGAAAAATATTGTTGATTAAGTGTTAAAATGGTACATGCTTAGCATAATGTTTATAACGGCAGCTCAATCGAAACGAAACCAAGAATTGTACAATTATGCAGTCGCTCTACTTACAACACACAATTTGAAAGGAGTGCATATGCTTTGTTCTTTATAGGTCCAAATGAAGATAGAAAAAAATATACAAGAATGCAGGGTAAAATTTAGTAGTATGGTTTGCGAATTGAAGCTTGCGGATATACATCACACGAAAGCATGCATCCTAAAAGGTCCTTGCATTGGTTTCCGAAGAAGCGCTTTTAATAAATAACCTATCAATGACAAAAACATTGAAAACATAAATAAGAGCCGTGTCAATAAAAAATGCCAGCACTCCTAATTAATGCACAAGGAAATACTTCGTCAGGACATGATGTTCAAATTAGAAAAATGGTAAGTGATCTATGCATGGATTGTGGGAATTATGAGATAGGTAGGAAGGTTAAGAAGGCGATAGAAGGAATCGATGTCGGAGTGTTAATAAAAAATCCCGGCACGAAGAATACATACCCGTTGTATGTTCATGAAATTCATTGTCAAGGGAAAGAGAATTTACTGGACCTTCTCTATACAAGTTTACCTTCTTATCATACTCATTCTCTATGAATTAAACAATTACCTTCTATTCACTTCCTCTTTCTTCCTCTATGTGTATCCTTCTCTTTTCTCTGTCTTTCTCACTTCTTCCCTTCTAATTTCATTTGGACCCTCATTATAATAACAACACCTCCACAAATAATTTGAGACGCAACAAATATCTAATAAAAAAAAGGCTCCCAAAAATGCATCACTTCAATCAAAGAACAACTGAAAAACTAAAATAAATAAAAATAATTGGAAACCACAAACTTGGAAAAGGCAGCTCGACACAAAATTTTTTATCACATGAATTCACACTTTACATTAACAAATGTCACTTGAATGATAAAACCATTTTTAACCCTACAAAAGAGGGCAACATCAATTAATGATGTATTAAACACAATTTCTCAAGTTATGTATACATAATATATTAAATAAATTATGCACTCAAATTAAGGAATAAACTTTAATATTTTCATCATAAATTATTTCAAAATTACTCAAAAAAATTATTATTATAAAGTGTGATAATCTTTACATAAATTAAAAATTATTATTATCTTCACAACTATTGCGGATGATTAACTTCATCTTAATCACTTATGTGTTAACTGATCAATAAACTAATTCGATTGAAAATATTATAATTGCATTTTAACACTTTTTAAAATAATATAAGTATCCCTACCCACGACAAACAACTATTCCAAATGGTCAACTCAATCTAACAAAAAAATAATAACCAAGATTAATGAACAACAAATTTTCATTACAATGTTCTTCACTAATTAGTTATAAACTACCATATTTTTAACTATGAAAGTTTATTTAATAAATCATATATTTTATAGTTTCATTAACACCTGCGCGAAGCGCAGGGAAACCACTAGTATGTTATAAATCATGAGGATCACACTTTTTGTGAGAGGTTGGTATAACGTTGCGTTAAGTAAATATCTATCATATGCGAATTTGTTTTCCCAATTAAGTAGACGGGGAACTATTAGGAAGAAACGTTTAAGTATCAATCTCTGTTTTTTTTATTTCTTTGTGCAATGTATACATATTGCAAGTAATTGTCATATATTGGCAGTATTGACTTTTGAAATAAATCTTTCAGTCATTTATAGGCCTATAGCCTATAGGAATCGGAAGTCTAGGTTTTAATTTCGGAAAAAAAATTAACATACTCCTACTTTTATGATACATGCTACACAATTTTTTTTTTATTTTTTTTTTGATAGTAGAGGGAATCCGAGCCACCACCATTCTGACTAATTCCTCAATAGTCCTTAGTTGCTCTCCACCATAAAATCCAAAAAAAAAAAAAAAAAAAAAAAAAACTGGAGAGAGAATAGAGAGGCAAGAAATCGAACCCCACACCTTTTGTGTGTTGAGTTCAATTCTTACCATCTCGCCAACTCCGCTGGCCATGCTACACAATTAATGGTGGTGATCTTTTCCACACACATTACATACAAACACACACTTTAATATATGTTGAAAAGATCTACTTGTGGGTCCTTAATTGTCTACAACCAAAGAACCCAAGAAAAGAATAGGAAGGAGAAGGAGGAGGCAAGAAATTGAACCCCACACCTGTGTATTGAGCCAAATTTTACCACCTCACCAATTCCCTTTGGGCCATACTACACAATTAATGGTGGTGATCTTTTCAACTTACATTAAGATAGCATGTTCCAATCCATGTACACTGCTACCCAGATAAACAAATGCATATCTGTTGGTGTTGGATGACAAATTTTGATACATGACCTTTAAGTCACCAAGCACATCCAAATACCATTACCTTTACCATTAACATCAAAAGTTTTGCATTTCCATTCATACTTCAATTTTGTATTGATAATCTTACCTACACACATACTACATGTTTTCCTTTTTGACTTCAACAGAAATCGAACTCGCGACATCCTTAAACTTTACCTCTTGACAAATGATGCTGCGTCATCCAATCATCCATCTCACCAGAGATGCTTAAGCACCATATTTTCCTTAAATGTAAATAAATTTAAGCACCAATGTCAGTTGAAGTATTCAAACCCTCAAGTTTTTAAACCTTATCTTTTGCAACATGTAAATTGGTAGTTTTTTTGGCTTTATGGAAGCTGAAAAGGCACATAGTTTCATTTTATTTATTTTTAATACCAAACACAGCCTATGCCTCCAAATCAATTAACCAAATTTAAGGTTTTTTCAGCAGTTCTACATGCTCCAATACTTGTTAGGTACTAACTATATATGTGTGCACAAAAGTAATAACGCCATCGGATGACACAGATTCTCCAACAGCAATGGAGGATGCCGACGTGCTTGATTCTTTTGAAAACTATACACTGGAGGATGGGAGTTCACCCGCTGATTATCGTAAATGAATGAAAAAGATAAGAACACAGGTATTGACAATCTAATAATTCCACAACTAGATGATATTTTAACAGTGGCAATAGATGTGGCATACCAATGTGGGGGGATTGTTCTGATGTTTGATATTTTCTTGACTAAGACAAGGTTTCTTCTTCAATTTGTCTTGGATTTTGATGACGAAGGAAGCAACTGCATCGACAACACGATGAAAGATTAGGAACGCGAGGAGATAAATAAGCAAGTGTATTATTGGAGCTTAAGGAAATAGAAAAATTATGCAATGGTGAGCACCTAACCTGATAACAAGAGATGAGTGAGCTGACAAATCCAAAGCCTCCTGTTACGCGAGGAGTGACTTTCTTCGGCGCCAATTGCAGCAGCCCCACGGCAACCACTATATCCATGCCTGCTTTTACAAGAGCCAAGGTCCTCTCATTTGATTTCTTGAGCTTGTCGTTGTATGCCTCATCCTGTTTGGTTCATAGCAAAAGAAAATCTAGTATTGAACAAAATGCAAGAAATAAAAGCATGTCTCCATTATATTGTTTGTACAAAAAAAAAAAAAAACATACTTGATATTTGTCGGTGTTCTTAAGATCCTTCTCCAATTTCTTCATTGATCTTGACAGCCTCCCCAGTTCCGCAAGCTTCACCACGAAAAAAAAAAAAAAAAAAAAAAAAAAAAAAGGGGAATCATGTAAAGGTTTCAAGACGATTAAAGCGCATCCTGAAAATGTGGTAAGCAAAATAGCACAAACCTCAACTAAGGAAGTACAAACGGAGGAGCCCATCCAACAGAAAAGCGATATCCTGCCAATCAATTCCGTGTTTTCCTTGTTCTGAATACCAATTAATAACCCAGAAAAGTTTCCAACATTAATGCTTCTTAGTTCTTAAAAAAAAAGACATACGCGCAGAAAACATTCATGATTAGACGAAATTTGATACCTTGTAGATGCCTGTTCTACCAAGCCAAACAATTTGATCCAGAAACAAGAAAGTTGATAACAGTGCATTTTTTGACTGCGAAACAAGAGTTAGGGAAAGAATATCATATAGGAGAAAAGCAGATTTTTTTCGTGTTTATTGGATCAACAGCGGATTAGTACCTTTCCCAGTAAAATAATTGGAAGAGGAGTTCCTTGAGGAGTTGGACTAATGAGAGCATGCAGATCATTGACATACTGCAAGTTCAGTAGGACGACATTAACAACAGTTCAAGTCACAACTCACAACCATAAAAGCAACCAGTTCACACGAAACACGACAAAAGCAGGTAGTTTCAAATCAACACCAGAAGCTGAATACAATTAAAAATGCAGAGAAAAGTGATTCAAGAGAAATCAGAATCTAACCTTAAAAAGGCGAAAAACTTTCCTAGCCAAGCTAGTTGATTTATCAACATTTTGAGCGGTACCGGCCTCTCCATTGCTCAAGAATTTTGAGCCATATTGTATTGCCCTGCATATCTTATCCCTCGCTTCAGCCTTGTTCAAGTATAAGACCACAAGAGCAAGCTCTGCCCGGGTAGCATCCAAGGTACTCATTTTATTATACGCACCTGCCCAATGAAGGACAAATCAACAGTGTTAGCAATTAAGCACCAAAATTCAAAGCCTAAAAAATTTCAAACTTAAAGAAAAAAAATAAAAGCCTAAACAATGAAGTGCGTCTTTCTTAATGTCTGCACCAAAGCCTAAACAATGAAGTGCGTCTTTCTTAATGTCTGCACCAAACAAGACCATTGCCATCCATTGAATCGTTATCAGAAGTAAAAAAATTGATGCAACGCATCCCAGGTCAGAAAAGCTTACTTGGATAAATAGAAGCTCAAAACAAGAATGGTTGATAAGAGAAAGCGATTCTTGGGAAGAAAGGAAGCATAGAAATAGAAACAGGAAAGCCCATTCAAGGTTGGCAAAGCTTTTACAGAAAATGCTAAAGGAGAAGCAAGATTATATTTTTTTTAAGTGCAATGAGTTTATTCCTTTTTTCGACGAAGACATGCCAACCATGGTTTCTACTTACAACATAGCCTCAATCCCAAATTATTTGGGGTCGGCTACATGGATTAAACTATTTCATTGCGCTTGATTTAGTGCAATTGATGGTGTGCTTTCCAAATCATTTAAATCCCTCCTAATCAATGTGTCACAAGTTAGCTTTGGTCCCCCCTACCTCGTCGAATTTCTTCAGTTTCTATTGAATCGAATTTTCTAATGGAGGCACTTGTAAACCGTCTTTGGAGGTGTCCAAACAAGAGCAACTGCCCTTCTCTAATATTTGTGTCGACTGGTGCTACTCTTACTTTTCTTTGAATTTATGTATTTCCTATTATATCTTTACGAGTTTTATTTATCACACATCCACCTAATCATCCTCATTTCCACTACTTTCATAAAGCATAGCTGGCCTAATTGCGATCTTATAAAATTTTCTTTTTAACTTGGTAGGAATATTAAATCATAGGAGTATAATAAGAACAACCATATTATAATAAGAACATGGTACAAGGGTTAGATTACATTCAACTGACAACTCAACCTATGGATTTTAATAAGAACAACCATATTATAATAATGTTTCACCTTTCAGAATAAAGGATGGATTGTTCACTCAATAACTACATCAGATAGCATATAATGCAAATATGAAACATTACTATACCATTTATGAATATTATCAAAGTAATTACTTCCCTCTCCTTCATGATTTGTTCCTTCACATAATTATAAATAGTAAACCAAGATAGTTGAAAAAAGTTAATACCTCAAGTCTTGGTATAAGCGCATTGCAAATTTACAATAGTATAGTGATGCCTAAGGGCAATTGAATATATACAATAACAAAAACAAAGCCTCAACCCGAATTAGTTGGGATTGGCTAGGGCGATAGTATAAATAAAGAAATACTTATATATATCTTAAAAGATAAAAGTCTCGCGACTCTCGACCTAAAAAAAAAAGAGTTAAAAGTCTCACTTTCCAGTACAATAAACTCTTTCATTATGCTTGATTTAATGCAATTAATGGTGAGTTTTCCAAACTATTCAAATCCCTCCTAATTAATGCGTCTCAAGTCAACTTCGGTCTACCCCTACCTCGTCGAATTCCTTCAGTTTCTATTGAGTCAAGTTTTTAGTAGGGGCATTAGTAAGCCGTCTTTGCAGGTGTCCTAACCACCACAACCGCCCTTCCATAATTTTTGTGTCAATTGGTGTTACTCCTACTTTTCTTTGAATTTATGTATTTTTTATTCTATCTTTATGAGTTTTACCATACATCGACCTAAGCATCATCTTTTTCACTACGTTCATTTTATGTAAATTGTTGTTACGTTATCACACAACATTCACTTCAATAGAGCATAGCTGGCCTAATTATGATCCTATAAATTTTTCCTCTCAACTTGGTAAGAATATTTCTATCACGGATCACACCTGTTGCAATCCATTTCTTCCTCACTTTCCAGTAAGAAAAAGATAATATTGAACCTGATAAACAATTTAGACGTCATTAACAATTTAAACATTATCATTATTCTTGAAGGTTATCATCTCAGAAACATCCTTTCAAATATTAGAAACACATTTCCTAGAAGTCCATGACAAAAATAAAATTGTTAAGGTTTAAATGCTTGCAATTTAGTGAATTATTTGATCGCATCAATGATTTTAACACCCATAATACCCTTATCCTTTTCGACATCCAACCTATTTTATCTACATGTAATGTAGTACCCACTGCCCAAACCTAAGATACTTTATCTCACTAGAATATTTATACTCAACACTTCTTTTTTCTGGCGAGCAAATATTCAACGCCGCACATTGTTTTTCCAGCGGTTATCAAAACTTTGCATATAGCAACATCCTACCTAGACAATCCTCACCTACAAAAGGCCCTAAATTCCATAATTTAGTCACCAACCACTTAAAAACCCTTGAATAAATTGAATCTATCTAAATATGTGTGTTTCGATTTTTCATTTATAACATTATTTTTTCTATTCTTTTGTTTTTCAACCCATTTATGGATTTTACAGTCATGAAAAGAAGTTGTTCCAAGAAATGCTCCAAGAATTAGGAACAATGGCATTCAAAGAAACACTTTAAATTTTCACAACCAGAGACCGTCGAGTTCATGATAATTTATTCAAAAAGCAACACAATTATTAATTACATATATTTATTACTTGTACTAGCATGCATATCATTGACAAGGGTGTATTTAATTTAGGAACATTCACAAACCTCATTTAGGGTCTAGGGCCAAAATCAACACCATTTAGCATTTAGGCCTACTAACACAACTAAAACCCAAAAATACTCAATTTTAACACCAGTTATACCCCATCCTTTTGACATCCAACTCATTTTCCTGCATGCAAGTCGTAATACCTAGAAGGTAACGTGTACGCCTAAGGTACTTTTATCTCACTTTCACATATTCAATCCTATGCTTCATCTTTCCGATGGTCATTTAAATCACCTAAAGGTATTTTACCTCACTCTCACATATTCAATCCTATGCTTCGCCTAAGGTTACTTGTCCTTTGGTGCAAATATATTCAAGCTTAGAATGGGAAAGAGAGAGACATATATACCTATCCGCAAGTATATCCGTTTATAAAATTTACACACACAAATTAGTCAATACATAATATTTGTACCAAACAGGTATGCCTGAAGTATTTTGAGAATTGAGCTATAAAGAAAAAGTTATAACAAACCTAAGGATTTCAAGGGCATGAAGGATTTCTCACACAATTGCAACAACTTCTATAGGATCTCATAGAGATTACAACAACAACAACAACAACAACGACATAGCCTCAGTCCCAAATTAACTGGGGTTCTCATAGAGATTCCCTTAATGCCAAGTAAATACATCAAAAATCCCCACCCTCTTAAAACAAATTTCTTACACACCCTAATAACTAAAAACCCCAAACTTTTTACTTACCCTACAATCACCAAAAGCAAAGAAGAATTAACAATCAAACCAATCCAAACCAAACTTTCCCTCTCACCCCAAAAACTTATCCATAAAACAACAACAAAGCCTCAACCTAAATTAACAAAAAATTTAGGCTGGTTGTCAGCTTTCGACCAAATTATCAGCTATCAGCTAGATTATCAGGTGGTGTTGCCAAACAAAGCCTAATCTACAACACTATAAGGGAATGACCCTCCCAATCCAATTTTTTCCAACCATAAGACTCAAACTCGAGACCCCACTTAAGGAAAACTGAGTCCCTTACCACTCGGTCACCATATACCACCACTAAATTCCTCAAAAGTGTCACAACAGAGCACTTGCAAAACTCACAACAAACTGATTTCCATAACATATCACAACGAAACACTACCTAGAAACCAAACAAACAGTCGATCAGAGATGCGAAAAAGCGAATCTCGGTGAAACTACAACGAAAGATTGAATTTGTTAAGGAAATCGAACCGTGTTTGTGGAATTGAGATGGAGAGGTTGAAGACGATCGGAGGGTTTCAGCTTCCGAGCTTGAAATTCACGACCTCTCGAATCCCCAAATCAGATAACGAAGTGATGCGCAACATGGGCCCGGGTGTTGTTTACCAAAACCAAAGCATATCTACTGTACGTCTAGTCTGATTTTTTATACCTTGATTAGAAAATTTAAAAAGTGCGACCTGGTTTGATGGAGTTTTTTTTTTTTTTTTTTTTGAAAATCGCGGTTTGCCGAACCATGTTAAAGGTATTTTAAGAAATTTTAATTATTATTTAATTATAGGACCAAAAATAAAGTTGGAACTTTGAATGAAATGGAGTTAAAGGTCGCTTTTTGCTTTTCTATTTAAACCTTTGAAAATGAACCGAATCTTATAATTTGGATTGAGTTTGAATGCTTTTATTATGTTTTTGGTGGATAGAAAATATAGATTTATGTAGCTTATTGTATTTTTTTTTATGATGGACATGTGTGAACATCCATGACACTTTTTTTTTAGTTCAAAATTTATTGCATGAAAACTGCAAAACCAAACCGATTAGATCAGTCAATCTGCAGTCGACGTGACCCGTCGCTATTTTCTGACCGATTGACAAAAAAAATTGTTTTTCAAATTAGTATTATTTTTAAAATAAAATTAGTATTAATTTTTGAAATAAAAATAATAATTTTTCAAAAAAAAAAAAAACAAAACAACAACAAATCTAACATTAATTAAATTTATTTAACAATAACAACTACACCAAAGAAAAATAAAAAATAGAAACACAAAAAATAAAAATAAAACTGAAATTTACAAAAAAAAAAAAAAAAAAAATCCAACATCTAGCTTCGACGTTGACCGAAGGTGGTGCGATTGGAGAGGAGGAACCAGCGAGAAGATTGGTGGGACTAGAGAGGGCGGCTGGAGAGGAGGCGCAGTTGGGGATGGAGGCGTGGCTGAAGATGGAGGCGCGAGGAGATGCGGGCTGGGAGGAGAGGCCGATGGAGAGAGGGGCGGGGAGAGAGGTTGGAGAGGGGCGGTGGAGAGGGGAAGAGAGGAGGTGAGAGTGGTTTATAAGTGAGAGCAAGGGATTAGGGTTTGTTTTTAAGTGTGAGAGAGTGTGTGTGGCCCCACCTGCCACGCGGGCATAAAAAATTTTATTTTTTGAACCATAGGGCGGGATTTTTCCCGTCCAAAAAATAACGACGGTCCCCGTCGCTATTTTGGTCATAGGGGTCAACGACGACCCCCGTTGTTATCCCCTCGCTATTTAGCGACGGGGAATAGCCCGTCGCTATTCCCCGTCACTACTATTGGCATCAATTTTTTGTAGTGACTGCACGAATATCGAGGCAAAGATAATGATTCATTAATTTTATATATTAATTTTCCTCGAGATTAGACAACACACATCTCGAGACATGTAATGCCTCACCCACAGCCACGAATCGTCCAACCATTTTCAACTCCTCGATGATCACGCTATACGTATCTCGAGGCGCATTCAATGTATATATTTTATTTAATTCAAACTATAAGATTGATTTATATATTTATATATATAATCTATATTATATATATAAATACATATACACCTATATATTCGCGGCTTTGAATTTGTCACGCGCGCCAACGACCATCCTCGGGCGTGCACGATGTGGTACATCCAACGCGTATCACCTTCGACCTCGCGTGTCACTAGGCGCCCACCAATTTATTTATTATTTTATTTTATTTCGTTATTATCTTTTCAATTTACGTCCAAATAAATCCTTAAAAAATACTCCAACTTCACCAAAAGTTGGAGAATTTACCAAAACACTCCAAAACTTTCGAAAAACTTGTCTTGCATGTAAATCGAGGTTTGAGATCCACGTCGACTCGTTAAATCAGTTTAAATATAGAAATTCAAAATTTTAAACTTAATTACAGTTATTTTTCGCGAAATTCGAAATAATAGTTTAGGTCAACATTTTAATTATCTTGGCACCCTTTTCGACACGTATTTCAAGATAATACTCCAAAATTACTAAAATTGAAAAATATTCTCCAACGCGCTCTGAAAATTACGGACACCGCGCATGTACTCCACTTGACCCTATTTCGCATCGAAATAGTGTATGATACATCAAATAAGCAAACATCACACAAAAATAATATTATATTTTATGATATCTGATCCGTAACACATGGGTCCCACCTCGGATACCTAAATCTCAAATTAAATTCGAAAATACTTAATTAGCCACCTAATCAAGTTTGTAAAATTCTCGGATGTCATATAAATAGGGGTTTAGACTAAATTTTTTGCTTTTCAAACTAATGAGTTCAAATAGATTTATTGATATAATTGAAAATCTAAGTAAGCAACAAACTTAATTTATGCTCATTGAAAACAACAGAGATTTAGCTCATCCTTAAAATCACCAGGGACCAAGGCATTTTCTAATAGTCCCAAAAAATTAGATATATTTGATGGCTTCTTGACGTGTCGGGAAGCGAGTCATTGTTCTTTAAAGGCAAAATATATTTATTTGTCCTTGAACTTTGAATCTTGTATGTTTTTTGTCCCTAAACTTTCGGTAGTATACATTTGATCCTCGAACTTTTGACTTTTTTATGCTTTTGGTCCCTAAACTTTAAGTTTTTTATATTTTAGGGGAAAATTAATTTTTTTGGCTTTTATTGGTCAATGTGCGTTGTTCGGTTCAATAATATAAACCACTTTACTCTTATTGACTAGTCACGTGACACTTATGTTGCCGACGTCGGCGGAATTTAACACTTTGAATAGTGAAATGACTAAATGTAAATCTTTGTAAAAGTTCAAGAATCAAATGTGTAGTAATAAAAATTCAGGGAGTAAAATCATAAGAAAACATAAAGTTCAGCACCCCGGGAGTGCACAATTTAATCCCATATCGGCAACGTCCCGAGCGTAATTGGGTGAAGGTTAATGTGGATGGCTCTAGTAATATCCGAAATGGTAAAGCGCGAGCACTGTGTGTGGTTCGTAATGCAGATGTAGAATGGTCTACGAAAGTCTTGGGAAAGTGCTCGCCAATTACAGCCGAGCTTTAGGCTCTGTTGGGTGGGCTTCAATTGTGTGCTCAACTGGGCTTTGAAAGAATTGTGGTGCAGACGGATTCCAAGGAAGTGTAGGATATGGCATCAGCTGAGAGGAATTCTGGACTAGTTTGTTAACTTCTACAAATTAAAAATTGAAGCACTGCTCCCGACACTTATATGATGCGTGACTTTGTGTGATCCTCTAAGTGCTCTATAGAAAGCCACGCGTACAACACCGCTAATGGACCAAACACCACGCAGGTGCGCGCGTGTAAACTTCACATAAAAACCTAGTCTTAGTAATACTGCATGCCACGTGAGAAGTCATGGAATTCACGTGTCATGCAATTAGCTCACATGATTTTCGTCTTATAAGAAAGAACCTCTCTCTTGAATCTTGATTAATTCATGCGTTTACGAGGCACAAATTGAGATCTATCGCAAAGATGCAGACAGGGAAGAGTGCAGCCGAGACGATCAAAGAGACGGGCTCCAACGTCATGGCCTCTGCTAAAGCTGGCATGGAGAAAACCAAAGCAACCGTTCAAGAGAAAGTAAGCATATTTATATAATTAATCTGGTCGGGTTGATTAACGGTAAAGGCAAAGATAGGGGTTATGTAAGTCAGACGACTTTAATTTTGATTTTTCGGTGCGATAATATTGTTCGGGCGATTAGAATAGGTCGATTGCATTAGGGTTTCGTGAGAATAGTAAAACTCGTCTTGACACTCAGGGATTTATAAAAAATGAATGTGTGTAAAGTAGTTCTTGGTGCATAACACGCGTAGGGGTGTCACTTGAGATGTCAATTAGAGTGTCTTTCTAATATTTTTCAAAAAAAAATCTATATAAATAAGAAAGCTATATACATATTGACACACGTCAACTCTACGTAGCTTTTAAATTAATGATTGTCTAATTAATATCAATATCTTAATTAATAGCTTAAGTACATTATTTTTTAATTTTTTGATTTTTTGATTTTTGTACATAATAACAACTTTATTACATCATTTTTCATATATTTTATATTTAGTTTTTAAACAACTTTTATTTATAAAAAAATAAATATAGATTCATACTATTCCGAGACAATGTTTGAATCTAGAACTAGTATTTATATAATTATTGATATTTTTTTGAGATCTTGATGAATGTTTATAGGGAAGTGATTGGTTGACACAATTGGGATGCATAGCCTATGTGGCGCCCTTTTTAGGTGTAGGGCTCGCGAGAAGTGACATAAAGGGGCGCCATATAGGCTGTGCACCCCATGTGTGCGTCCCTATGATCGATAAAGATGAATTTATTTATTAAAACTATCTAGTTAGTACGTTAATAATAATATTACTTGAATTCCTAATTAGGAGTCGATTTTATTAATTTATCGTCAAACATGATAAGCAAATCATTATGTATGTGCGTGTGAATAAGTGAAAAAATTATATTATTAATTGTCATTATTACGTATTAACACAAATAGTTAATAGAAAGAGACGAGTGATTATTAAATATTAATTAAACTTAATTGATTAAAATATCATAAAAAACTTTACAATTCTTCTTATTAAGTCGTAATTTTTTTAGATTTGTTATTATTTGTTATTACAACATAAACTTTTAAACTTTTAAAATTTGTATCTTATACCACTTTAAAATTTTTAATTGGGTTGTTACATAAATAACAAATTTTAAAAGTCACCTTATCAATTATAATTATTAAAATAATTACTGAATGAGAAGTGTTAACATGATAACATTATGTCGATGGGTTTGTCCGTCGCTAATCCACTACATTTTTGTAGTGGTCACGCCGTTAAGACACATTGATTTACAAGAGTCATTTATACGCACTCGAGATACGGGCATACGCAAATTTCGATGTATAATACGCGGTCGAAATCATATGAAAGCTAAGCTTATGTGAGTCAATGTATTTTGTGGCGTGACAATATTATTGTTGTCATTATAGTATTTATAATAATAACGAAACTTGTATAATGTTAAGATACTTTAATTAATTTGTTCTGTTAGTTACGTATATATCATATATGTAGTCACGTACGAGATTTTTAAAATTTTTAATAATGGCACGTACGTACGTAGGTGGAGAGGATGACAACAAGTGACCCCTTAGAGAAGGAGTTGGCGACGGAGAGGAAGGAGGGGAGGATCAATCAGGCCGAGCTCGAGAAGCAAGAGGCGCGGCACCGACATGCGGCGGAGAGGGTGTATGTGAGAGGTGGCGCCACCGGTGGCGTGTTCGGTCACGGGCACTCGACCGAGACCGGTGCCGTGACATATCCAACATCGGCCCTACCCGGGCACGGAACCGGGGAGCCGATTGGGCAGGTGACCGAGAGGGTGGTAGCAGGGTCCCACCCTGTTGGGATCAACACTGGGACTGGTGGCACCACTGCGCGTAATCCGAAAGTTGGGGGCACCACGGCGGAGCAGTACGGGACTGGTGGCGGTTACAGTTAAGGTGGCAGTTGGTTGGATGTGGCTTAGCTATGTTGATTGTAAAGGCATATATAGTGCCGCATTTGATTGAATAAATTAGCACAATAGTGTAGTATGAATTTTGTTTTTTTGTTTTTTTTTTTATATATATATATATAATATAATTATATATGGATGTTTGAATTTCTTTCAGTTCATTGTTATTTTCATTCGACTAAATTATATATGCGAAATATTCTTTGCTTAATAATGTTATCCCTCATTCTCTCGGTCGAGAAAATATTCTTTACTTAATAATGTTATCTCTCATTCTCTCAGTGCAGAAACTGTTTTCAAATTTGGAAAAATATTTGCAAAGTATGGGAAAATGTGTTGTTGGGGGTGGGCTGGGCTATAGGCAATGACAATGCAATTCATTTTTGGCAGGATATTGGTGGTGGGAAAGGGTTATAGCAATGACAATGCAATTCATTTTTGGCAGGATAGATGGACTGGGTTGGAGAAACCGCTTCTTGAGCTTGCAACTAGCACAAACCTGGAGAAGATCGCTTGGAGGACACTCTTAGCAAGTATGTAACTAACTTTGGAGATTGGGATTGGGTTGATTTTCATTTTTTACTCTCTGCAGGAGTTCTTCTACGCATCGCTGCGATACCTCCGCCAGATCCGAATGGGGCAGACGTTGATTCAATTTATTGGGTGCATTCTAAATCGGGATCCTTTACTACCTCGTCTGCATATGCTTCAGTATCTCAGCATTCCTGGTCAACACCAGGCACGGAGTGGGCTCTGGTGTGGAAATGTGCAATACCGGAGAGAGTGCGTTCTTTTCTCTGGCTAGCCCTTCACAACGCTTTTCTATCCAACGACATCCGTCAACGAAAGCACATGTGTGAGGTTTTATGTTGTGAGCTATGTGGTGGAGAGAAGGAGGACTTGAACCACATATTGCGGGAATGTCCATTATCTTCTCTTGTATGGAAAGAGTTCCTGGGCGTGTCACAAATGGATTCTTTGTTGGAGCCGCATCTCAACCAATGGATTATCGATAATTTAAGTAATAACATGATCTTTGTTAAGGAAGTTATAGTAGTTGTTATATTTCGTAGTTTAGGTATTTATGAAGTTTCTATATTTTGATATCTAGGTAGTTTTGGTAACTTTCCTTATTTTATGATTTGTTCAGCTCTATAAATAAGAGCACCATAAATAAGAGCACCATATTGTACTCAATTTGCACACATTAATATACAATTCTTAGTATCTTCTTTGAAATCTATTATAGTATCAGAGCTTGGTTTTTAGTATTAGGTCGGTCGACCTTCGAGTCGATGACCGATTCGTGGTGTTTGCTTTCATGTTTCCGTTCATGTTCACTTGTTGTTGCTTCCATTGATGCTCGTTTCAGTTTTTCTCTTGTCCTTGATCTCTTATCCTTTGTGATGTCCACTGCTCTGCTTGCTCTGTTTGCCTGTTGTCGACTACGTCGATTCCGTTATCTGCCTACCGTCGATTCCATTGTATGTCTGTCGTCGACTCCGTTGTCTGCCTGTCGTCGACTCTGCCGTTTGCCTGTTGTCGACTACGTTGACTTCGTTATCTATCCGTCGTCGACTCCGTCGAATCTGATCTTCGTTGTTCTACAGTTCCATTGTTCTGACTCTGCCACATCAGAATATGTTTATTGTCGTCTTCTGTGGTCGTTGTTATGCTCCGCAACGAACCTTAGATTTGTCGTCTTCTGTGGTCGTTGATATGTTCCGCAACGAACCTTAGATTTATCGTCTTGGGTGGTCGTTGATCTGCTCCGCAACGAACCTTATATTTGTCAGGTTTACTGATTCGATTGACAACCTCAAGTGGAACCAACTTGAGTTTGAGGGAGGGTGTTAAGGAAATTATAGTAGTTGCTATATTTCATAGTTTAGGTATTTAGGAAGTTTCTATATTTTGATATCATGATATCTAGGTTTCCTTATTTTATGATTTGTTCAGCTCTATAAATAAGAGCACCATAAATAAGAGCACAATATTGTACTCAATTTGCATACATTAATACAATTCTTAGTCTCTTCTTTGAAATCTATCAATCTTTAAAGGTGTTGGATGACCTACTTTCTTTGCAACCTGCTGTTGGATGCTCTGGACTAGACGTAATAAAGTTACTATTGGCGAGGAAGCGGTCTCTCATAGAGAATTGTGCAATACGATTATGGCTAAAGCGAGATCCTTTCATCAGGCTAATGAAACGTTCTTGCCCTTCAGTCTGCATAAGATTACTCGTACGGAGCGCTTGATCGGATGGAGGTTTCCACCCCTTCATTGGGTGAAAATCAAAACAGATGGAGTTGTGAAGGGGGAGTATAGACAGGTGAGCGCGGGGGCTCTAATTAGGAATGACGTAGGTGATTTTGTTACTGGCTTTGTCTCTAATCTTGGCGTATGTTCAGTGTTTGAGTCCGAATTATGGGGAGCGCTTCATGGCCTGCAATTGGGGCTTTTCTAAGGCGATACTGGAGGTAGATAATAAGAGCGTGGCTGATCTACTGATGGGGAAGGTTATCCCAAGAAACACCCACCGTCATCTTGTCTCTTTAATTTTGCAACTCATCGACATTGGGAGATCCAGGTTATGCATACTCATCGTGAGGGAACCGAAGCAAGATATCGGTTAGCTACTTACGTTGCGCAAACATTCAGTTGGGACACATATACTTGACCTGGGTCCCTCGACCTTATCAGTGATTGTAAGTGAAGATTTAAGTGGTGTATCCTTTCCTAGTATGTGTCATATGTAACTAGACCTTTGGTCTCTTTCTAATATATATAAAAAAAAAAAAAAATTGGAAATAGTCGGGTACTCTAACTATACTTTGGTTTTATTGTTACCGAGATTGTCACGTTGAGTGTATATACAATTATGAGTTGAATATCAAAATTGAATAAATATACATAGATGTCTTTTTTTCAGGAAAAAAAAAAATTACAACAAGCCACCAACTAATGAATAATGTGTATAAGTTCAAATGGTTATTGTACGTGAGAAAAAATCAGCTAATATTTTTTTTCCTTTAAATGGGAGTCGAATTTACGGTCAATTTAAATATTATCTGTTGACCATTGATAGTTTATCGATCTCACAATAGATATTTTGATAATGTTTAAAATTTCTAATTAGAGTACTATTTTAAGGTACTAATTAATATACGTGTTGCACGGATTAAGACAACAATTACATTGTAGTATTGTACTATCAGTTTACAAGGTTTGAGCGTTCGACTAACTCTTACGTAGCCGCTACAAAATGCTACAAAATGTTTTGGACATTTTTTAAAATTGGTTATCCATACTCTATATAAAAGTGTGATGATATTGGTAACTGTTGATTAAGTATTCATTCACTGTTCACACCAATCGTGTGACACAGCTCACACGTGACCATTTATTTTAGGAAGAAAATTTCCTCTTCTTTGGCAGCCAAGTAATATCCGAAGGCGTGAGCCCCCAATTTCGCTGCGTAGCTGCGCTCTCTCAATCGCCAAAAATGCTCATCGCGAGGAACCAAAATATAAACACAAAGAATTACGTCCTTAATCAAATTGCATGAAATATATATATATTAAAATTTAAAATTTTTAAAATTAAAAATAAAGTATGCTTAATTAAATGTTTATTTCATGAAAAGTTGGTTAGTCACCAAAGTGGCCTAGCTTGAATAGATGTTAAATATTTAATTAAGACCAATTAATTATAATGCAAGGAGGTCACTCAAAGGTGGACCATTGCTTGTAATTAATGAAACTTAAGAGATTTATCTTCATACTTAATTAAAATATGTATGTTTTATCCAAATATATCTTACTTATTTACCTGAGTATGATTGATTGTCTATGAAAGTATGCTTATTAAGAATTTGATACAGCATAAATTATGTATTAATGTACCACCCAAATGTGAACTTAAATACATAATAAAAGTATTGTATATATGAATCTATTAGGTTTAACTCAAAGCATTAACGTGAATAATTTTGTTATATTTGCGGCGTCCTCTAATATGTTTGCCTTGGGTAATATGATGGTTAAGTTCAATGGGCTCAACTACAATGATTGGTCTGAACAAATCCAGTTCCAACTGGGTGTAATGGACCTTGACCTGACAATCATTGTAGACGAAAAGCCTGCGGCCATTACTGAGGCCAGCTCCGAAGAGGAAATGTCTCTATATGAGGCTTGGGAGTGGTCTAATAGGCTAAGTTTGAACTTGATGCGAATGACGATTGCCGAAAATGTCAAACCATCTATGCCCAAGACAAGCGACGCAAAGGAGTTCATGATCCAATTAAAAAGAATATATACTCACAATCGGACATTGCTGACAAGTCCATTGTGGGAAGCTTAATGAGTAAGTTGACCACTAGAAAATTTGAGTGGTCACAGGCCATCCATGATCATGTGACTAGTATGTCTAACTTGGCAGCGAAGCTCAAAGCAATGAGAATGGACGTGGGTGAATCATTTCTAGTTCAGTTCATCATTAATTCCCTTCCCCCTGAGTTTGGTCAGTTTCAGGTGAATTACAACACCACAAAAGAAAAAATAGAACTTGCAAGAAATCAAGGCCATGCTCGTACAGGAAGAAGGGAGAGTAAGGAAACTGAAGGGTTACTCAATTCATCTCACTATACATAATGGAGCTAGCAGCACCAAAGCGATCCCAGGAAGAAAGGACAGAAAGAATGACAAAGCCCCAATGAAAGTCCATGAGGATCGAATCCATAAGGAGCTGAGGTGTCACTTCTGTAGAAATAGTGGGCACTTCAAGAAAGACTGTCCGAAACGAAAGGCATGGTTTGAGAAGAAAGGTATACATTAATGTATAAAATACTTTGAGTTAAATCTAATAGATTCATATATAAAATACTTTTATTATGTATTTAAGTTCACATTTGGGTGGTACTTTAATACATAATTCATGCTATATCAAATTCTTAATAAGCATACTTTCATAGACAATCAATCATACTCAGGTAAATAAGTAAGATATCTTTGGATAAAACATATATATTTTAATTAAGTACGAAGATAAATCTCTTAAGTTTCATTAATTATAAGTAATGGTCCACATTTGGGTGACCTCCTAGCATTATAATTAATTGGTCTTAATTAAATATTTAACATCTATTCAAGCTAGGCCACTTTGGTGACTAACCAGCTTTTCACGAAATAAACATTTAATTAAACATACTTTAATTTTAATTTTAAAAATTTTAAATTCTAATATATATATTTCATGCAATTTGATTATGGCCGTAATTCTTTATGTTTCCATTTTCATTTCAAGATATACATATAATGAATTAATCAATTAATAATGTGACATGCATTAATATCACAAATTTACATACGTATAACATTTAATATGTGTATATCACATTAATATGATCACATACATTAATATATGCATATATACGTATATCACAAAATTCTCTATTAATATTATATAATATGTGTATGTACTGTGTAAGCATATAAATTGTTGATTCATTGATACCAATGTATATAAAGAAGTCGATCACTTCAAACAATGTGATAAGCATGAAATCTACATGAATTCCAAATTTGTGTGTATCTACAACACCAAATTTGTAGACTTTACAAACACTTATGTAGATATACACGTTTTAGTGATTTCGGCAGTAAGGTCACATATATATGAACCGAAATCACATTGAAATAGAAATTCTATTTCGCTATTAAATAGGAATCGAAATAGCACAAAAATAGGAGCCGTTCATACGACCTCGACCCACGTGTTATGCATTAAGAATTTGTGTGTGCCTACATCTTGATGCACGCATAGACGACTCATTTGAGCCAATCTGTATTCCAGTGTGACATGTCGTTGTCATTTTAACACTTCTCGTTCATAAATAGGTTAGCATGAACAAAACAGATTCTACAGATTATAAAACTAGACTAGTTCTCTCTGAACTTTCTTCTTAAGATGTAATTTTTTTTTGGGTCTGACCCACCCGGTAACTGAAGTTTAACGACCCTGACTAATTTGGGATTAAGTTGGGTAGGGCTTAGGTGGTAGCGAAGCTCCTTCGAGGGTTAAAAGGGCTCCATAGCTAAGGTTCAAATATGTGACCATTGGTTCAAACCCCAAAACTTGCAATACATTCATAATTTCATCTTATTACTGTGTGAGAGTAGGTTCTCACTATATATTAAGCTATCTATATATTTTTAAAATTCATAAACACGCCATAAGTATTTACTCGAGATTATGATGGGCACCAATAAAGTTCATTACAAATGACTTTTTTTTGTTACACATAACATTTTTATAAAGGAAGATGATAGGGTGACCTAGGATGTGACACTCGGGATGGACATCCAGAGATGGTGTAATTGACTACATATAATAAGAATTAAAGCACTTTATTTGTTGGGAAAATAGGGCTAATTGGCTGATTTTTTAACTTTTTTTTTTGGGTGAGGTGTTCACTATATTTATTAAAGCATTAGTTATTTAGTCATTCACTTAAAATGTTAGTCATTGAGTTTAATCATGCAGATCGGCTCCAATTAATTAAAGATTGAGGCTTTTTTCTTATTGTTGTAACTTAATAAACATAGAAAAAATAGAATGAGATATTTATGTTAAGATTATGAATAGGGGTGGCAATTCGTGTCGGTGAGTCGTAAACGTGTTGTGTCATAAACAGGTCATGACCCATATAATGCAAACTCATTACATGACATGTTAATTAATCGTGTTATCGTTTTCGTGTCTAAGTGGGTCGTGTTAAACATGTCGTGTATTCGTGTCACTCATTTATTAAATATTGTATTTAAAATTTTTATTTTATTTAAAATTTTATAATTTGGTTACTAATTTAAAATATATCTAAATGATTAAATTCGAACAAACATACTAAAATAGTCAATAAAATATAATGTGGATGTATATAGTCGTTAGTTTTACTTTACTTTTTTCATTCAAGTCTTTATTACTTTTAATAATAAAACAAAAATGACTCGTAATAATAACATAAACAAAATTATAAGAATCATCTAAAAAAATATCTAAATTTTACTTTGGTGAAAAGTTTTATTTTTTCTTAATAAATAATTATTAATAAAATCTAAAACATAAATAATATATTAAAAGTAAAATGAATATTTCATCTCAAATATAAAATAAAATATGATAAAAGATGTCTATAAATAAAATAAATAAATCATGCTATTAACATGCATTCAAATGGGTGAATTTTGTATCAATCTATTTATTATACTATATATATTATTTATACGTTATTCTTTAGTCGTGTTAAGCGAGTTGTAAACGAGTTAAGCAAGTTGATATGTTAATGACTCGTTTATTAATCGTGTATAAACGTGTTAACATGTTTATGACCCAGACCCACTTAAGCCAAACCCACGACATGTTTATTACGTGTCGTGTCGTGTCGTGTTAATCGTTTCATGACCCAAATTGTTAGCCCTAATTATGAACGTCTTTAAGACCTTAGGCCCAAAATAGGTAAAATGAAATTGGGATTTATATATGTACATAATCTTAATTAGTTGCTCAAACTAGTTCAATAACTCGTACTTTTTAATCATTATGCATTTACATTTTAAGTGAGTAACTACGCCATGTCACATCAAAGACTTATATCGCTTTTAATGTTTCACGGCTTAGACTGTCTATAAAAGGAGAAGAGAGCTCGATCTCAGTGCTCGTCTTACTTTCATCGTCTTTATTTGTTTATTCACAAAAATCTTTGTAGGTTTTCTTTCTCACTTTGTCTCTTAATCTTGATTGCGTAATTGTGGTGAGATCTATTATAGGTTATAGCTTCTATATCTAATCCTCGTAGATCTCATTTCGATCCTTGTTTTAATTTGTTGGTTGCCCCTTTTGGAGGAACATATCTGTATATAAACACTCCTATGGTTTGAGCATACATCATTTGACAAAATACATTATAAGAGAAAACTTAGTTGAGAAGGTTAAATATTTTGGAGGTGTCATCTTAGTATATGTGAAATCAAATCAAAACCATAACCTACAATTTTTCTTTTCTTCTACTTTTTGTTTGGTTTTTAGATATGGTTTATAATCTTTTTTTTTTTTTTTTTTTTTTCAACTCAGTAGTATAAATATTTTAATGGCTAATCTATTTTTTGAAAGTTCAATTACTTTTTATTTATTTATTAATTTGGTTTCTCGTTGGTTAAATGTTTTGCATATCCACAAAACTACAGTTTGTGATCAAGTGGACCTGCGAGCTATGGATCCTATCGACCTCAACGAGATCTTCGCCGTTGATGGGCTTAGGGAGGAGAACCTGATTGATCTAGTGGGCCAATCTGTGAAGCACGAACAGAGCGTTTGCGAAGTCGAACTCGTCGTCGACTGTGCGCTTCGACTCGGTTCAGTGAACCAACAGGAACGCAAGGTGAAATTACCTCACTGTCCTCGCCATATATAATATTAACCTTTAATGGCCTTAAAATAAGTGGATCATAATCAACAAATAGTATTTAACACATTGTATATTTGTATTACCCTTTAATTTGGGCTGCCCTTTAATTTGTTTTTTAAGACAATTATGATGATTTTTACATTTTAAGTAAGTATAGTAGTATAATTAAGTAAGACAAAACTTAATTATAGTTACTTAAAATGTAAAAATTACTATAATTGTCTTAGAAAGTAGAGTTCATGCTTGAACCAAAGTAAGTGAACAAATCAAAGGGTAAAACACATATACAATGTATTAATATCATTCGTTGATTGCTCTCTTATTCATCTTATAAAAAATGATCTATTAATTCAGAGTCGCGTTATTGGCACCCCATTTATTTGGGCACCCATCGATTTTGTGGGGGCACCCCAACATCTTACCAAAATGCATATGATGTCAACTAATGAATACCAAAACATTTAAAGTCGAACTCAAAATCCTCGTTTTCTTCTTTCGTGCCCTGCTTCTCTCTTGCATAGCAAGCCCTAATTCCTCTCATACTCTTGTTTATTGAAATTTAGTCATCATAAGATGATTTTTTGTGATTCCCATGTTGTTCGGTTACAAAGGGTCAAGAGTCGTGAAGTGGTCTCGGTTATGTCTTGTCGAGACTCATATTAAAGTCTCGATCTGTACGAACTGACACCCAAATAAGGTGGTCAGACCCACAACTCGATGGGTCACCACCGAGACTATACAAGTGGTCTCGGTGGTCTCGCGCCGAGACGTGTGTATATCTCGATTGACACCAACCGACACAATAGCCTATGTCTCGGCCTCATGTATCCAAGACCATATGTTCGATTGTTTCCCACTAAGACCTTAACACATATATAGTGTTGGTTGACAATAATCGACACAACAACCTATATATGAAATGTAATGTCGCGCTATAGGCACTCCAACTTCGTATAAGGGCACCTCATTATTTGAGAAGAGCAAATATGTCATTTCATTGATAACATAAACTAATTGACAAAAAAATAAGGGTGCCCTTAATCGAGGTTGGGGTGCGACTCTCAATTTATTTTTAAAAAAGGCCTTTGTCACGCGAAGATTTGTTGATAAATTTGGAGTATTCACTAGGCCGATCCAACTTGGGTCAGACTTGCATTTGAAAAGTATTATATTGGTCTAATCAAGCTTGACCCACCTATATATGCCGAGCTTAGGTGGGCCACAGAGAAAACGAGCCTAAACGGGCTTGGACATATGTGCTTAAAATTAAAAAAGGTCTTTCAAGTCTATCAAGAAACCAATTTATATATGCGTTGTTTGGTTAGAGATGAAGTAAACTCATGAGAGATAATTTAGATGAAAGTTAGAACTAATTTTGTTTGATTGCCCAACTTTATTTCAAGTTATCTCCCAACTCACACTTAAGGGTGAGAGATATCTCCCCCACTCCCCTTAGGAGAGTTATTTCCTAGAGTTTGTGGACACAATTACTCCACATTAATTACATTTTATTACTCACATCAATCTCTTTTGTTTGAAGGGTATTTATGTCAATTCATGTCTTTTACTGTTTTAAAATTTGCAACTTCTCGAGAGTTTAAAGTTGAACCAAACACGAAAATATAATATTTCACTAGAAGTAAACTTCGCTCACATTGTAAATTGGCAAAAACGAATCAAATGAGGCCTTGCATAGTATTAATTATTGCTTTGTAATAATTGTCAATATAATAACTTACGTCTTGTTATTATCACTCAAATTTTACTATGAGTCTATGTTCATAACCTAAATTATTATTGACAAGAGGGTCCATTTTTCATTGATAAGGCGAAGCGTGGAAGATGGAATGATGCGTGCGCTACTGTGTTTAATGAATATGGGGATGCAATCGGAGCAGTACAATGTGGGCAGATTGACCTCAATGTTGGGTTGAATCGCTTTGGATGTTATGATATTTGTCCTTCATTGCTAGCTCCATTACTATATGGTACTCATGGTCTCATTAACTTCGTCGACGACAATGGAATCAACATCGGTGATATTATGAATTCGGAGGCCGAGGATGGCGAGAATATCTGTTTGGCATGTCTCACAAGTTGCACTCCTTTGTGGCATGATAGCCCTCTCGGTTTCGAGGTAAATCGACGTTGCGTCTTTGATGGCAAAATAGAGACTTGATGTCGCCCTGATATATGTTTGTTTGTTTGTTTGTTTGTTTTAGACGCTTTGTAACGAATGTGGAATTCACTTCATGAAGGACGAGAGGAGGCTCACCGAGATGATGGAATCAGTGGACAACTATGATCATAAAGTTGAGATATTACAAGAAGCAATGGGGTTTCATCAGGACAATTAATGAACATCTATTCTATAATGATAATGAGTCTAGCGTCTTCAACAATGAAACATTTAGGGAATATATTAAAATAAAGTTTCAAATAAAATAAGATGCAAAAACATGTTACTCTTAAAATCGAGTTCATAATTTCAGTATTAATTAGCTGTTATCTTCAAATGTCATTGCAAACCCTTATTAGTGGTATATGATGCAATGGCAATATATATTTAGCAATATATAGTACTATCAGTTTTGAATCTGTTTCTGTTTAATTTAATTAGAACTAAACCACTATAGAATAGCTAAAAAAAAAAGTCTAGCTATTTCAGAGAAGAACAAGACTCGAGCTTGGTGCTTTACATAACATTAATTGATATACATTTAGTTCAAGCTAGTCCACCATGCATGATTCTTGGTATTTATATGAGATTGTTGTGACCGCAGCTGGGCTTGGATAAGTTCTATGGATTCGTTGCGACTTATTTATGCTCCGAGTCTATTATGACTATGCGACTAAGTTACACAATCATACATCACCATTTTTAATGTTAATGTGTTGTTGTTGTTGTTGTCCACACGTGGTATCTGATGCCGACTGCACCAACTAATCTATAATTAGGCACTGACAACTCCATATGAGAGGCGACCTTTCCAACTTAATTTTTTTATTCATGAGACTCAAACTCGAACCATCGTTTAAGGGGTCCACGTTCCTTACCACTCGAACCAACTGGTTGTTGAGGTGAAATTATTTTTTCTTTTTTTTGTTTCCCATTAAGCGTCCGGTGCCAACTGTATCCATTATTCTATGCTTTTTTGATTTCCACTTGATGTCCGGTGCCAAGCCTACCAAAACGCTCGGCCTAGATGGGGCAAGGTTGAACTATTTATTTTATTTTTTTTGGTAGATAAGGTGAAACTAATTTATTACTCCAAAGCAAAGTATCATCGCAAAGTGCTTGATACGAGACCAAACCAACGCCTAACAGCCTTTCCCGCCATCCAACGGCCCAAACCTGTCCACAAAAAAATCAACGGCCCAGGATCGGCAACACGCACATCATATAGAACGAAAAACCTAAAACAGAAGAGAGAAGCGGCGCCATTGAAGAACACCAGTAGCGAAGCGAAGCAGAGCTCGAGCCGCAGCAGCAATGGTAAACCCTAACCCTAACCCTAATTTATCAACCAATCCTTCAAGAAACCGAACTTTCTCATCCGATTCAATCGCCTTCGCAGGGGATCGATCTAGTTGCAGGTGGAAAGAGCAAGAAAACGAAGCGAACCGCGCCCAAATCCGACGATATCTATCTCAAGCTCATCGTCAAGGTGAGATTCGTCGATTCTTCACGAGTTTCGTGTTGATCTGTTCGCGAAATCGTTGTTTGTGATGTTTGTGTTGTTTTGCGGTCTCAGTTGTACCGATTTATGGTTCGGAGGACTGAGAGCAGGTTCAATGCGGTTATCTTGAAGAGGCTCTTCATGAGCAAGGTGAACAAGCCTCCGATGTCGCTGTCTCGACTGGTTCGATTCATGAAAGGAAAGGTTTGTGCTTTGTAGTTGAAAAAGATTGCTTTTTTAGTGGTTTTAGTGCTTTGTTGATTGATTTGTGGTGGAATGGTGGTTTAGGAGGGCAAGATTGCTGTTCTGGTTGGGACGGTGACGGATGATACTCGTGTTTATGAGGTTCCGGCGCTGAAGGTCACCGCGTTGAGGTTTACGGAGACGGCGAGGGCGAGGATTGAGAAGGCTGGTGGAGAGTGCCTGACTTTTGATCAGCTTGCGCTCAGGGCTCCTCTCGGGCAGAACACGGTGCGTGCGGATCGAATGCGCTGCTTGTTTTGCTTTCATTTGATTGTGTGTTCGGTGCATTTTGGATTTTGTTTTGCCATTTGTGTTTATGAATCTTTGTGAATTATATTGATTGAGATTGTGGGTGTTTATTGCATTCGTGTTTTATATCATTCTAGTATGTTTGCATGACATATTAGGCATGTTCCTTGAAGTAGAGTTCGCTATGTTATTCGCATATGAGCTTGGTTTCTGCATTTTTTTTACTTACTGAATTGTATGGAGCTTGTAAGTAACTATGTTGTGGTTGCATGGTATTCATAGAATCATAAACATTGCCTCACTTTACGTAGGTGTTGACTTCGTTTAGTCATTGTACTCCTCAATGACAAGGATTGATGAGTTCTAGTTCTGGTGTACCTTGTTTGTGTCATGGTAGTATGTTTGCGATTTTGCATGAAAAATTTATCATTTTTCTTTGATTAGTGTTCATGGTGATAGACTGATAGTGATAGTTTTTGCTCACATTTGAATTTGGTTTGTGCAATTATTTACTTAATGAATTATGTGGAACTTGCAAGTCGTCGGGCATGGTGATAGACAACATGTGTTTGCTCACATTTAAATTTGGTTTGACAAATCATGTTCATTTTACATAAATTAGCAACAACAACAAATCGTCGGGCATTATCCTCATGTGTACCTTGTTTGTGTCATGGTAGTATGTTTGCGATTTTGCATGGAAAATTTATCATTTTTCTTAAGTGATTGATGTGTTTTCAAACCATTCAAACCCTGATAGTGATCCCATGTTTTTGCTCACATTTGAATTTGGTTTGTGCAATTTTTAGTTAATGCATTTGTGTGGAACTTGCAAGTCGTCGGACCAATAGACAGCGCCCTTTTGCCACATAATCTTTGATCAATTCATGTGTTACAAAACATTGTCTTTGCCTTTCATATTTCTTATTCTATCTTTACGAGTTTTACATTATCCTCATTTATGTACGTTCATTTGTGTCATGGTAGTATGTGTGCTTTTGCATGAAAAATTCATTTTTCTTTGATTAGTGCATGACGATAGACTGATAGTGATAGTTTATGCTCAATTTTCCTTTTAATTAGTAGGTTTGTCACAATTATTTACTTAATGAATTTTGTGGAACTTTCATCGTCGGGCATGGTGATAGACAGCTGTGTTTGCTCATCATTCTAATTTGGTTTGATGAAATCATGTTCTAAAGTTTTACAAAACTTCTATTTCCCCTAAATTTTACCACTCTCACATCTCAGTGTTGAGTGTTGTTAAATCACGGGCATTATCCTCATGTGTACCTTGTTTGTGTCATGGTAGTATGTTTTCATCCGCATTTTAATGGTATATTTGCATGAAAAATTTATCATTTTTCTTTGATCCACATATCCTAGTGTTCATGGCGATAGACTGATAGTGATAGTTTTGGCTTGAATATGCTCACATTTGAATTTGGTTTGTTCAATTATTTACTTAATGAATTATGTGGAACTTGCAAGTCGTCTTTTGAAACATGGTGATAGACAGCATGTGTTTGCTCACATTTTTGGTTTGACAAAGCATGTTCAAATTTCTCAAATTAGCCTCACATCTCAGTGCTGAATTTGTTAAATCGTTAGGCATTATCCTCATGTAGCTGATTTTTGCTCCGATATTTTGGTTTATCATGAAAGCAGCTTAATTTGGTTTGTGCTCTTTTTTTTGGGAGAAGCGTCGGGCACCATGTGAGTGTTCATGTTATTTTACATAACTTTCTCATTAGAGTCTTTGTTAAATCGTCATTATTTGTAAAATATTGAAAGCAGCTTAAAGGAGAAGACACCAGGAGTATTCTTATCGAGTCTTTACGATTATGATCTCAAAATTAATTGATGAAAGTAGATGTAGAAACCACATTTCATCCTCTCTTGTCTTCTCTTTTTGTGTTGCATCATTTGTTATCCCTTTATTATTACCTTGAATCGTCACAATACATGGATAAGGATAGAATTGTAGGACAGACCATTTTAAATATTGTCTTATGAGCTTCTTTTTTTTTTCCCATTACGTGTTTGCGCTTGATAAAGGTCCCAATGAAAATGCGGGTTTCTGTGATTCTTGGACAAAAGCTGCAACTTCAGTCTTTTGAAAATGTGGACTTTTTTTAATGTTTAAATCTATATGATGTTGCGTTATATTTTACTGCCGTTGTAAAGTTCTTACATTCCGGTTGATGCATGGATGCAGAAATTTAGTTTATCTTCCTTTTCAATGTTTTCATGAAAGATGCTTCATTTCATGACCTTAATTCTCAACATGTTAATTGAGTCATGGGTTGTTAAGGATAGAATTGTAGGACAGACCATTTTAAATATTGTTTTTTTTTCCCATTACGTGTTTGCGCTTGATAAAGGTCCCAATGAAAATGCGGGTTTCTGTGATTCTTGGACAAAAGCTGCAACTTCAGTCTTTTGAAAATGTGGACTTTTTTTAATGTTTAAATCTATATGATGTTGCGTTATATTTTACTGCCGTTGTAAAGTTCTTACATTCCGGTTGATGCATGGATGCAGAAATTTAGTTTATCTTCCTTTTCAATGTTTTCATGAAAGATGCTTCATTTCATGACCTTAATTCTCAACATGTTAATTGAGTCATGGGTTGTTAAAATAGATTATTCACTTGAAATCCTGTTGGTGTGGTTTTCAGGTCCTTCTCAGAGGTCCTAAGAATGCTCGTGAAGCTGTGAAGCACTTCGGCCCAGCTCCTGGTGTGCCTCACAGTCACACCAAGCCCTACGTACGATCGAATGGAAGGAAGTTTGAAAAAGCCCGAGGAAGAAGGAACAGCAGGGGTTTTAGAAATTAAGCTTTCTTTAAGCCTAGACTTATCCCTATTTTATTTTAGGATACTACTCGGATTCAAATTTTGTTGACTTTAGCCCCTTTGTGTGAGTGAAAGGTTTTATATTTGACTTTGTTTTTGGCCAGATTTTCATGTTAGTACTTCGAAAGTTTAATTATCAAGAGGTGGTTCAGTCTGTTTTGCAGCCAGGAGACTCGTTTACTCCGCTTCAATCTATGTGTTTAATTGAATGAAGTTTGTTTTTGAATGTCAATCTCTGCGATGTGTGTGCCTGCTTAAATACCTGCAAAATATATTTTGTCGCAGTACATGAAATGTATTTTGTGTCATTTTCTGTCGATCGACCATTGTGACGAACTTGCTTGTTAGAGACTGAGCAGTGCTGCAGCAAAGCTGTTGAGGTGTTTCCCGAATGCGGGCTTTGAGAGTTCGTAGCATAGTTAGATTCTGTGAGAGATGCAGCTACATGTAAAAGGGTGCGTCTTCTCCGTTCCTCCTGAATGGTAATATAACTTGTCCCTGCAATTCTTTTCTAAAGAATTTGATGTGTACTGTTACCGTAATCTGTTCATTAGTAGTGTTTAACTTTAATGATTGAAATATTGGTTAGGGCAAATAACATAATATATCCCCCTATCGTATATAATTTTTTACAAATTTATTTTAACGTTTCAGTTTTTATAAATACATCTCAATCTTTTTAATTGTGTAAATTGTATCTTATGAATAAGTTTGAGTTGATTTGTATCGTGATTACTTTTAATCATGTTGCAAATGGGTTTATTTTAACTTTTTAATGCCACTTAATCAAGATTTTAGAATAAATTACAGTAACAGTAAACATCAAATCCTTCATGATGTCCCATAGACTGTAGAGACCCTCTTAAAACTCGCCAAGCTGCATTGTTGATACGAGTTGATTGAATTAAAGCTTCATTTGTAAAACTATCTGATAATTTAGCCGAAAGCTGAAAAACTAGAAAGGTTAGAGTTTAGAATTTGAACTTAACAAGCACAGCCAATTGGTCAAAGTAGCTTTATTGTATACACTCTTTGAAATTTATTGAATTACACATTCAATGCTTAGAAGTACTTATAGTGTATCCAATGTAAAGAAGGAAAGAAAGACACTCACGTATGTGCAGTCACACACACACGATTTAGATGAAATTGATCTGGTTTTTTGGACACGTGGTTGTGAGCATGTTGTTGATAGTTGCAGTTCAACATGTCAGTTGTTTGATTGTATAAGCTAGTGAAGTTTGTCGTGAGCAGTATCATCGGATCCATCCTTTGATGATGAGTACTGACTGAGTAGTAGTGAACTGGATAGATAGAGATTGATTCAAAAGCATTACACGCGCACACACACACACACACTGACTGATGAGGAGGACATTAATGTAGTAGATGCCCTGCCATGACCATCAATCCATCTTCCATCCAAGTGTTCATTTTCTTCTACTCACAATCGATTGCACGCCTTACGTTACTTGCTATTCATGCATACAAATACATGCTTCTCTTCTTGTTAATTACTATACTCATCACTGGATCTCTCCTTCTCTTTCTTGCAGGCTCGCCGTTAATGGATTTCGTGCGCAAGTCCTTCGAGGGTGATGAAGTGGTGAGGGAGCAAGATTTGATAGGACAACTGGAGTTGCTCCAGAATGGTAATGCAGTTGGTGAGAGTACTGTGGACTGTACTCTGAAGCTAGGTTTGCCTTGCAATGATCCACCAGTAGTGTTGGAGCCAGTTTTGGCGAACGCTAGCGCTCACCATTGGCGGCACAGCCCTTCAGTACCCAATCACTTGTACATGGTGAATGGCGTTCGCCCATCGACTTATTATGGTGTTACTAGATGTGTTCATCCTAATCAGGTGTGTGTGTTATGAACTCATTTGATTTCAACAACTCTTCTTTATATAATTTACTACATTTATCAGTACTTGAACTGATTAGAACTAAGGATTATCAAATAAAAAACAACCTTATTTATACCAACAATCTTCTTAATGGAAGATAGATATTTATGCCTTCGACGATTATATTTTGAGATATGCGGGCGGAAATATAGTCTCACATTGATTAAGAACGAACTCTTGAACAAAGAGCGTAAGGGGTTGTTCGGATCGCATGCGAGCAGGTTTATTTTGTTTTTATGCTATGGGATAACTCCATCCCTTGCGCTCGTTATATGTCTGCGCTATCAAACAACATTAAAATCCGGGTTTCCTGGCTTTATCCTTTATGTTCTCCATCTAAACATGCCGAGTGTTGTTCTGACTACAAATTGGTATCGCGGCTTTTTGGAGTAAAATTTTAGAGCAAAACTTCTATGTTTTAATCCATGTTTTCTTCAAAACTTGTGTAGGGACTAATTGTTTTTGCTGAAACAGGTGATGATGAACAACTATCCAACAATGCAAAACCAAAGAGAGGTTCTTAATGCCCCCTATAACAACATAGCAATACAGGGCAATGTGGATCCAAGAATATCAAGAATAGGACCTGTTCATCTTGCAGGGATGATCAATCTTAATGCGAGATCAGTCAGTCCGAATTTCCGATGTTACGCGACGCCCATCGCAATGTCTTCCATTAATGGTATAACTAGGCCGAACATCTACTACAACAACATTAACAGTGGCCTTGGAAGAGGCCACTCACCTATGTTAGCACCAAAGCAGAAATGTGATCGAGACATCAATGTGTACAGTGTTGATGATGAGCCAGACAACAATATGTGTACAAAATGTCACACTTCTGATACCCCGATGTGGCGCAAAGGCCCCGATGGCTCGAAGGTGATATTTGTCTCTAATTTAACTACCTCCAACTCTTAAGTGTGAGGTTTAATCTTAATAGGCCTCAAATACTAGTTGGGAGGAGATAATCAATTACATATTTTTTTATGAAGTTTTATTTAATTGATGCGGGACTAACTTTCGGTTTACGCATTTTTAACATATTACTTAACTTCTTAACTCTCATAAGGACTATCCTTAAAACATTATCGTTTGCTATTTTTTGTGGTACAAAACATAGCCTCAGTCTCAAATTAATTGGGGAGTGTTGAAAAAAAGTTTCTACGGACTAAAAATGACAATTCAATTACTTGATTTAATCAATTTGTCAAAATTTATTACTTACAATATTTTTATAACCCCTTTTAGTCCAATTTTATGAAATTCTCAGTCTTTATGCAATGCTTGCGGACTTCGATTTAGAAAAGAATTGAAGAGGAAGAAGGAGATGGAAGAAGTCAAGAGGAAAGGACAGCATAAAGGAGTGTCTTCTTCCAAATCAAGAACTTGTTACTGATTGTTTACTGTATGTTGTGGCTTCTTGTATATGAAAATTCAAGCAGGATAGTAGAAATAAGTCAAATTATATGAAAAAGTGTTGTGCCATCATGAAAATGTAAGAAATATGCTAAAAGTGTTATCTATTAATTTTAATTTGATTTATGCAATTGACCCCAACTATTTTGAGATTCAGACCCCAACTAATTTGGAATTCAGGCTTTGTTGTTGTTTCTATTATTTTTAGCTTAATTTATTTTAACTTATTTGTTGGTGGGCTTATTTTTTTTTTTTTTTTCCTTTCATTATATTTGGCACTTAAGTAAAAAAAAAAGTCAAAATATATGGTGGTGAGATGGTAGAGGCGTCACTTGCCAAAATGCAAGGTTTAGGGAGGTTGTGAGTTCGACTCCCAGTTAAGTCAAAAAAAAAAAAAAAAATAACCGTATCAACTAATCCGCATTTAAGCATGCACTGACGAGCATCATATAGGGGCGACCTTCTTAAACTAGTTGATGTTCCAGTCTAATGGTGACCATTACTTTTATTTTTTCTTATAAGAAAAAACCATAACCCAAGGAATCAAAAACCCATATGGAAAAAGCCTTTATGTACATATTGTATCAAAAAAGAACAATTCATTGCTAAACTCTAATGCACCTCTACTAGAAATTAGTTAAATGGATTTAGCATACTGTTCATCTTCAAAATGCCAAAAATTTGGTTAACAAACCCTTGAAATGAAATGCAATTCTCCAGCTTTACTTAGCCATATAACTAACATGAAAAAGAAATGGAAAGGATGATTCTAATATTATTAATTTCCTTAAAAGTTTCTACAAATTAAACAAGTGGTAAAATCAATAAATGCATTTGACATATATGGCTCTCTTTTTATGATCTTTCTTTTAACATCAGATTGATAATTAAGGATATAAATATATGAGAAATCTTTTTCAAATCTAAAGTAGATCTCTTTCTTCATGACTACAACTCTACACTCTATAAAATCTCTCTTGTTTTTTTTTTTTCTATTCATCTAGACTTGCATTTTGTGTGCAGAGCTACAAATTATATGATAGCTCTTTATATCTTCTAATGGAGTCTATACAAGACATAGAGTTTGTCTTGATAACTACCAAGACTGATGAAAATAGCGAAGCTGCCGAGGCTACCAATCGATGCGAGCAAGATCTGATCATCGAAGATGATCATCCATTGCATCCTCATCATCGACTGGACTTGACACTCGAACCTCCCAACGTCGAACCATTGCAGACTCACCATCAACTTGACTTGACGTTGATGACTCCGAACGTTGAATCTAACAACGTCGATTGCACGTTGAGGCTTGGTAATTCGACATCTGAGCAGTGCTACCATAAAGATTCAGACTGTGCTCCCTCTCCAAAGGTGAGTAGTCCCTCTATTACAAAGTAGGTGAAAAAAAATAAACCAAATCATAACATTATGTGCATACTTGGTGGTGCAGGTGATAAAGGATTACTGGGAAGTGGAGGACAGTGAGAGTGAACAGTTGAGACAAGAAGGATATGCCCCATTGGAGCTGTCACTAGCAAGCTATAATAGAAGTAATGGATAAGTGGATCAGACCCTTCATGTAGTATTATTATTATTATTATTATTAGCACATATGTTATGAACCCCAACTACATTGGAGATACTAATCATCATCCTACAGATAACTTCCCTGATGACATCAAATTTCTCCAAGCATATGAACATGTATGATGTCTAGTTACAGGTAAGAGAAGATGCAAGGAGAACAAAAGCCCAGTTTATTTGATTTAGATACATAGGGAATCATACTTTTGAAAAGGGAAGTGATAGCGTGCCCCCAAGACGGACACATACAAAGGGCTTGAGAAACAATGTAATAGTTCTAAGTCCATGATATAGCAGATCATTGTATTGTCATATATGAACAGTGCTATAATGACACCCCTAGAACGCACACCTCCCCTACCAATTCGTGTCCACCTCAAAATGTGAGCTTACGCATCTCGAAATTCAAAACACGGTTAGATAAAAAAGGTCACCTTACCAACTGTCTCGCGTCAGATATGATCTTCAGACTTGGATGCTATCATAATAAACAAATCATTATTTCCCCAGGGCTTTAGAGTGCCCTGACCACACCCAGATCTCTGTTAATTAATTCATAGCAAAAATTAATCTCAACCAGCAACAAGAAAAGGCGAAAAAGGGGCAAGAACTACCATGAATTGATTTTTCAGAGAAAAGAGTTCAAAATTTGGAAGAGGGTCCTGGCCATCTTACTACCTAAAACACAAAAAATAAAAAATAAAATAAAAAAACCCTACGAGATCCTACAAAAGTTTGAATTGTTTTTACTTTGATATCATAACAAGCACTAAAAGTTCTCTCACGACTTACACGACCGCAAACGGAAACTGAAACATGAGGAAGAAGGCAAGAGATTCACACAACGCTTTTACGAAGTTCGCCTGCACCATGTGCGAAGTGGCACCGATCTCCGAATGTACAAGAACCCTTCATAAAGTTATCACACAGCTTAGTCTTAAAGTTGCTAGAAGCAGGTCCATGCGGGGCTGCTGCAACAGAGCTCTTCACGGTCGTTGTTGCAGATCCAACATTCACGATGAGCTCCCGAACCATTGCGCTTGCTTGCTTGATCTGATCAAAGGTGCCTTCAAGCTCAATGTTCCTAAGGTTGGGATCTGATTCATGCTCCCTAATAGAAAGCTTCACATCAGTGAGACGGCAAATCTGCTTCGAGTTTACACCACCCTTGCCTATGATTGCCCCAGCAAGTGACGCATTGACACTAATCTTAGCTGTTGCCGACGCACCAAAGCTAGCAGCAGCAGCAAGACCTGGTGGAGGAGGCTCAATCCTGCCAGGCATCCTGCCAGCGAGCCCTGGTGGAGGAGCCCTATGGTCTTCATAAGATGGAGCCATGGACATGCCAAGTTCTCTCTCGCCATGGGCGAAACGGCATTTGTCCCCAAATTTACATCCTTCGGAAGTATTATATTTGTTGCACATTCGGGATTTCAAACCTGGCGAAGGAGACGAATCATGCATTGGTGGGACCATAGGATTTCTAGGAGGATTTCTAGGAGGATTTCTAGGAGGAACGGCTTGAGGGCCTCCCATTCCAGTCATCTGAGCCACCGCACTGATACCTCCAGGAACATAATGCAGGAAGTGGCAGCCTTCGCCAAATGGGCACCCAGAAGGGCTGCAGCCAAAATAGATTTACAAAAGATGAGTTGTAATTTCATCATAAACCAAATGAAAGATAAGATTGCTGAAAAAGAAAAAAATCCTAATCTTCGTTCTGCATTATTAATTAGATAAGATAGCCAAAAACAGTCTTCCAAGTTCCATTCCATCAGTATTGTAACATATTGATAGTGCCCATGCGAGGACTCAACAACGAACAATAATTAAAGAACCATGATTTAGAAGGCAGTAAAATCAAAATGTGAGCCCCATACAGTGGGTAAAAGAAATTAAAACTAATGTCTCGAGAAAGATTTTGCAGATACTAGGGATGATTTTTTCACCATCAAGGATACTCATGAAATGGTGAGGGCAATGGTTAATCAATCAATGAAAAATATTCTAAAACTCAGTCAATTTATGTGCTCAACTAAATAGGTTTGCCTAACTACATATGGAGTGGATAGTTCATTCACGAACATGAAATATAGAATCACTAACAACGAAATCAATAAATCTAGTGATACAATGGTTTGGGAGTAAGAGGCCATAGGTTCGAACCTCAGTAGGGGGGTGAGTTGTTTCTTTCTTATCAAAAAAAAGCAAGTTACTTGCTTTATGTGAATGTTCTCCATGCAAATAATACACAACTAATCGCTAAGCTACAGTCACACTCAGATAATAATTTTAACTCCTCTATGAAACTATCAATCAAACTGCTAAACATGCCAGTTTTAAAAATGAAATGCTGTACATATATCTTAGATACCACAATATATTATCTTCAAAGTATAACATAGACCTTCGTATCACAAGGGCATACACAATTGGTCATAGCATTAATGAATTCATGTCATGTTCTGGCACAATGGGAACATAAGACATAATGTAACCATGCGAATTAATAGTTAGTTTTCAAGTAACCATCTTGTCGAGGACAGCAATGATAACATTTAAACAAAAACTCGGTTCACCAATATCTAAATCAATTATTATATGATTCATGATCCACTTCAAGGATATCCAAGCAAATCTTCTTATAATTCTTAAAGCCTGTTAAGTCTACAATAAATCCTCCAGAAATGTAGTCTTTACTGTTCACTATTCCAGGGGAAATATATGATTTCTTTGTCATAGCAAAATACGAAAAGCATGGTATTCAAAAACCATTCCGCTCAAACAGCCCAAGGAAGTAACATTCTCCATATTGAAAAAAGATATGTCGTAATTCAGAACGTATAAATATGAAAAAAACTTAAGAGCTTAAACCAAAATTTGTCGAGATAGATATTCTATTGTTGAAAAGAGTTTTAAATAGGATATATAAATACTGAGAAACACCAATTAAGTAAATAAAACTTTCTAAACAATTAAAAAAAAAAAAAAACTAGCTTTCTAAGTACAATAAGCAAATTTACGCAAAATTAGGAATTAGAAACTAAGCCAATCATGCGAAGTTGAATGCCCATTACTTCCAACACAACTGCATTAGTGATAAGATTGTCTTCATAGTGTTAAATCCAACTGTCATGCAGTTAATCAACCATTATCTCTGTTGAGTAAACATCATTAACTTGATTTGAGAAAGATGTATGAACCTGTATCAAAACTTTAAAGGTTGAATTCATTAGCCTTCATATAATTATGTTCGATTGCAATAATTGTACAAATCAAATCTTCTTAAAATTTGCAAATTTGCGGGAGACAACATTAAACTTTGCAAATTGATATATTAGATGAGTTAAGATTAGAACCTGAAAAACTTGGTGCATGGCTTCGATTTGCTTCCTATACCAGTTGTAAATGAGTCCATTTCTGTTGCAGAACATTAATTACTTCTTCTCAGTTAATCTTTTCAGTAAGTTCTTATCTGGGTAGCACAAGACTACCAACACTCATCAAGATTACTTTGAACCATTAAGTGAATATCAGTTTACATAAGCTAAAAGTCTAATAATAGTCGCTTTTTCTAGGAAAAAAAAAAAAAAAAGAAAAAGTAATTAACACTTCACTCAAAGTTCCTTTTTTTTTTTTTTTTTTTTCTGAGCCGTTCTTGGTTTCTTTAAAGTTTAAAACTGTACGCTCAAAACCAAAGTTACTTTTTTTTAAGCTGTTCCTTGGTTTCTTCATGGTTAAACCGTACCCTCAAAACCAAAGTCACCAAGATTTTGTTGAATCTAGGTACTGTCTCAAAGGTAGGTAAAGCTTTCATCAATACGACCGCCACTTATACAATGAAGAGGTTAGACACTTTAGATTCAATGAAGTCTTGATGAAGCGTGTTATAATGAACAAGCTAATGGCTATCTAGTAACCCTATTTATCTAACAATTACTACAACGACAACAACAGCAACAACGTTTCTTTAAATTTTAATACGAAGTTACTTTTTTAGCGGTTTCTTTAAAGTTCAAAACTGTACCCTCGAAACCAAAGTCACCATGATTCAGTTGAATTTAGGTACTGGCTCAAAGTTAGCTAAAGCTTTCATTACGCAATCACCACTTAAACAACAAAGAGAACAAAGAGGTTAAACACTTTAAATTCAATGAAGCATGCTGTTGTTGTTGAAGGGTGCTATAACGAACAAGCTAATGGCTATCTAGTAACCTACTCATCTAATAATCACAAAGCCTGAATCCCAAATTAGTTGGAGTTTGGCTACACGGATCAAACTCTTCCAATGCGCTCGATTTAGTGCAATTTCATCTAAAGCCAACTAATTTGGGACCAAGGTTGCATCTTTTTCCGCCACAAACACCAGTTCGAAACCAAAACTAGGTCAGATCCAAACCCTAATCTCAAGAAGGCCAACAGTTGAATAAGACTCAAGAACGACGAAGAACAGATAAAGAAACGAAAAATGACATAGAGATTGAAAGAAAAACAAGAGAAGCTCCGAACCCCTAACCTTGTCTGCTCTTCTTGAATCCGCCATTGCTCACGGCGGCGTCGGGCTTGCCTCTCTTCCGAGAGTACACGAGATCCATGAATCTAAACAATGGAAGGAATCGAACAACTTCGAAAACCCAAACCCTAGAAATCGAAACGAAGAGGGAGGCAAAACCCTAGCTAGGGTTTCTTAGCTGAGCGAGCGAGCGAGCGAGCGAACGAAAAGAAAAAGAAATCGCGCAGGCATTGTGGGAATAAATAGGAAGGATTTGAAGTCGAGTTTTTAAATTTGGGTTATTTTTTGGTTGGGTTCCGACGCGGGTGACGTCGGTGCCTCCATTCACGTGTTTTAGGTAGTGATGGGCATTGGTCTCCACAAAACCGCCGAAATCGTCAAAATCGTGCAAACCGCATGGTTTGGTTTGATTTTTTTAACTTGCGGTTTGAGGACGCTTTAGAAAACTTGAAAACCGTAATTTCACGGTTTGGTGGTGATTTTCATTTATATGTAATGCATTTTTTTCCCTTTTTTATACGTTAAATTTTTTATTTTTTCAAAAATTTAATTTAACTCTATATAAATATCATCATACGTTAAAAATTCAATTTCTTTTTCACCTCACCATCTCAAAACACCAACTTCTCAATACATGGGTCCTAACAATTATCCATTTCCTCAAAACTCTCAAAATTTTCAAAATTTTATTTTTTGTACCGAATATGCATAATTTTCAAAACCCCCAATATCTTCAATTTTAAAAATATATTTGTATTTTTGTGAAATATATATTTATATTTTTAAATGCATTGAATATTTAATTTTTTTTAAAAATGTATTTGTATTTTATAAAAAATATATAAAAATAAATTAAGTAGAGATGATTTATGTTATTAAAATAATTATAGAAAGTAGATGACGTGATTTGTGGAATAAATGGTTGTGAAAGGTATAATGTGATTATAGGTCCCAAAAAAGTGTATAGTTATAGTGGAGATAAAGTGTAGTAGATAAGAGGTTAGTGGGTTATTAATTAACCATTTTGGATGCCCTTAGGACTAAGAGCATCTACAATAGTTTCACACATTTTGAGTATAATGAGGTGTCACATCATCATTTCATGACATTCCCTCTCTACTACACTTCTCTCCACAATGGTTTCAACTTTTCACTACATATTTTATGGGACCCACAATCACATTACACCATCTTTTTAAAAAATCAACACATTTGAAAAAAAATCACATCACATATTTTTTATTGTTTCACACATTTTTTATTCCAAAAAACAAAAACTTCGATGGGCCCCGCGCATGAATGCGTGTGGGGCCCACTGTTGCTTGCAATGCAGGCATGGACGCCCCAAAATGGGGTGTCAATGCTATTGTACATGCTCTAAGAGCATCTTCAATGGTAACATGGAATTTAGACCATGGATTGGTGCCACATCATGGATATGGAGATGATGTCTATCCTATGTGGCACTAGATAAACATTCACCTCTTAAAATGATCTCCAATGGTAATGTGGATTTAGACCATGGATTGATAAGTTGTCACTTTTATTTTCAATTTTCATAATATTAATAAAGGCTTGAAAAAAATAAAAACTTTTAAATGAATTAATAATGCTGACGTGGCGGTCTACCACAATGTCTATAAGTAGACATTGCAGTAGACATCCTCCACTTTGATTCCATGCCACATAAGATGTACATTATGAATCCATGGTCCAATTAAAGAGCATTTTTTGGGTTGGATGTTGATTGTATTTTAGGTGGATCCATTTCTACCATAATCTATGGTTCCATTTGGAGATGCTCTAAATAGACATTGAAGTGAAAAAAAAACATTTCCAATGGAACGTGCATTTTGAATGTCAAGATGACGTCGATTGATATTGTCTATTTTGAATGTCACTTCTTGACATTCAAATTGACATCCACGTCGGATAATATGATTTTTTAAAATATTTAATTATTTTATTTATATTTTATTTTCACATTTTAATTAATAAAATTACAAAAAGAAATGCTACCTCGTCAGTTCAACCACAAATTTACATCTACCATTGGACACCTATTTTGAAATTCAATATCAATTTGAGCCACATGGGATAGATATCCTCTTCATATTGCAAATCTATGCCCACAATCCACATTTACCATTATAGATGCTCCAACATGTCTTTGGTTTGTTTGGGAGGGATCCCAACTGCAGTTGCTCTTTGTACATATTAGCATTAATAAATTAATAGATTAAAATTATAGTCGTGTTTAAAGGGCATCCAATTTCTTACTACTAAAGGTAACATTTCATTAATTTAAGATAGATATTTTATTTGAATTAAGTTGCGTCCTATACAATATTAAAATGCTTAATTAGGAACTTTGGTTAATAATTGGATAATTTTTTATTTTCAGCTTTGACAAAAAATATTAATATTTTCATAATAAAAATGGATTTTGGAAGGAGTAATCAATATGAACTTCAACGAAGGAAATGATAAGTTTGAATATTCCGCATAACAGAGTAATAATGAATGGTGAAATCGATCCTGTCAATTTTATATTGGGGCCACCCATAGACACAGACGCGAGCCTATAGATCTCCGCTAATACCGATATCGTCTCCAACTTAATCACCTCCTACGCATAGGTTTGAGGTTCTCATCTTAAAATGCATCGGTATTGTTTAGGGAAACATGCATACTAATTATGTATTTTTTTTATGAAGTTACACTTAATCATTGTGGGACTATATTTCGGTCCACACACAGGTCCTTAGAAAAGAAAAAAGCAATGGTGAATTCCATGTGGTTTTACATATCGAACCAAAGACTTGATAAATTAACAGTGACAAATTAAATTGACCATGCATATATAGTTCAAGCCCAATGCATGTATGATTCAATTATTAAGATCCAATCCGTGCTACAAAACAGCTTTGAAAAGATAAAGAAATGGTGGCCTTTAATTGTGCAACAAATGATTGTGCAACAAATTCCAAACCTTTCGGTTCTCTTTTGTGTACGGTTGCTTTAGTTGGACTAGTAGAGTTGTTAATTAATGGTGCCTTTAATTGTAGAACTAGTACAGTTGTTGATGCATGGTGTTGTTATTAACACTGCTTTAAACAACTAAAGTAGATTTCAAAGGGATTTTGAAAAGCTACTTCGTTTCCTTAGAGCCGAAGGAGTTCAATTAAGCTCATGTGATTATATATAAACTATAAATACACAACTCTTCTTAGTGTCTATTTTATTACTAGTGCAGTTATATATGATGAAGAGTCTTAAGGAGAGAAGTGAAGATATGAAGCAACTGCTTAAAGACCTTAAGAAGATGATCAAGCAAGGATGGCACAAGGCCAAGGGCATTGGGAAGAAGAAGGAAGAAGAGATCCACTTGGGCTACCGACGAACCATGTTTTGACGAACAACATTTCCATTTTTCGCATCTATATATCAACGATAATCGAGCAGTATATTTAGTACTGATGAGTATTTTTTTTTTTCTCTACAAGTCTTATTTAATTTTGTCTTCCTATGTATGTACGTAGTACTACATATCTGCATATTGTTGATATATTTCATGACGATTTAATATGATGAGATTAAGAACATTTATTCACTAGTATTAAGAGTACAATATTAAAGTTAAACTTAATTTGCAATACATGGTACAAGTTAATAATAAAATCAATTGACAGTACCATTATTGGAGTTGGAGCAGCAGCTATGCTCACATTTCTACATATGTTGTCAAACTCGTCGTAGAATGTCACCCACATTTTCTTCTAGTTGGTCGTCTTCCTTGCCATCGAGGTCGATGCACTTGTACCACTTTGCGCAAATCAAGTAGACAATGAAATCGACAGCGGTGAGTCCAGCAATGAGAAAGTAGAATCTGTCCATGTGCCCCAAGTTCAAGTCCCCTGGTATCCAACCAGGGCTATTACCTTTTGTTGTGATTCTCATCACCATGTTAACAAGTAGGCTACTGACATAGTTTCCTAGCGATATCGAAGCCATACAAAGCGAGCTTCCAAAGCTTTTCAATCCGTCCGGGGCTTGGTCGTGGAAGAACTCCAACTGACCAACATACATGAACACCTCTGAGGCTCCAACCAATGCATACTGTGGTGTTTGCCAAAATATGCTTAGACAACTATTATCGGTTCCGGGGACAACCCTTTGGAGTCTTTGGATCTCAGTAATCCCTGCAGCCAACATAGCTAGCATTCCTAATACAAGCCCGACGCCCATTCGTTGAAGCTCCGAGAGCCCCTTCGGATTGCCCGTTAATCTTCCACCAATAATAGGCACTAGGACTTGCCTATAAATGAAGGTGAATATAAGAACACTGACAACATCGAAAGCAGACATGCTCGCCGCAGGGATTTCGAAGTTCCCTATATTAGTTTTCATCACATTGCCTTGCTCTACAAAGAGCGAAGCCATTTGAGTGAACACGACAGAGTAGATAATAGTGCATAACCAAATAGGTAGCATCTTTAGTACTGATTTCACTTCTTCCACTTGTGTTACAGTGCAAAGTCTCCATGGATTTCTTGTGTTGTGTACACTCATCATGTCCTTCTCAGTTATTGTTGCTGCCTTGTCCAAGAATCTACAAAAACATAAGTTTCATTTTTTTTTTTACAATTCAACAAAGTCATAACAAATCAAAATTTAAAAGTGAATGTACTGTTGTACATCAATGTACATTAATTCAATTACCTAAACTCATAACTATGTATGATCTTCCTACTTCCTATAATCGCGGATTCCGAACCTTCAAACTCAAATAACTTGTCTCCATCATCAGGGACTTTAACTCTCCATTTCCTAATCGCCGCAACGACTACTTGAACAACGCGTCTCAAGGGGTTCCCACAAGGTTTAAGATGCCTGTATCGCGGCGTCCCCAACCAAAACAGAACAAGGGCCACTACTGCAGAACACATTGATGCTAAGAAACCAATTGTCCAATGTCCTAGATTTTCAAAGTACACTAAAATAGTGTTGGAGAACAAAGAACCAGCATTCAGGGCAAAGTAGAAATAGCAAAAGAACACTGCCTTTGCATGCTTGTGCCGATCGGAATCCTTGTCGTTAAACTGATCCGCCCCGAATGTCGCTATCGTTGGCTGGTATCCTCCATACCCGAACGCCACGAGATATATCGATAAGTAGAACAACGCGATGCCGAATGAAGACGTAGGCAAGCATACTATCTCCCCATCTCCACACCCTACTGGTTTGATCAAAAACAGCCATGATGAAACTGATATCAACACTAATCCCTGTTGACATGACACAAAAAAAAAAAAAAAAAAAAAAAAAATGTTACAACTCATACATTATATATGTCACATGTCACATAAAACTAAAACTAGATGAACAAATTATTCGTCGAACGGTTCATCAATTACCACGACGAAGATCAGTTGGAAAATCATGGACGTTAAGTATCTCCCCCAGTAAGAGTCGCTAAGGAATGCACCAACCAACGAAAACAAGTACACCGTCCCCGTCCACATACTAACGCTGTTCGCGGCATCGGCATTGTCTTGTCCGAGGACCCTTGTGAGGAACAACACCAAGTTCACTCCCACCCCAAAGAATGCCAGTGTTGCTAAGCCTTGGTTCACTGCAAAACCATCAAAAAATAAAATAAAAAATGTGACAACATGTATGATCATGTGTACAAATAATGTCACATAATTTTTAGTACAAGTTTGGTGTATTATTATTAAATTGTTGTTACCCAAAATGAGAATGGCTGATCTCCACCCTCCAAAACTCCCTTTTTTTGTTGCAGTACTGTTTGGCTTGATTTCTGTAGTAGAAGAAACCATCTTCTCTGTTCATTCTCAGATCAAAAACACACAAAACGAAAAAACTATGTTCAGTTCTGACTCCCCAAACAGAACTCAAGTTAATTTATTTACACCACTACTTATCAGATTCAGTTATCAGTTATCAAATATCGAAGTGCTCTTTTCTTCCACGTGACAAATAGGTTCTTTGAGGCAGGCACGTGTCTAAAACAGTTTCAATGTGATAGATGAATCACAGCCGGTGATATTTTGATCCAAAGGTGCAGGATGTAAAGTTGTAAAACTTTAATAAGCTTCTGGAGTGTAGTATCAGAAATGGTTTCACGACTGAAACTTCAAAAGTGAAAAGTTTGATAACTAATAAGGAACTGTCTCCGCCACGTGGCATTCATGCAATGATCTGAAATCAACCTATCGATCTAAACCGTTCGATTGTGATTACAAACAAAAAAAATATTGAATAATATATTTTCTTGAGGCTTAATGATTTAATTGAATGTAAGAAAAAATTATTTAGTTTTACTTAAGATTGTGAAAACCGACTTCCAAACAATCCGATTGTAATAATACTGAGACAAACAATAATAATCTGATTGTACTAATATTAAAACGGGTGTTTATTCTCTTAACAAACACGTGAAACATAACCAATCAATTGTGATTTCTTTTTTATGAAAAAAATAAATAAAAATCAAACACCTAAAACTCGACAATTCTAAGGTAGGAAAAGAGGAAAAAAAATAAAAATGAACTTATACCTTGGAGGGACAAAAACAATGATAGTGCTTATAGAAAGTAGCATAAACTGACATATGATGCACCATCGGCAGTAATGGATATATATAGAATGCAAGAGGAGAGGAGATTGCATATGTTAAAAGTGTTTGTGAAGTATATACTAAATTGGTGGATGAGAAAGAAGGGATGCACGTGGTTGAGTTTGTGAGGAGGATCTCTACCACCACCACAACTTGGTCATGGTAATGGCTTCAACAGTGAACTCCATAGTCATGAACTCTAGATAGTTCACCAATAATGATGTCATTCATTTAGTTGTTTCGTTTGTCTTTTTCTTTTCTTGTTTTCTCTTAGAAAAGGACTTGTCTTTAGAGCACATTTTGTTTGATCTCGAATGATCCTTAGATGACGAAATAATTGATGTAAATTATAAGCAATTTAATCATCTTAATTTCTCTATATCTATCTTTTTATATTTTGAATAAAACTAAGAAAGGATGAGAATTCAAAATCTGTAGCTTTTCTAATAAATAGTTATACGGGAAATATCAGAATGACACCTCTGACAGTACAACATAATTATGTGCACCCTCAGATCGATCGGTCGTCTATACTTATCTCGAGATGTGAGTTTATACATTATGAGGTGTATATAAAATGATAATCACGTAAGTCGTCTGTCAAATGTGTTATTTTATAATTTCTCAAATTATAATCCTTGTATGACGAAAATTATAGATTTGTTAGCAAAAATATTAATTCGAAATCCTTCACCGAGTGACTTAATTAGTTAGTGTTAGGAAAGCGTGCAAAGTCTCAAATGCTGTTGATTTGAGTTGATTGTTGCTTAGATTAGAGTAGTCATGTGTTTGTATTAAGCCAAAAAAAAATCGTACTAATTTTTATTTTATTTTTTATTTTATTTTTTTTGTAAAAAAAAGGTACTAAGTTATAGTGGATGCCTCCAAAAAATAAAAAATAAAGTGAACGATAGGGACAATAAAAGGTCCACGTTGCACAGTTGGTAAGATGACTTATCAAAGGCAGTACCGTTCATTTCAAGTGTTCTTATCGTGGATGCATGGATATAAGCTGTCTCCCACTCACGCATCATCACCATATGTACATACCCACACTTGGGCAAAATAATTTTTTGATAGGACACTTGTCAAAATAATAAAGGCAAAATCAATATTTTGGTCCCTGAACTTTGAAGGTTTTACACTTTTGATCCCTCAACTTTGAAAACAACACATTTGGTCCCTCAACTTTTCATATAGTGTAAATTAAGTCATTTTGTTAGTCAAATCATCGTTATTGATGATGCGTGGCGAAAATCAATCACCACATGACGCCACATGACAATCTATTTCATCTGAACAATCGGTTCAATGAACCAACCAATCTCTTCTCTCACTCTGCGTTCTCTCTTCTTCTCTTTCTCTCTGCGTTCTCTCTCTTATATTTTCTCTCTCTCTCTCTGCGTTTTCTCTCCTCCTTTCTGTGCACATCTCTCCCGCTCTCCGTCGCGCCTCGCTCACGCCCTCTGCCTTGCGAGCGAGCGCGAGCGAATTGAAGAGTTCAACAAGGCTGGTTTCTTTCGTATATCTCTCGCTCTCTCTCTCTCTCTCCCTCTCTCTTTACTGAAATTGAAGATTGAAGCCGTGACTGCCGGTGGCTTAGGTGAGTTTTAAATTTCGATTTTTGGTTTTAAGGACTGATTTTTGGTATATGGATTCGAAATCGAATTGGGAGAAGTTGCTGTTGTTGGTTTTGTTTGTGATTGAATTGAGGGACAGAGAGGATGATGTTTGATTCAAAATCGAAGAAAAAAATAGTGACGAAAATCGAAACTGAAAGGAACCGTGAGGGAGTGAGGGAGAAGGTGAGGAAGGAAGAAGAGGGGAGGGAAGAGACGATGGGGGAGGGGGAAACCCATGGGTTCCTTGCCCGAATCCTTGCCAAAACCCCATTGATTCAATACATTTAAAAAAAAACAGAGAACTTCTATTCATCGCGAGCGAGCGCGAGCGAATTGAAGAGTTCAACAAGGCTCGCTCGCGAGGCAGAGGGCGTGAGCGAGCCGCGACGGAGAGCGGGAGAGATGTGCACAGAAAGGAGGAGAGAAAACGCAGAGAGAGAGAAAAAGATAAGAGAGAGAACGCAGAGAGAAAGAGAAGAAGAGAGAACGCAGAGTGAGAGAAGAGATTGGTTGGTTCAACTGTTCAGATGAAATGGATTGTCATGTGGCGCCATGTGGTGATTGACTTTCGCCACGTCATCAATAACGATGACTGGACTAACAAAATGACTTAATTTACACTGTATGAAAAGTTGAGGAACCAAATGTGTTGTTTTCAAAGCTGAGGGACCAAAAGTGTAAAACCTTCAAAGTTCGGGGACCAAAAGATTGATTTTGCCAATAATAAACGACATATTCTCTCGTTGCCATAAACCACCTTTCTTATTTTATTTTCTTCTGCTGGTTAGGAGGAGGAACCTATTGCCAAAGCATCTACAGTAGACTTGAACATGAGCTCGAGTATAGCCCGATCCACTTAAGCGAGTGAACAAATATATAACTCGGCTTGAACAACCTTTTCAAATAAAAGTTTGGCCTGAGGTCGAGTCAAGTTATGCCCACTTTTAAAATGGATTGGATTGGGCCATTTTAAAAGGTCCAAGCCGGCTTAGGCTTAGCCCGAATATAAATTTATAATATTAATATATTTTAAAATAATTAGTTTTGTGTTAAAGGTTTCAACTTAGGACCTAATGTACATATTAAGTGATGCTTGTCATTTGAGGCTTTTGAGCTACTCCCTGTTTGTTTTTTGTTTTTTTTTTTTTTTTTGCACAATACGTGAATATATTATATACATAAAGAAACACATGTAGTGTCAAAAGAGTCCATAAAAATTTATTCAACAAATAAATATTAAAATATTTTATATATGGGCTTGAGAGGTCGGGTTTGAGCTTTTCATTTTTTATATAGGCTAAGCTTGTGCCTATGTATAGGCCAAACTGGCCAGTATACATACAGTGGGCCAAGCTTATGCTAAGGTTCTTAGACCCAAGCCCGATTGGTTCCGGCTTATGAACATGTCTAATCTTTGGTGAGATGGACGAAATATTATTTGCCAAAAAATAAGGTTTAGAGAGGTTTAAAGAAGTTTACGAGACTCGAACGTGATACCTTAAAAGGGAATCGAATCCCTCTTACTACTCGAATCAATTGGTTGTTGATTTGTTGGTGCTTGTAAAGCTTTCACTCACTAGGAACTAGGAAGCTTGTCATTTTATCACATGCAGTTTTACAAGTGAGCTTGGACTTGTCCATGCCCAGTCCATTTAGGGTTATAAGGTGTCTTGCTTTGATCAATTGAACGCAGGCCCATTATGTTGATAATATACATGAGTCCCCAACTTTCAAGTTTCAAGCAAATAGTACCTACCCTTTCACTCCAAGGGTAAGGAACCGCATGCACTTAATCAAACATTAGTCATCAGTTTCTTCATTAGCATATTCCAACATCTTAAACAAATATAAAATATTTTTAATTATATACACCAATTACTTCTATTTTCCCGCAACAATGGCCTCCAATTAATGATAGTTGATTTAGATTGCAAACATTTGAAATTTATTAAGTAGAATCTCGAGTTTGAGTTTCGTAAATTGTTGCATGGAAACCTAATGCAACTATTGAAGATCGGACTAAAGACTAAAAGAAAACTCTAACAAGTACAAATGCAATTAAGTAATGAGCGATATGATGATTCTATTGATATTTCACGATACCGATTTCTCACAATACTTATAAGTTTGTTAGTGACCAATACAACTTGAGATGTTCTCGTTAAAGATGAGTCTTTTCATGTAACCATTTAATTACACATAAATGGTCGTGTGGGTGTAACACTTATTTTTATTTATTTTTTCATAAGAAAGTAATTTGCTCTCAGTAGGAATCGAATCCCTAACTTTTGAATTACACCCTTAACCACATATCTAATCATTGAGCTACTCACATGGTTAATGTGTAACACCTAATTTTGAAAACATTAACATTTCTCAACCAGGCGAGTTGGTTATTGTCGAGGTTACTTGTATAACCTCAATGGTAACTTGTGATTCTTTCTTATCAAGAAAAAAAAAAGTTTCATATGTGTAGGCGAGACCGTGTCAAACCAGCGGAGCAAAGATTTTTCTCAAATGACTCAAACTAGTAAACAACCACCCATCCAAAGTCCAAAGTCCAAAGACTCCAAACCAACCTCCGATGTTTTTCAAAAAATAAGGTGGCTTTAGTTTTTAATTCCCCAAATTATGGGGTTTACTTTAAAATTCCAAAATTAATGTATAACTCTTTTTGAAAATGAGCTATTGATGATGAAGTGACATGCATAGTTGGTGAGGTGGAAGACACTTGTATGGATCTATACAAAATTCTAAACTCTATAAATGACTCCTTTTGAAAATGAGCTATTTGTTCAACTCAAATATCGCACATCGAGGTGGAGAACCCATGCAAACGACACGTGCATATTGAGATGGACAACCCGCGTCACTCACGTATCTCGAGGTATACAACCCATTTGACAACACATGAAAACGCCACGCACGTATGTCGAGGTGGGCGAGCCATGCATATTCGTGCAAACCATTTAAACGTGATATCTCGAGGTGTGGACAACTCATGCAACCTTGCATTCGAGGCTTTCGTGAGCTACGTGGACATCTCACGTGTATGTCCACGTTTAGCGCTTTTTTGAGCTATTCTTGTATGTCTTTTCCACGTGAACATCCCACGTGGACACCCAATACTATTTACACGAATAGCGCATTTTTTTTTTTTTTTTTGCACAATACGTGAATATATTATATACATAAAGAAACACATGTAGTGTCAAAAGAGTCCATAAAAATTTATTCAACAAATAAATATTAAAATATTTTATATATGGGCTTGAGAGGTCGAGTTTGGGCTTTTTATTTTTTACATAAGCTAAGCTTGTGCCTATGTATAGGCCAATATATATACAGTGGACCAAGCTCATGCTAAGGTTCTTAGACTCAAGGCCCGATTGGGTCGGACTCATGAACATGTCTAATCTTTGGTGAGATGGACGAAATATTATTTGCCAAAAAATAAGGTTTAGAGAGGTTTAAAGAAGTTTACGAGACTCGAACGTGATACCTTAAAAGGGAATCGAATCCCTCTTACTACTCGAATCAATTGGTTGTTGATTTCTTGGTGCTTGTAAAGCTTTCACTCACTAGGAAGCTTGTCATTTTATCACATGCAGTTTTATAAGTGAGCTTGGACTTGTCCATGCCCAGTCCATTTAGGGTTATAAGGTGTCTTGCTTAGATCAATTGAACGCAGGCCCATTATGTTGATAATATACATGAGTCCCCAACTTTCAAGTTTCAAGCAAATAGTACCTACCCTTTCACTCCAGGGGTAAGGAACCGCATGCACTTAATCAAACATTAGTCATCAGTTTCTTCATTAGCATATTCCAACATCTTAAACAAATATAAAATATTTTTAATTATATACACCAATTACTTCTATTTTCCCCGCAACAATGGCCTCCAATTAATGATAGTTGATTTAGATTGCAAACATTTGATATTTATTAAGTAGAATCTCGAGTTTGAGTTTCGTAAATTGTTGCATGAAAACCTAATGCAACTATTGAAGATCGAACTAAAGACTAAAAGAAGAACTCTAACAAGTACAAATGCAATTCAGTAATGAGCGATATGATGATTCTATTGATATTTCACGATACCGATTTCTCACAATACTTATAATTTTGTTAGTGACCAATACAACTTGAGATGTTCTCGTTAAAGATGAGTCTTTTCATGTAACCATTTAAATTACACATAAATGGTCGTGTGGGTGTAACACTTATTTTTATTTATTTTTTCATAAGAAAGTAATTCGCTCCCAGTAAGAATCGAATCCTAACTTTTAAATTACACCCTTAACCCTATACCTAACCATTGAGCTACTCACATGGTTAATGTGTAACACTTTATTTTGAAAACATTAACATTTATCAACCAGACGAGTTGGTTATTGTCGAGGTTACTTGTATAACCTCAATGAGTAACTTGTGATTCTTTCTTCTCATTTACTATTATTTTTACTGTTAAACCCAAAACCCTAACTACTATCATTAACACTAATTAATCTTGATTAACAACCTGTTCGACATTTCCAAAGCTCGGACAAGCGGGATCGAACCTCGGTTTCATCGCTACTTCATATAAATTCAACAACAACTCAAGCCATTGAAGACTCCCCAAAACTCTGCTTTCATCGCCGCATCTGCCACGGCGATTTCGCTCGCTAACAGGTCAGATTTCGCCCAAATTTCGTCGATTCGTGTTGTTTCTCTTGTTCTTCGACAATGCGTCTCGATCTGGGTGACATTTCGGACCTAGATTTGCCCAATCTTGTTGTTTGAGTGGTTTTCGGAACAAATTAGGGGGAATTTTGGGTGATTTTGATGGGTTTTGTTTGGAATTGATGAAAAGATTGGATTTTTAGGGCTAAATGTGGTTGGAAAGGTTGGGTTTTGGTTTGGTTTTTGACATTTGGTTGTGCTCTTGAAGTTTCAGGTGATTTCCATTACAGGTTTTGGTTTAGTTTCAGTGATGTCTTGGACTAGAACAAATTAGGGGAAATGGGTGATTGTAGATGGGTTTTGTTTGAAATTGTGGAAAGTGAAGGAATTGATGAAAAGATTGAGTTTTTAGGGGTAATGTGGTTGAAAAGATTGAATTTTGTTTTAGTTTTTGACATTCGGTTGTGTTCTTGAAATTTGGTTGATTTTTCATTCCAGGGTTCAATTTAGTTTCTGGGGTTTCAGTGTAATCAAGATGGCGGCAGCAGCTGGTTCTGGATTGCAAATGGCGACGATGAGGCCCTGCATTTCTTCATCTTCTCGGAGAGTTTTCATGGGCAGTTCTTCAATTTTGGGATGTGAGAGCAGAGAGAATTCATGGGCTAAGCTCACCAGTTCTGCAAACATAGCATCACTGCAGCCTTTCTTCCGGAGTTTCAGTTCGACTCGGCCGGCATTTGACAAGGTCATGCCCAAGGCTATGGCCGAGTCGAGCGACAAGAGCTCCGGCCATGGTTTGCCTATTGATTTGAGAGGTTTGAATGCTCTCATCCAATTCGTCTATATGCATTTTTTGGTCTGTTATTGTTTAGAAATTGACTTGTAGGCAAAATGCGTGGATGAATTTGAAATTCTTTTGTGAACAAAGGAAAGTTCACTCCATTGTGTAGATAAAGTGCAATGTATATAACTAGCGCCCTCGCTACTGTTGTAGAGGATGTATCAGAACTAGTGAATTGGTGTTTACCATGTAGGGAACTAGGGTTCTTGAGGAGAATTTTGGTTAAGTATTTTGGTGTTCACCAACATTATAGGAAAGGATGATCTTGGTGTTTAAGGAAATATGTCCGATCCATTAATGTGCTACAATTCAATGTGTAGTATATGTAATTGGTAAGTCATGTAAATTTCTTCTGTTTGCTATATTAAAACTACTGTGCAATTCAACTGACAAAGTATGTGAATGGGCGTCTTGGTTGCTTATTGTCCTACCACTGAACCAACTATTCTATGGATCACATGTATGAGACTACGAGTTGGTTAGAAACTTAGAATTCATGAGTTTCATGACACCAATTGATGAACATGCTAAACGATGGTTGCTATCATGTTTGGATCTCTCAAACCATTCGAATAATATGCAGATCTTGCTTGCAGGTAAGAGGGCATTCATTGCTGGGATTGCCGATGACAATGGGTATGGTTGGGCAATTGCAAAATCTTTGGCTGCTGCAGGTGCCGAAATCCTTGTTGGCACATGGGTCCCTGTATGTAAATTGGCTACCCTCTACAGTTACATTATTTTTGAATTTCCTGAAATGACCGCACAATCGTTTGGTGCCTGTTCTTTTCACACAATCTTGTTTCCTTCTTCAGGCTCTAAACATCTTTGAGACTAGTTTGCGTCGTGGAAAGTTCGACGAGTCGCGTGTGTAAGAACCTTTGTCTGTCGGTTGTTACACTAGTTGTTTAATTTCTGTGAAACTCTCTTTGTTGAATACTTCAACCCTTTGCAGGTTGCCAGATGGTTCTCTGATGGAAATCACCAAGGTTTATCCACTGGATGCTGTTTATGACAGCCTTGAGGATGTGCCCGAAGATGTAATTATATGATTAGCAGTTTTCATAATCTTTACAAAAAGTAACAAGTAGAATTGATTATTTAAACTTGTGCAACACGCTGATTTGCAGGTAAAAAATAACAAGCGTTATGCTGGTTCATCGAATTGGACTGTTAAGGTATTGCATTATAGGCTTCTGTCTTTCCTCATCTGTACTGCATGTGTACTTTGTGTGTTCAAACTACACATGGCATGCGCAAATCATGACTTTAAATTTTTATCTTTTTTCCTGTTGTGTTGCTATTGCATGATCGTAATCCTTCATACTTAAAATATCTTTCTATCATACTTGCGCCATCAGTGTTGACCTTTTTATTGCCAAGTTTCCACTGACTTCAAATGATTATTCTTTCATCGGACAATTATGATAATTGAGACATGCAAACGTAAAGCTAGATTATCTGGGAAATTGTAGCGAATTTCCAATATCTCAAAGTCACAGAAAGCATCATCACTAGTTTTTGCTATTAGCATTTTTGATAGAAGATTCAAAATGATTGTGAATTCAACTTTTGTTCTCAGTTTTGCAGGTTGAGTGGTCATGGCAGTATAATGTGATTAATAACTAATGTTTTGTGTTTGATTTGATTTTCTCCTAGGAAGTGGCTGAAACAGTGAAACAAGACTTTGGAACCATTGACATCCTTGTCCATTCACTTGCTAATGGGCCAGAGGTATTGCTTGACACATTGGCTTTGTTTTCTCATTAAACATTTGCGTTGAGTGAACTATCATGCATCTTTTCTACAGGTTAGTAAACCTCTGCTGGAGACATCTAGGAATGGGTACCTTGCAGCGGTCTCTGCATCGAGCTACTCTTACGTTTCTCTGCTCAAGCATTTCATTCCGATAATGAACCCAGGCATGCTTGTTGCCAGAAAAAAATACTGTTGATTGTATATTTTATTTAGATCGCATATGAATTATTCTAACTTGAATTCGCGTATGACACAGGTGGCTCGTCACTTTCCCTAACTTATATTGCTTCCGAAAGAATCATCCCTGGGTATGATCCTTCATACTCAATCATTGTTCTCCCATCATAAGCCGACTGTTTCTTATGAGGCTCGAATTAAATTAACTTTTTCAACTTGCAGATATGGCGGTGGCATGAGTTCAGCTAAAGCTGCTTTGGAAAGCGATACACGAGTAAGTTTCTCATCCAAGCTGTCCAAATAAGATAGATGTACCTGTGACTCTTTTTTTAAAATACTTGCTAACTTTACTGCAAAAGAACTAACCAATTCTTCTGCTTGACGCAGGTGCTTGCTTTTGAAGCCGGAAGGCAGCATAAAATTAGAGTTAATACAATATCTGCGGGTATGCCTCCATCTAATCATTTATTTCATTTTACTCTTTTGTTCTGTTTGGAGAAACCTTGTGTCCTTTCAATCGATCACATTTTGGCTGAAGCATGAGGTGAACTTGATTTTTCTGCAATTTATTAGCTACTACACATGATCTATTAAGAGTTTCTGCACTACTTCCTCGGCCACTTTCCCTTCTATTTCTATTTTCTAGCTACTGATTCAGTTTATAGATGCATCCTTTTATACATTCTCTGACAAAAAAATGTTAAACTTCCTTAGGACCACTTAGAAGCCGTGCAGCGAAAGCCATTGGGTTTATCGACACAATGATTGAGTACTCAATTGCCAATGCACCATTACAGAAGGAACTATCTGCAGGTGAGTCATTGATAAAATAATTTGAACGACTGCTATTTCTGGTTTCTCTTCTCATTGTTTGCCTGGTGATCTACATTCAAAGTCTTACCTAGTTCTGAAATAAATCTGGCAGATGAGGTAGGAAACGCCGCCGCCTTCTTGGCATCTCCCTTGGCTTCAGCCATCACTGGAGCTGTCATTTACGTAGACAATGGTCTGAATGCGATGGGTGTAGGCGTCGACAGCCCTATATTCAAGGACCTCAACATCCCAAAAGATACCAAGAGCTAGAGGCGCGGCAACGCTTATTAAGAATGCAGTCTCATCTAGGATTTTTCCTCCAGCTACATGTCAGTTCAAGGGTCTCCCCATTTTTAATCGAGTGCTTCAATCTCTTTTTTGTAGGAATCTTTAGTTATTTATAATTAGACAATGGTTTCACATTTTCTCTACCTGTGCACTTTTCTGTTATGCCTGTGGAACAATCACTGCTTGAATTAAAATGAATGAAAATGAATGAAAACTTGCGTAAAAGTAAAAACTAGATCATTTATAGCTAAACTCATTGATATTAACTGCACAAAACATCATGACTTTAGCTTACTTTTTTAAGAACAAAAGCATCTAATAGTATGAAAACAGCACCCAAGAGAGGAGCACCCTTGTATGCATCAAAATAAATCTCACAAATTGAGTTCGATAGTCAGAACTAGACTAACTACAACTATATTACAAAACTTGGGATCTATAATCCATATATACATTAACAAAATAAGGCATAGGGTTCTGGCGCGTCCCAGAACTAAGCATGGAGTTTTCGCTTGCCCTTTCGAATTGCAGCGGCTTGAGAAGCTGCACTCTCAGTTTCTGGTGAGTCTTCCACCACTTGCTCTTGCAAGACCAAGCCTCGGTTTCGAGTCAATTTTCGTATAGGTGTTGTTGGGGCTGCAGTCTGTTCTGGAGTCTTCTCTGGGGAACTAGTTGGTGACTCATTTACATCTTCTCGCATACGATGAGGCATCAACACATCGTCGCTTTGAAACATATCAACCATTGTCTGTGACATTTGTATTATCAACATCATTAAAATGCATTGTCAAAGAAGAGAATTTAAGTAGAACTATAATTGAATTGCAGAAGTGATGTCAAACTGAAGAACATTAACCATAATTATTATGTACAAAACCCAAATTAAATATACCAATACAAATTTAGAAAACATACCTTCCAATCTTTATAATCAAGTCTGAAGACAAAATGCCTGTAAGATACTTCTCCTGAGAGCACAGAACTGGAGGCAGGAGCATTCTTCGGAACTACAAATAAAAGTACAAAAACAATGAGAAAAAGATGGGAAACAAAACCACCATTTAAAAGTAGTTGATTGTTATGGTTCTTACAAACTAGATGATGCCCATTGTCGTCCACAGTTATTTCGACACGCCCATCTTTGACAAGAAATGACATAGCAAATAGATTCTCCACCGTCTGAGCAAAGGAGTTCCTATTCAATATCAGATGTTCAAGCCTTGCACTCCTTTTCTTCTTCAATATATTAAACATGGTTGCCATATTCTTGTCTGTATCAGTTTTATCATCAGAGTTATTGTTATTGAGCTGCAAGAAAAAACATAAGAAATATAAAATACAGAAAAGACAGATTGTAATGAAATTAATAACTTGGAAGGAACAACAACCAAGCCTCAATTCCAAAATTAGTCGGGGTTAGCAACATGGATCCTACATCTCTATTTGATAACAGCCGAGTGAAGTTGATAATCTTTTAACATATTGTGTAGCAAAAGATAACTTCAATTATTACAAACAAAATTACTTCATTGATCAAAACAGTTAGATTTTGGCAATAAATGCTATGAGAAATGCAAACTCACTTCTTCAGGATGAGCACTTTCTGTTGGCCTCACACGCTTATGCCGAACAACAGCCTTACGCTGTTTCAGTTCAGTATCCATGGGTCCAAGCCTATATAAAAAAGTGAACAAAAAGATTAGAAAAGAAGACCCATTATAGAATAACTCAAACAAAAAGACAACCTTCATATATTCACAAAAATAAGATAAAAACTTACATAGTACAGCATCCAGGGACTCTATTGAAAATGTGAGAAACAGATAAACCAATGCTTTTCCAATCCATTGACACACTTGATTCTGTTGTGCTTGAGCCTCCATTTGTTTGTCCAAAACTTCGAAGCAGAGATGTCACCAAGTCTGAAGGAGTAACTCCCTCGTTGCCATGCGACCTGACAGACGTTACCAAGGTGTTGGCTATGTCCAGAAGAGCCTCTGCGTCAGCAACTTGTTCCCTCGGCTTCTGAACTACAATTCTCAAAAGCCCAAGATAAGAATCATCAATTCCATGTTCATAGTCATGAGATAAATCAAATTCAACAAGCTTAGGCTACATGTATGTATAATGATTAGAAAATTAGGCACGCTCGTAGTTCCAACATGACACATAACCTAAACTTTTTTTTGGTTTCCCGCATGGTTTCCTGAGCCAACTGCACCAACTAATCCACGCTGGGTCCTGTCAGGCCCCATATAGGGGTAGCCCTCCCAACCCAATTTTTTCCACCTACGAGACTCAAACTCAAAAACTCGCTTAAGGGGAACATAGTCCCTTATCACTCGAACCAACTGATTGTTGGTACACATACCCTTAATTTTACAAACAAAACCAAACTAGTATTGATTGGATAATCCTATCTACCTATAAACACGGCTTCGCAATTCATCAGAAATCAAGCTATGAAAGCTCTCTTATACATACCTAGTTGATGCAAATTCTCCACCTCGCTGATGATCGACGTGAACTTATCGGAATCCACCCGCGACAAATCCTCTTTTTCATCTAAAAAAAAAAAAAAAAATAAATCAAACCAACAAACACAAATAAGATACATAAAGAAATAAGAAACTCAAGCACCAAAACCTAAAAAAAATCCAAACTTTCACACACCATTGATCAAGTTCTTCATGGCGAGGTACTTGGACCGAAGAGCCCTCCTCTCCATCACGCCCTGGCCCTGCTCGCTCTCCTCCACGGGCCTCTGAGCAGCGCCAGCGCCATTACTGCTCTCCCCGCGACGGCCGCGGCCGCTCCTCTCTCGCTTCACAATTCTGGGCTCTCCCGGCGCTACGGACCCTCGATTGCTCTGCTGCTCCGGTTCCTTCTTCACCACCACTCTCCCCATGACTCAATCAATCGATCGACCGAACAAAACCCTAGATTAAACCGAATCGGCCAACGAAACCCTAACCCTAGTAGACAGGGACGCCCCCAATTGAAAAAGGGGAAATTTTGTGTTGGTGTTTAAATGCGAGGACGGTTCGAATTCGATGGTTTGGATTCCCTCTCCCGCGCTTTTGAAATTTGGGGGAATTTCAAACGGTTTTTCCACAACTCCCTCGCTTTCTCTCTCTCTCGATCGACTCTATATATATTATATATAATATAATGTGGTGAGCTCCCAAATGTTTCCGAGAATATGGGGGAAGGGCAAGCACTTGTTAGTCAGTGGTTTTTGAAAAAAATACTATTTTGAACCACTATAGCCTCGTCAAAAAATTCAATGCGACGATCAAGAGTCACAATCAGGCGCGTATCTAAATGCCGTGTCAAAAGCGCGTCAAAGTAGCAAGACTTCATATTTAATTCTTTGACGTGTGCGCATCTTGAGATGTATTGTGATGACAAGTGCGTATATATGTACTAGGGCGTTGTGCACTCACTTTTTTCCTTGTAATTTATATTATATTTTTTGTAAATCAGTAGTATAATTTGCTTTAAAATACTTTTTGAAAAAAATTTATGAAAAAATGAATCGATTTTTTATTGAGCTGGGGAAAGGATGAGATAATGAATGCCAAAAAAATAAATAGTAAATGAATAGTATTGATTTTTTTAGTAAATAGTAAATAAATAATGTATATCTCAAATTTTCGTTTTTTTTTTTTAATTTAAACCACATGGTATCCGAAATATCTAACTACATCGAATTCGTCTCGAGTCGTGCACCACATAAGCTGAAAGAACTCTCAACGTTAATATCCTTATTCTCATAATTCAAACTCGAGTCACTAGGTTATTGACAAGAACTCGCTTTAATTGTCCCAACCTACCATTAGTTACGTTGTTATCAGTCTTCTTAAGCTCGATCCATTCTCATGGGCTTCATAGGCCGGGGAAAGCCCCGAGCTCATGAACAGGTCTAACCACAAATAAACCACCGCGCCAAACAAACCCTTGGCGGCAAATTAAGAGCAGCAGCCAGCTCTGCTTTCCCGCCAAATCGACGCCATGGCCGCCGGACACGCGACGAGCACCAAATTGGAGAGAAAACAATCTCTTTATCAATCCCTGGTACTCTCTCTCTTCTTCTTCTTCTTCGATGGTTTTTTTTTTTTTAGGGGGGTTTCGTTTTGGCGGGTAATTCGTAATGGTTTTTGATTTGGCGTTGTGGTTTTGGCGGGAAGGACGAGAGGTTCGCGATTCAGAAGGAGAAGTACGGTGGGCAGCAGTACAGTCAGATCTACTTCGCTCGCCTCCACTACATGCGATCCGTTCTCTACTCTCTCATCCCCAATTGGAAACCCCAAGTGCCCGGTTTGCTTCTGCCCTAATTTCTCAATTACATTCTTGCCCTCTTACGCTTTAATGTCGAATGTCGAATGCGTTTTGTGATCGGTTACGGCGAATCCTTCGAAGGGGACTGAAATATGTTTCCAGCAGAAGGTTTGGTTGAATTAGGGCAAAATGTTATCGGTATACTTAATGTGGAAAAAATTAAAATTTCTTCATAACTAGTTTATTAGGCTGAATCAATGCGAGTTTGAGCGAATTGGCAATTTGGCCGCCTTTAAAAATGTTTGCTTTTGCGCCCGATGGATGTGGTGTGGTGGTGGAGTGGCAATGGTGCTAATTCTACTGACTGAGGCAAAGGTCTAGAGTTCGAGTCAAGGTAGCTTAATTATTTCCTTGAGTTGTCTCTCAGACTATGGGGTTCTCAAAAAAAAAAAAAAAAATGTTTGCTTTTCGCTTTTCCGTAGTTAATATTGGTGCTTCGTTGCGTGAATTTGATGAGTTTCGAGCTTTTCGTGGTTTATTTATTATATAGTGGTTTAGGGGGTTCATTTTTATTAGGATTTTGTTTGCAGTTTGTACTGTTTTGGGGCTTGAAAAGGGCAAGGAATGCATCATTGTTGGGACTATTTACAAGCACATGAAACTCAAGCCATGTGTTCTTGACGAGTACTCTAAAGAGGTAATAGTGAGGAAATGTCACATTGGCATACTAGTCTCCTTGTCTTTTTCTTAAAAGAAATAATAATAATAATAATAAACACGCGGAGATTGCATTTCCTGTTTACTGAATCATCTTTTGATTGCAGAGGTCTGCAGTTCCAATTGTGAAACCTCATAATTTTATGCATCCTGATGACCACCTTGTTTTGGAAGATGAGAGTGGGAGAGTTAAGCTAAGTGGGGATGTGTTTTCCCCGTCAACATTTGTAACTGGTACGCGTTTTCATTTGTTTGACTTTTTAATGTGACATGTAATCAATGGTTAGTTTAGTCGAGCAAGCTGATAGATACACAGTAAGAGCATGAAACCTTGGTTTCTTTTCTTTTTTTTTTTTTCAAAAAAATAAAATAAAAATCTGGCACAGGCTGGAAAGAAAACCTCTTCCATATGCATCTAGGGGAGCTAGGTAGTTTAGTCACTATTTATTTCCCGGTGAAAGCCCAGTAGAAACCTGTATTCAGACGATGGTATCTTGTAATACTGCCAAATCTATTGTATATTTTATTAGCTGGCAATACATTTGATTGTATTATCAATAGCCAACTGAATGCAGCTTGAGTTTAGCAACTAAATAAAATAAAAAAACTGCCTTCTTCATTTCCTATTCCGTAGTTGGCACTTTGCAGGAAGATTTTTGACTGTCTATTTATTTACAGGAATTGTAGTGGCTCTTCATGGAAAGGAAACTGACGCTGGTGATTTTTTGGTTCTTGATATTCTTGAAGCTGGTCTGGCCCCTCAAATTGAGTTTTCTCTTGATTCAAGTAATGCTTAGCTATAAAACTCTGCCATAATTTCTGTTATAATCTTATTTCTTAGAAAAATATTTATGACTAGATCCTTATATCAGGAGACTCAGGCATATGCTATGAAAAAAAAATGCTTTGAGGCATTATTTGCATCCATATTTTTATACTGCAGTACTTAACCGCGTCTCTTAGGGTTAAGATTACCCATTTGCGTCAAACGATCATTTTTTTCCTCCAACTCTTGGATCCATTTTTTAGTTACTTTCAGATATATTTGATCATATTGTAGAAAACCCTTGGAATTGTAAACGGTATTGAGCAATCCCGAGCCAAGAGATTGTGCGTGTCTCATTTATTTACTTATATCCGCTTGATTTCTTCTCAGGAGAAGAAAAATATGTAGTTTTTGTGTCGGGACTGAGTGTTGGAGGCAGCAGCTCTAATCCTCTCCACTTCCAGCTTTTGGTCGACCATATTACGGGCATTTAGGAGATGAGAAGGTGATACCGACATTATTTTCTTTTTTACACATGCTATATTTCTGCTCGTTACTTTCAAACCCTATTGCTAATGAGGCTTAATTTATACAGGAGCAAGCTATTGCATCTCAAATAGTCCGTGTAGTTATTGCTGGTGATTCTGTTGAAATTCCACATGGGATTCTTAATGGACAGGTATTCTTGACTTACATGATGTCACTTCTTTTAAGGGCTTTAATTCTTGATAGAGTAGTATTAGAGGTTCTGCATGCTCATCAGGACAAACTTCTTTCAATTGTAGCATGATGACACTGATATATTTTAAAAATGTTATTACATTCACTTTTAATTTTAAACAGTGCATTTGGTTTTAGTTTTCCTAAAATGGTTACAATCGTGTAGAATATGTCAAGTGTTAACAAGAAGAATAATAATTGAGTTGATGCGTTTAAGTTGCATTTATTTTGTTTCGTTGCTAATGTTACGAGTGTTTTGGCAGAACTTGGGTACTAAGGAGTTGTCCAGGTTATCCGAGCCAACCAAAGAGCTTGATATCTTTATAACTCAGGTTATCTCATGCTGCAAGATTGAATAGTCTCTCTATTTGTTCATCGATTGCCTGTTTTATTTAGTTTCTCTGTCTGCAGCTTGCAGCAGCTGTACCATTGGATATCATGCCAGGGCCTAACGACCCTGCAAATTTCTCCTTGCCTCAACAGGTGATTCCTAATCTTTGAATTCATGCTACTTATCAGTTTCTGAAAAAGTATGTTTATGATCCTTAAAGTTGTAATTGCTTGTCTTTCAGCCTCTGCATCGATGCCTTTTTCCTGGGGCATCGACTTACAATACTTTCACATCATGTACAAACCCTCACTTATTTGAGCTTGACGGTGTCAGGTATGATAAATGGTTTGCTTCTCCTTTTCTTACGATAAGTTGAATAGAGATGTATTGATAAGATGTTGCTACTGGTCATTAGTTTCCTGGGAACATCAGGTCAAAATGTAGATGATCTTGAAAAGTACTCAGATGCTAAAGACAAACTCGAATTTATGGAAAGACAGTTAAGGTGGAGGCATATAGCGCCAACTGCACCTAACACACTTGGTAATCATCTCGTTATATATTGGCTTCTTTTCTTCCTTTTCCCTTAACCTACGTGCTGCTACGCGATTTTGTGCTGTTACTTTTTTGTTCACTCAGTAAGAAAGCTTCTTATTATCAGTACATATCTATAATTCTGCAGAGTGTTATCCCTTCACAGATAGGGATCCTTTCTTCATGGAGAGTTGTCCACATGTTTACTTCGTCGGTAACCAAAACAAATACGAAAGCCGTTTGTTGAAAGGTACTAAATTCCACCATAAGCAAAAAGTAAATATTTGCCCGTTAAATTTTCCTCTTGATCGAAAGATGGTGCATGAATGTTAATTCGATTTAGGATCTGAGGGCCAGATTGTAAGGCTCATCTGCATTCCCAAGTTTTGCAAGACAGGAGTTGCTGTCGCGGTAACTACTCCCACCTCATTTTACATTACTCAGAGACTAATAACTTGTTTAAATTTTGTCTTTGTTCCTTGGTTTAATTCATTTGTACCATGTGCAGCTAAACTTGAGGAACTTGGAATGTCATACTCTCAGTTTTTCGATAAACTTGGATATGTAATTTGTTAAATGCGAAGTCTCTGTTACCACCTCCATTGATACTTGGTAAGAATAGAAGATGAACTCATGGGTGAGGCCAAGACATTTGCAGGCGCCACACAAAATAGATTGCCATGTTAGCTATGATCACCTTGACTGTAATCGCTGCTTCCCGCCGGCTTTAGCTTTGATCTTCAACTGTGAAACACTCAGCCTTCTCCCCCAAAAAAGAGACTGATAGAGTTAGATGGTTCATCTTGTAATGTTGAGGCTCCCCTATTTATTGTTGAGTGAAGTTCTGTTGGTTATGTCTAATTTTTATGGTTTCTGCTTTTTCTATTTGGAATATGTAGATTTCTAACTTTTCTTTTACTTTTTAATCAATTTATTTTAATAACAGTGAATACAAAAGTAACACTTTTAGTGACTTTTTTTTTCTTTTCTTTTTGAATTCTCACGTGAAATATAATGTCAATCACGCTGTGCAAAGCACGCTTGATTATTGTTTTAATTTATTTAAAATTTAGATCTTGAAAAAAAAAATTGAATCCCTTGCTGTTCGGATCAATTTATCATTGGAAATGATTTAATAATTTTTAAAATAACAGTTTGAAAAAAAAAAAAAAAAAAAAAACCTACATTAGGACCATCGACCATTTCTTATTGGTCCACGTGTCTACACGGTCTCAAATCAACCACTCATTATATTCCATAAAAAGAAGTGTTCTTTCAAAAAATCAGATTTATAGAAACTCAAATTACAAGTCCAAACAGTCCACAAGTCAGGCATGGCCACTCTCTCAGCTTCATCTTCCATTGCCACTACCTTCATTTCAGGGCTCCATAGATCAAAACCCAAAACCCCCACAATCTCAGTTTCAAATTCATGCAAAAGGGTCCTTCAATCTGCCCTTTTAAGCTTCAGGTACACAGTTTTTCTTCTCTTTTAGAGTTCACAAATTGACCAAATGTTGTTTTTTTGTTGTATGAATTATCACTATTTGTGTTATGTCTAATCTGCCCAAATCAATAAATTTGAGATTTCAGATATGGGTGTGTTGGGAAATCACAATTGAGAGAACAAAGGGTGTTTAAGGTATTTGCCAATTCTACAAAAGGAGATGTCAATGGAGAGAATGAAGGAAGTGATGGTGGTCAAGGGCCTCCTTTGCTGACCATTTTGGCAGGTTTTTTGGTTTTCTTCTTTGTGTTGTGGGTTATAGGGTCTATTGTAATGTGGCTTGTTGGTCTTATTGTTAATGTGCCTCCATTGAAGTAGACAATCCAATGCAAGCTTTGTTTCCACTATTAATTTCATGTAGAGAAGCTACTATGTTGTGATCATTTGTAAAACATGCATGTTTTTCTAGGGTAGTTATATGGAAGTATTTAATTGTTACATAGCTATTCACCTTTTTCAAGTATGATTTTGTTTTTGGGTCTTGCGACCCTGGTATTCGGATTACTTTGACTACTCTGGGTTTGGGCACTGTCTGACACTTAATTATAGTGGGGAGCCTTTCCGTAGGTTCATGCACACGTCAGGATTAGAACTCTAGTCATGCTTAAGGGGCATTCAGTTCCTTACCACTGAACTCAACAATCATTGGTTTCGAGTGTGAGTTTGACTCATGGGCAATGCAGTTAAATTGGAAAGGCCTTGTAGGATTTTCTATTGGAAGGGTTTGGTAGTAAGTTATATTCCAGGGCACTCTTTAAGTTATTATGACAGCTTATTGTGGAAAATGAAAGATCAGTAGCACTTTAAAGTACATGAAATGATAAAACATTCTATGAACATATTTTTAACTAGTCGATCTCGCAGTCTGAATCGAAATAGATACAAAGTTACAAACCTTGAATGGTTATAAGCTTATAAGCAATGCAAGTATGCAACTTATTCCTCTTGCAGTCTATGGACCATCTCTGGAAATAATCTCTAGCAGCTGTTTCGCAGTCCAAGTTATCTCCGTAAGGCTTTGCAGAGGTCTCGAAATCTCTTCTGCAATCGTTGACAGTAGGATCCTGCATTCTGCAAGAGAAAGAAAAGATTATAATCTTTAGCTAATTCATAGACTATATTAGTATGGTAAGAAGACTGTTAAAAACTCAAATCTACTTTAAAATCTTGAAGCCAAATTCACTAACCTGAAATCTGACTGAAGTTGAGCAAAGTCATGCAGGCTATGACCCTGTGTTCTATCTGTCGGCCGTTCTCTAAAGTTTCTTTCAGGCAAGCGACGAGAGTTGAAAAAGCCGAAAGCTGAAACTCGGCATCTGACAGCAAAGCAAGTGCTTGGCTGATCCAAGCAACAGTGATCAAACATGTACTCATCAATCTTGAGTTCCTAGAGTTTAAGCATTTTGCAATGGTCTCCAAAAAGGATCTCTTCCCATTACCAAGCAACGACGCTGCCAGGTTCTTCCACCAGTCTTCTCTTGCCTTCTCTTCCTCCTAACATTATAAGCAAAGACTTTACGGTGCATATACAAGTTATAATGGTTGTTTTTGCTTGTACATTCATGCATCATGATTGATTTCGTAGAGCACTTCGATAGTTAAGGCTTTCGACCAACTTATTGGAACTGAATTGAAAGAAAGTGAAGAAACAAATATATGTTGGTGTTGAGGAAAGAGTATTGTTTACGTATTCAGGTAAAAGTTGATTGTTTAGAAATTCTTTGAAATTTGAAGAAGTTGGAGAGCTCAAACAGCAGAAGTCTTATCATCTTTCGACGAAAAGTATTGAGGAATTGTGAAATAGTTTAGCAATGACTTGCAACATGCACATAAGAGAGATTCTTGAAGTTTATGATTCTTACCACCTGGATGGTTTCATCAATTTGGCAGTTCTCTCCAGCATCACAAAACCCTGCTTGCCTCAGAAGCCAACCCTCTATCACCACTTCTCCCGAAAAAGAAAACTGCCCGCCCAAGATGAGAAGAGCTCCGCAACACTGTTCTCGAATCTTCTCATCATTTAAGCTGCATTCCAGTGCTACAGTTATGCTGTCAACAGCTTCCTCCCTGTATATGCTATATTTTCGAGGCTCGGCCTGCAAGTAATATCAGCAATGAGAATCCAGAAAGAGAAAAATCTGAATGACTATGACAGTCATTTAGAAGAGAGGCACGCCGTAAAACTCACTAGTAGGTCAAAGTGCAGCAGTAGAACAGCAACCAGGGGTCTTTGTTCTGGTGGGGAAGTCTGGAGATATACAAGCAAGACGTGCATTGTATTCATTAACCCTTCCTTCTGCAAGCTTTTGAAGAATAGTTTTACCTCCGTCGTCCTGTAATCACCAAAAAGAAGGGATGTCATAAAAGTTTGCTCTATAGTCCGACGAGATTGTTGGCGAAAAGGAACAAGTACTATCAGGAAATAAATTGATTAAGTGCTATAAACCTCTTCAAGCAGATAAGTTCAGTCAGTAGCATCACTGCAGTTGCTCTTGACTTGACCTGCTGCTTGTGAAGTAGCTGCAGAAGACTACTCCTATTGATATTTTCGACTACATAGTTTCTGCATTCTCCAGCAGCTTTGATGCAAGAGGTTAATAGTGCAGCGACGCGTTTTTTCTCTTCCAAGTTGCCGAAGTCAAATCTGCAAAGAAGAAACTTCAAGCCTCCAAGAGAGATCAATTGCTTTGCATTAGCTAATCTTTCTTCTGCTTTGAAGCAGTTGAGAAGCTGCTCCAATATATAGATGACTGTTTCATCCTTTGCTTTGCATCCATGTGTGAATGAATGGTCTGCTACTTTAGATGCAATGAGCAAGAGATTTTTATAATGCTCCGACATCCAGCTTTCAACGACACGCTTCAGAACAAAGTTAGAAGTTGGCAGTGATAGGCATTCGAGGCTTCTTCCAGATATAGGGCATGTTTTGTTTCCTTTATCAAACCGTTCTTTAATGGCTTTTTGCTCAAAGGTGTGACCAGTTTCTAGCGTTACCGGATCTTCAAAAACCTCTCCAGTTAAAGGGCAGACAAAGTCTTTGGGAATATTGGAAAAGAACGATTCTTGATCGAAGCATCCATCGTTTGCATATCGCGCTGCACTGAGGAAATATGAACATGAGCAACTTGTGTTTGATTGAAAATTAATGATGTAAAATGGTTTCTTGGAAGGCTAAGAAAGAGTGCTACATTATTAGCTTAAGAGATATGCACTCAGTCTCATATTTCACCTGTAAAATGTGTTGTTGGCACAACAGCGGAGAAATCATCGGAACTCTTAGCTTCCAGAACTGAAAAAACAGATTCTGCTAGCTTCCAAAGGATGAGCTCGTTCGCCTTATGGAGCGGAAGTGCCTGCAACATATGCATACTCCCTCGGACCACAGGTATGACATTGACATTTTCAATTTTATCATTGAATTTTTCTTCTTCCTTGGAAGCACTTATAATTGGTAATGCACTTCCTTCCTCAGTAATCCTTAATTGTCCATAAGCCTGCAAATTATTGAAATTTGAACAATGAAACAGTAAAATAAGCAGTATCACACGAACCGAAGATATGCGACAAGTCTAGGAAAGATCGCAGCTAATCTAGTGAAGGAAATTCTGAACTAACAGCAGCGAAAAATCCTTAAACGACTGTTTTCGAGTTATGAAAATCATCAAACAAGCCAAGGAGCGAGTGAATATCAAATGAATCAAAATGCTTACATGGTTAGGAATATCTGTTGATGTACTTTCATTTAAATCTTGTTGGAAAGGTATGCTGGCAGAAGAACTTCCTTGCTTTGGAGAGTAAACTATCATTCTCTTATCTTCTTCAGCAGAACCATAGATACTGTTGTTCTCATCATAGTTCTCTTCCTCATTTTCTTCATCTGATTCATCAATGCCTTCCTGGCTATTGGAATTGACAAAAACAGCTTTGTACAGCCTTTCGCTGATCATTAGTTGTTGCGATGAAGTAGAATCAACTGCACTCGGTAGGTCCGGAGAATGTTCAACCAAATCTCCTTTCAAGGGTCCATGAACAGATGTTGAGGGAACACTAATGGAAGGAAGGGCAGGAGCTTCAATCCCCTCTGTGAGCCAATCCTTGTAATACACCGCGAATTGGTAAGTACCCGAATCCAGTACCTCATTATACACTTTTTCGAGAACTCTAACTTTCCTTTGCCTGCTAGGTGTGGCTGGAATTGAAGCCATTTCTTGATCATACCACACCTTCAAATGCGAAAGAAGAGGAAAAAAGACCAAGTCCCATAGCTCCGGCAACATATTCTTTCGCGCTTGGGAGGGCGAGTCGCAGAACACTTGAAGCAGATGCTTTGCCGACACTCTATCCTTCTTCTGCATCTTATAAATCACACCAAGATAAAGATGAGCACACGCCGACAACAACGAATTAGGAAACCCAGAGGTAAACCCATCCTTAAATTCCCTTGAATTCAAGCTTGTAATGACACTTAACTGCAATGAAGCTTTCTTCAGCTCTTTTGCATTTCCAGACTCTCGGGCAGCTTTTTCTACTCTCTCTATCGCTTCTTCGAGATTGTCTACGACTTGCCTGTCGGTCTTATGATCTTCTTCTACCCTCATTGAACTCAGACAAGACCAACAACTGTCATGAAGTAGTTCTTGAAATTCCTCATCTTTGGGAAAGCGTTGAATGTAACCACTTAGAATAGAGATCATGGCCTGAACTGCAACCTCATCTAGTGCTGGTTCAGGTACTGCAATGTCGACGCACTTTTTACTCTGCAGAACTTTAGAAGGTTTCTTCTGATTGCGCGAACTGCTGCCATTGTATCTACTACCAGAAGATTCCGATCGCCGCAATGTCTTCCCGGAATTATTGCCAAAGCTCAGACGCCTCATTACGGTAGTAGTCAACTTATTCATGTTGCCTATGTTCATACCCCTCTCATTTTCTACTGTTCCATTGGAATATATATCCTTAAACCGCTCGCTTTCCTCCTCATCGCTTCGGCGTTCTTCAATTATCTCACTTTCTGCTGTTTTCTTGCTTGCGATCCAATCCTCTCTTGGTTTCCGACTTCTGATTTTCTCGGTTGAAGGGGTTTCATTTGTTGCAGGCCTAATCCTCTCCGACCGAGCTCCACGCCCACCAGAAGATGAAGATCCTCCCTGAATCTGATCCTTGAAAAGGTAAAGCGGCATACTCATCGATTCGAGCTTTAAAGACCTCCTCGAATTTGGGTTTGATTTCCTTCCCCTGAAGCCCTCCTCCGCGAGAAGCTCCTCCAAAGACGGCGACGCCATCTCCTCTATGAAAATCTCTTCAAAACCAACAGATACTCCCTATGTACTGAAACTTCGCCTTGGAAAAATACCAACTTGTGATCCAAAGAGGCCAAAAGGTCCAAATTGTTTGACAAGAACTGGGAGTTTTTGATAGAAAATGAGAGAAAGAGAAGTGTGAAGTAGATGGAGACATTTTGAGAAAGGGTCTTGGCCTGCAATTCTAAAAAGTTAGAGAAAAGAACAAGGAGAAGGAAACAAAGCAGCATTTGAAGAATCTTCAACCGTTTTAACTGCCGTCTTCACTTGTAGTATCTCTCCACACTGAGAGACGGCCGACCACTCGAGTCCATTGGCAACGCGACACTTGGCATTCGACATCAAATTAGTTCACCTAGTAAACAACACTAACTAACTCATCCATATTCAACCTGACATCAAAGAGATTTTGTCTGGCTATGCTCAATGTGCTTTTTTGTCGCAATGTTGCTGAGCTATTTAGGTGAAGCTGCTACCTACTACAGAAGAGCCAAAATCAATTCTCAAGATTCATAGTAGATATTAGTCTCATTGCCAATTAAAGTTATCCAATATTATAGACTTCAGTTCTAGAGGGGTGTATTCAATTGAGATTTCAACGAACTTTTGGTTACTTTTAATTACTAAAAAAGTTTAGGTGTATTCAATTAAAACTTTTAGAGAGCTTATAAAAGTAAGGTGTATTCAATGTGAACTTTTATAGACTTTTTAAAAGTCTATAAAAGTTTTGAGGTATTCAATTTAAACTTTTAGAGAGTTTATAAAAGTAAGGTGTATTTAATTTTTTGGTGACTTTTATGGTTTGGTTACAAATCTCGACTTTTATAGACTTTTTGTATAAAAATACACATAAAGAAATCTTCAACTTCTCTTCACCACAACCCAGAAACTTTTAGAGACTTTTAATTTTTGTTGGTTCCTTTATTGAATAAGGACTTCATTGTTCACAAGATGTTTTCTTATTAATTGTTTTTATCAACTTCTCTAACCACTCCACAACTAATGGATTTCATTGCTCACTCATTATACTCTAATGTCCATGTTGATGAAAATGAAAATGATGCCGTTATTAACAAGATCTCATTCTTGCATCATTGTACATTTTTTATAAGATTTTTTTACGAAGAAGTTCGTTTATTAAGTGTATAATTATAATATCAAAAAGTGTAATATTATTATTTTTGGAGAAGATAATCGTATATATTTTTTTTTCAAATGCAAGAAGTGATTTTTAAGAAATTTAAACTATCATTCTTAAGGAAAAAATATAAGTTTTTTTTATGTAAGTCAAAAAAAAGTGCGAAGTTTTTACACGATGATCTTATTTGATTCTTTTTTGCCACTAAAAGATGATTCATTTACCTATTTGTTTTGTTGATATTTATTTACTTATTTGTTATGTTACTATCTTGATAGTAATTCATTAATATGTATATATGATTTTTTTTATTAAAATACAAAATACTTTTAAAAAATAAGTAATAATTCTTAAGAAAAAGAAATGTAAGTATTCATCTATTTTTTTATAATAAAGTGCAAAATATTGTTTCAATATAAAAATCACAAAGATTTACTAGTATCAATCAAAATCATATTTAAAAAGTTCACAATAGTCACTAAAAATCTTAAATGTTAATAAAAGTCATCAAAATGAAGTTTACATAAAAGTTTATCAAAGTCATTAAAAGTCTACGAAAATCTACAAACTTCATAAAAGTCATTCACTTATGAAAGTAATCAAAAATCTATTAAAATCTCAATAGAATACACCCCTGCTAAATTCTAATGCTTCAAAAAGTTGTAAATTGTATCAATGTAATAACTCACCTCTTGTAGAAAAAAAAAAAAAAAAAAAAAAAAAAAAAAAAAGGGAATAAAAGGAGCCAGGAGAAACCAACAGAAAAGAAAGAAAGAAATGACAACAGAAATTAGAAGAATTAAGAATAGAACTAGTTCCTTTAAATTCATAACAACTGACTGCACATAAATTTGTTTTATTTGATTAACAAACCAACATAACTAAATGAAGTTGAACAATCAACAATGATAGTAAAATTGTACCCAAAATGGCAAAATGGAGATTGATATAACGAATACTGATTAGAACATTTCCTTGACTACAACAAGATAAGAAATTCTCTTCTTATGACTGTCATCACCATCAACCTTAAATCAGTTACTTCACTGTTGTCCTGGCAAACTATCCTTTACAGCTACATTTCCTTGTCATGGTCCTCAGTTCCCATGCCATAATTTGCTGTAAAATGCCAACAAGGTTGCAAGGCTTCAATGAGGCTCCTTACCTTGTGTTTCAGAATCACCATCTTCAACCAGTGCAGCGAGATTTCGCCTTTCATCAGAAGTGGCTGTGATAACCGGCATCCATAAATCGGCGGTGCTACTTAGGAGAGTATGCACTTGGGGATCCGCAGCAATGGCTGACGATATCATCTTATCAACATCATCCAATTTGGCTGACAGCTTCTCCAATTCGTTGGCTATTTCTAGCTTTAAAAAGTCCACATAAAAACACATTACATTCAAGGAATGATTATTTCATACAAAAAAAAAAATCCTCAAGGGAAAAGAAGATTTGCATGAGAAAATGGTTTTCCGTGAACTTCAAACTACCTCATCCAGACTTTTCGATGGCTTTGATGGAATTTTTGTAACTTCTGATCCAAGCGCTTCAATTTTGGCACGCAATTCCACTTCTTCTTCATTAGTTAATGATTCAACCTACACAATCAGGCATCAGTCTGGCAAATAAAGCATCATGACAACAATGATATCAACGGCAACCATTCACAAAAAGCAAAAACTAAAAGATTTGCCAATGCTACTTAGTAGACTGAGAATTAGCATTAGCAGTACATGATGAAGAATTTGTTAATAAACATCCAAAGTCTTATTTGTTTAATCAATCACACATAACAGGATTCCTTGTCGAAGTTTAAGTGGGAGGAGAGAGAGGAACTATGGCATCCACATTTATGCTAAATAACTCAATGTTCATGCATTGCGACCACATTGCAAATATAAGATCTGAAAAACATGCAGTGAATGTCTCAGCAATAATAATGCCATGACCAGGCGGAACAGCTCTACATCAAGGCACTTGACTAAACGAAGTACCAATAACGTGCAGTGAACGTCTCAGCAATAATAATGCCATGACCAGGCCTGGAACAGCTCTACATCAAGGCACTTGCTAAACAAAATTTTCTAGAGAATATTGGCCAGTCTCATCTTACTGCGTGAGTATAAATTGAAAAGAAAAGTACAGATAAAGTGTAGAAAATTAGAAATCATAATTGAACTGATTACATAGAAAAATCATGACATGGAATAAAAGTAAACAGAATAGAATAAAATGGGCAGAAAATTATTAGAGACCGACATTGTTTATATTTGAAGGTGATGTGATAGCATATTTCTATATCTACAGTTACTAAGAAAAGGATGTTTCCATGGCTTTGTTAGCTCAAGCATCATAAAATCTTGTTCGCACAGCAATTGATGAATTGTCTAAGGTTTTGAATTCAGCTAGATCTAAACTTACACATAATACATTTTTTGAGACCTTCATATATAAAAAGATCTAAAAAAATGGAATATTTTGAGAGATTATCACTAAGATTAGAAGTTCAGATTGCATAAATAAAAGTTTATCTAATTATTCTCAAAAGGGGAAAATAATGAAAAAAGAATTTCTAATTTCTTAGTGATGATGCTTACAAGCCTAAACTGAACAAAATCATGGATTTTCTTCTTGTAAAATGATTTGGTGACCCGTCTTAGGACACCCAGTTGTTGGTGTCCTTTGTTTTGCGGATCGATGTTTGCGCACACAAATCGATATGTATTGAAGGGACACCAACAACCAGCTGTCTGTTTCAGGTGTCCAAAACGGGTCACCCTAGCATTGTCCTTTCTTCTTTATTAATGAATATTTTTGGGCACGATGGTCATAAGCAACAATTATCACCTTCAAGCATAGACATTCAGATTCCTAACTCAAGACTTATCAACAACAATAACTAGTAGTTCCATTGAAATTAAATGAATAATTCATAAAACTAATCCTTCAAATCCACTCCAAATAAGGCTAAAGATCAAAACTGATTAGAAACAAATTCATGAGTAACCAATTAGAAACCCTAAACCAACATAAAAACAAAACAATGAACAATTGAACCAAAACCTAACAAATGCATCGAATTTGAAACACCCATGAAGCGAATTCACATCCAATCAACCCAAAATCCAATCTTTTCAATTCCCATCAGTAAAAGCAGATCTGAATCAAAACCTAATCGAGAAATACTGAAGCCGATTGGGCAAAAGAGGATGAAATTGAGCGATTGAAGAGATGGGGTTTGTTGGAGTACCTGTTGAAGGAGATTGGAGAGGACCTGAAAGAACTGTGTGTCTGATTTCGCCTCTTCGGCCGCCATGAATGGTTGTTTCTGGTTGATGCGGAGCTCCGCAGCTCGTTCGGACTTGTGCGATTTATATATTTCGGTTAATCTTGATATAGTACTCTAGGGTGTCGTTTAGTCTTTCATTATTTAGCATCGATTCTGCCACTTGGACGGACATTTTTTTTTTTTCTATTTCTACAGAGAGCCACCCTACCAATGTAAATTTTTCCATCCGCGAGATTCTAACCCAAAACCTCACTTAAAGAAATCGAGTCTCTCACCACTCGACCATCTTGTTATTAATGAAGGACATCTTACTTTGATTTGAAGTTGAGTACATTTTTCTTTTTGATTTGAAGTGCAATGCTTAAAAGAAATTAACCTCTGCATATAATTCACAAGGAAGATGCTAAGGTGGCCTTTTTGGAATACCCGGAATGTGTACATTCGATTGTTGGTGTCCGTTCAATACACATCGATTTGTGTATGCATCGATTTGTATTGAATGAACTCCAACAAACGGATGTCCATTCTGGGCGTCCCAAAGACGGGTCATCCTAATATTTTCCAATTAACAACTGGCTTCAATTAAATCACTAGCATGCAGTGATGATTTTTCAGGAATCTATCACAACTATGGTTTGCTCATAAAGCCTAGAAAAGGGAATAAGTTGATAAAAAAAAGTAAAAGCCTAAATGAAGTATGTGGCTTTTGCTTTTCTACAAGTTCTTCAATCTTTTTCATTGTTAGTCATAGATTCTAGCTAGCTACCTAGCTTTTTATATCTTGCTCAAAGATATTTATCCATTAATTTCTGCAGAGAACCCTAGCTTTATGAATATTCTTTTCTTAATTCCATCTTCTCATATCAATCATCTTCTATCAACCACTCTTTCTATATAACTTGGCAAAAATCACAAATTCAAAAAAAAAAAGAACAAAAATTGATAACAAGTATAATTGTATATAGTTTATATAAATAAATTCGATGGTTCCTTACGCACAATCTTAGAAATTAAACAAATTTTAGATTAACAAATCTAAAACTAGTCGAGTCAGCTAACACGGATGGATCAAACTCTTTCACTTGGATCAATTTAATGCAATCGATACGACGTGATTTTCAAAATCCTTTAAATCTTTCTTAAACAAACATTAGACCATTAGCTTTATCAAAAAGAAATAAACATTAGATCATTAGAAGAAAATTAAAGGACTAATATTAGTAGAAAATCCACTCTCTCCATATATAAATACACCAAGAAGCAGTTAAAATCATTAATTTTACAAAGATCACCCAATAGATTAATACATGAATAACATCATCAAAATTAGTGTTAACTGATTATCTGCTAAGGAGAGGGAACAAACGCTCTTGCAAAGAAGAGTGGTGAGACACCATGAAAAGGAGGAAAACAAGCAAAGCAGCAACACCCCAAGGAGTCCCTCCGGCGCGGTGAAACGACTCCTTCTCCGGTAACGGGATGAAGAACGGAACCCGCCTACGTTCGTCGCTCGACATCCAGTGCACCACAAGCAAGAGCATGAGAGGTGAGACTATGAGGAACAGCTTGATCTGGACAAACAAGTCCTCAAACATGGACTCATAGCTGGTGTACCATGAGATGCCCATGAACAAAAACAGAACAAGTAGGAAGAAACACAAGTGCAGAGGCAACTGAGGTGGCTCAATGTAGTAATAATAAGCTGAGTCTCTTCTTCTAGCCATATATTGATTTGAAAACTGGTCTGATGATCACTCTGATGAACTCTATTAACTCTGAAGAGTATGTCACTATATATACTTGTGTGTAGTGTAGAACAAGAGTGGCAGCTATATATATGTAAAGCTTTCTGGAATGAACTAGTTACTTCATCAAGTGAGAGGTGCACATCTTATATATATTTATAGATTTGTTTGTTAAGTATTATTTATGGAGCTTTGTTATATGTAGAATAGTTGGGTATAGCTTTATTAGAAAACTAATCTCTAAAGTAGGATTGTAAAGATCTCTGAAAACTGGTAGCGATGTAGATATTTAAAACTTGATCACTATTACAGTAAATAACTATTACTCCGAAAAAGCTCGGTTTTAAAATTTTTAAATATAAAGTTGGTGAAGTTTAACTCATGAGTTATCCTAATTATATAAGGTTATTAACGCGTGTGGGTCAGTGGAAATTAAATAAATTAATAACTTCGATACTGCAGCCTCTTAGATAACGCCACTTGGCACCGACCTAGGATCTACTTTCGAGGGGGAGGGCCAATTGGGAACCGAAGTGTGGTGAGGAAAAGTTTGAAAAGAAAATGGGGGTTGTGTGAGTCACCCAATACAGCTTTATATTCTGCTGTGTCATGAAAATAAAGGAAAGTGAGGTTTGTATTGTATAATATTGGGGGGGTGCTTTCACTTCACAAGGGAAAAAATTAACAGGAGCTTTTGTGGGGCTCAGCTACTTTCGGCTTCCCCTCCTTTGGTGGGTTGCATTTGGAGATTCTTCTGCATCATTCATTGTCTTAATCATCATCAAATATGTGGCTCAAATTTTAGTCATAAGTACTAAAACCTACAATCACAATTTTTTTTCTACATGAAATTATAAAGTTGACTTTTAGGTAGAGTTTTACCAATCTATCTTTTAACGGAGTATGGCCTATGCTGCGGCTATACTATATTTCTAAGGTTTTTCACGTAATACAAGGACTCTACCTCTACCAATTCAGTTTGTTCATCGACTCAAAACCGAAACCTTGTTTTAAGAAAATTGAGTAACTTACCACTCAAACCCACAACCAAGGTTGTTGGTAGTCTATATTCTTTAATCTTTGCTATGTTTGATGCAAGATTGGTACAGTAAAAAGCTCTATTAAATTTTATGCCAAACACAGCTTTATACTCTTTGCTATGTTTGATGCAAGATTGGTACAATGACCTCGTTTGGTTCCTTTTTGTCAATTTACAGTGCGAGTGAAAATAACTTAATGAAATTAACTCACAATGTAAGTTCATATGTCATGTTTGGTTAAACTTTAAACTTGTAGGGAAGTTGCAAATTTTTAAAAACAGTAAAATGTAGGAATTGACATAAATGCCCTTCAAACATATTTTTAAAATAAAAAAAAATGATTTGTGAGGGGTATTTTTGTCCATTAAACTCTTTGGAGATATTTCCTTATGGGGGGAAGAGGGAGATAACTCACCCCCTCTCCTATAAGTTGGAGATATCTCACGGGGAGTTAGACAACTAAAAAAGATTGGTTGCCCAACTCCCTCTATCTCACCTACATACCAAACAAGGCCTCATTTCTTGGACTGTAAGGAACCTCTAAAGGAGAAAGTCTAGCCAGGCTTTGCTTCTTTTGTATGAAGAGATTATAAAAGTAAAGGATCTCCTTTGATCCCATTTTTTTAGCTTTAGGAAATCTGTCTTTTACACCATCTTTTGCCTACAAAGAATGGGAGGCCAGTTCAAGCAAAATATATAGCCATTTACTTCCACTGATAGGGTTTTACCCTTTCATAAGCCGACTTAGCTCGAGTATGGATTAGACGGGGCCTTATGCACTTTTGAATACTGGGTGATGTAAACAAAAGAAAAAGAAAAAAAAAGTCAGGTTTGATGGATCGCATAGACACAAAAGTAACAAATAAAGAATCTCATAATTGGTAACAAATAAAGAGCATTGGCCTTCCAAATAGACAATTGTGTACAATTGGTTTTTTCTAAACAATCAAAATTTCATTTTTCACAGAAGTTCCTCCCCAAACTGAGCCAATTCAACAAAAAAAAAAAAAAAAAAAAAAAGTAGGAAATGATTAAGTTAAGGTACTGGAACTTCAGCTTTTGAACAGTTAAAACACAAAGTTGCATTGAATATCATAGCCAACTGATCTTCAATCGTGGTCCTCCTGCAACTCCTTAAAGAAAATTGATATGATCTTGTAAAGGGATTTTGTCTAATAGTACAATCCTGCTTTTTGGTAGCTATAGAACTTTCAAAGGCCCAGTTTAATTGGAACCAAACACCAAAAGCATAGATAAAAGTGTCTTTCTTAATCAATAGTCATTGATTGTTATAATATTCCATTGTTGCAATCACGATTCTTCAAAATCAAAATCAACTTTGTGGCAGTTTAATGTTCGTTTGAACAACTAGGATTAGTATTCAATGTACTTTTATCAAGTAATTGATTCTACGTCTAGTCGTGTTCTATTGAATGTACTGAGCAATCATGATTAATGAAATTTCTATTTCTACTTCAAAAAAACAAGTGTCTAAAGTGTTGTTCTTGATCTCTCTTAAGTCTTGACTAGGAGAAAAGTTAGTGTGATTTTTCATTACCATCCAACCATCAGTTTTAGAAGAGCAAACAAATATATAATTGCTAAAAGCAACAAATACTCAGCTCAATTGCCTCGACTAGTCTAAATAATTTTTAGCACGAGGGTGAGGTCTCCAAATGTAATTTTCTCCATACCCAAAGCTCAAAGTTAAACCTCCGGTTAAGAGGTGTTAAGTCTCGACCACTCAACACAACTGCAGTTGGTTGGGTAGAGCACTTAATTGGACAAAAAAAAAATGCATGAACTTGACAACACAAGTGATGAAGAGCTAAAAAAATCTCAAAGAGTTGAAGATAAGACTTGCTATGGCTTGAAATAATGAAGCAAGCTAAAAAAACTTGATAAAAGCTCATTCTTACTGATCAGAAAAATGAATTTATGGTCGAAACAATGAGCATATATACTTAATTTAGATATTTCTATACAAGCTGCATAAGAAATATGCAAACTACAAACTAGCTTCAAAAGAAGATTAAAAATGTTTTATTATGGAATACATACAAGCACACCTGGACAAACAGTAGGAGCCAGCAGGCCAATGCATCAGCAATGCGCCTTCATCAGCTGAACCACGGATCAAGCAAACTGCAAACTCGAGTCGAAGTCGAACTATCAGCTATGCACAATGAGATCAAATACATGATACCCCTAGCAAACTGGGAAAAAGGCCGAAAATAAAGGAGATGAAAATGAAAGTGAGAAAATCAGCCCAAAAACTCAAAATGGTAGGAAAACAACTGAAATGGCAATCAACTTCATCATGAGATATGACTAATTTAACAGTCAAATTGGCATATGAAATATTATATATATTCCCCAAAGTGATGTACCGATTTCATTGGAAACTCCTCCCCGCTGAACCATTCCAAAGCTCGAAACTGTCCGCTTTCTGGTTTTCTTTTATTGATAGAGAATCGTCATTGTCAGTACCTTGCGATTTCTTCAGCTTTGCTACAAGTACCCACATGTTGGCTAGTTCATTCTCAAGATAAGCTTCTCTCTGCTTTGATTCTTCAACCTTCTTTTGCAGTTCTGCCTCCTTTTGCTCCTTGTCCGTTAGAGCAGCTTCATAAGATAACTCCCTTTCCCTGAATATTGTGAGTTCTTTCTTAAGGTCAGCTGCAGCCGCGACTGGGTCTTGTCGCTTTGATTGGATATCTCTCTTGCCATTCCTGATTGAACTAGTAGCTCTACGTTGAGCAGAAGAGTTCTTTGCCGCTGCCAATTCAGCAGACATTCTCTCGTTGTGGTTCATAAGCTTAGTCACTTCCTCTGATAATGCTTTGAGCTCCACTGCTGCCGCGGATGCCAATCCTTTAGCATATGAGCTCTCTTCTGCAAGCTTCTGGTTTCGTGTTTCTAGTTGCTCTTTTGCTTCCGTGAGCTCTATTACTTTCTGATTTAGGTTTTCAATCTCAGCTGCCTGCATGGAGAAAAAGCTCATAAATCAGAATAAAGCAACAACACAGGCATAATCTGCAACCAGAGACTTGAACGAATATCAAAAGATGATTAGGATGAGCAGGTCGCTTGCAAGATAGAGCACAACAGAAATTAGGTACAAAATGGTTTATGCATAGACTAGAATATATCTAATCTTTCTGACAAATTCAACAACACGCTATCTTTCCATCAATGCCTTATCGTTGCAAGTTGTAACTTGCAAATATGCCACTTTGGGCGGCAGGAATCAATAGTAGATCAAGCCATGCCTCAACACCTGACCAATGACATTGATAGGTTTCTATAAGATGGTAAAACCATCCATAATATTATGACTGCCAGAGGATACCCTCGCCGGTGAAAGACCGGATTTAGCTAACTCACACATGATGTGCTTTGAGCACCAATATAGAGTAATGACATAAGATTTCTAATAATTGATATTTTGAACATCAATAACAGGATAAAAGAACTAAAAACCTGTTCCTGTAGGCGCAAATCATCAATATAATCTCTGGAGGAAGGAACTCCATTCTCTGTGCAGTTCTTTTCTCGCAAGCTTACAATTTCGGAGTCATGTTGTGAATAATCCGCCTGTTGGCTTGAATTCCTCTCCTCAAGTGCATCAGATAGCTGCTGTCTCAAGGATGCAACTGTTTCTTCCAATGCTTCACACTCGCAAGTCTAATAGCAAGTGTCTAATGTCATACCTCTTTTAATCATACTAAAAATTAAAAATTACCAAAAAGTTTGAACAGAAGATTTCTGGATATTGCTTCATAGGATATTTACCTTTTGATTGAGCTGCTCTTGAATTATTCTGTTATCTGCAGCTTTCACCTAAAACAAACAAAACAACTTGATCCTTCAGAGATGAACAATAGAAGGAAAAAAGAAAAGAAAACATGATCACAGGAACAATGCTCATTGCCTATAGTTATATCCAGCAGAATTAATTATATACATTGGCATACTATGTTAGAAGAAAACATTTCCTTTCTGTAGCCTAATAACAGTTGCCAGATAGAGTGCAGTTAAGATTAGTCTTCTTGTTATGACGTTGTTCAGCTTCTTACATTTAAGCTCTTCAAGTTTTGAATCGAAAAATTGGAAATCACAACTAAGTCATTATATTTGGGTGCAAGGGGATATTCAACTAAGATGTTGCAGTTAGGATGGTAAAATAATTTAAGATTTAGAATTACCTCCAGCTCAAAGGACTTCTCATTCAGTTGTTCCACAAGCTCAGCGAATGACTGAAACATAAAAGTCCAACTGGATAATACAGGGGTTCAGAACCGAAGGCAAAAGAAATCTACCAAGTCTAAAGCAATTAGAGTTTAACCTGTGACATGTCCACTGAATCCATCTTGTTAGGGGAAGAGAAAATAGAAGCAGCAATCTGTTTTTCTAGAGAAGATATCTGTTGGTTCTTCACCATTATTTCATCATTCAGCTTTCTGATCTCCACCTACAACAACAACAACAACAACAAAAAATAAGGAACCAACTTTTTTTAGAGGAATAAAGAACCAATTTATCCTTGTTTATTCGGGAAAATACAAGTTTAAACATACATGAATTTGTTCTTTCTTGGGACCATTTGCAGCCTCTTCTGACAAGCGTTTCAGAGAACTTGTAAGTAGTGCAACCTCCCCAGATAAAATCTTCTGTTGCTCCCTGAGCAAATCGATTTCATCTGTCACTTTTATGCTAGCCTGATATCATATAAGACGCTTTCAGTTAATTTGAGGTGATATCCATATATAAGAGGAAAGTGCACATTTGATTTACCAATATAAACATCAACAGCATAAAGTTTGTCGTACTCAGTTACTTTACAGATTATAAGCAAAAGTCATTTAATAATTGTGGTCTTATTAATAGGGAAATGGCATAAGTTTTGCAGGATAGCTATTTCCAATTTCCAAATGCTTCCCCTTTTAGGTTGAAGGGATATAGTCACACAACACAGGAAATAACTTCCCTTAAATTAGACATGTCATAATTATTGAACTAGACTGCACCTATATTTGCTGTCCACAGTGTTCAAATCAATCCTTGACCAGATTTTAACTGTAAAAAACAAGAGCATTGAGCGTTATGGGTAAGATTTTTCCAATAATATCTGTTGCGAGAACTATTATGAAGACATTTAGTCTTAATAGTCCACAGATCTTGAGGATCACCACCAAGTAGAAAAATAAATGATCCACTAATCCAATAAATTGAGGTGAATGCAATCATTTGATCCATATAGCCAACCCAACTAATATGGGTCTGGGGCTTTGTTGTTGCTGTTGTTTGATCCATTAACCCAATAATGACAGCAATACAAGAACATATCAATGGGGCCAAGGTTCCTCTACAATAGAGGACCACTTGTTTCTAATTTTTACAGCAACATATGTAATCTATTTTATACATTTATAACCTTTTCTTTTCTTTCTTGTATCCATCTTAATATAGTTTAAATTATCCAAATAAAAACACGATTATTAACATGTTAACATTCTAAAATATCGAGGCATGGAGCACGAAAGGAGAAGCTTGATGGATCCAAATTTCATGAAGTTTGAAGGTTCAACTAACATACCAAAGATGTCTCCATTCCAGAGAAATTATCTCGAACTTCAAAATCTTGACCAACATTGAGAAACATATCTGCCGGAGGATTGCTTTCCATAAGCAAAGAACTGGACATTCTCCGCTCAGAGTGAAAATTAGCATTATCTGCTTGGGGGGTTGAAGGTGCAGTAATTGACTTTGTTCCACTTGATTTATCACCATCAATACTTGTAAAGCCATTTTCACGTCTCTACAAAACAAAAGAAGTAACAGACAACCATAGTAAGTACCGAAAGTCACAGAACACAAGTTATTGATGAGTCCATGAGGATGGCACATACCCTAATCCAGATTATAGCCTTGTTGATTTAAATTAGCCTGTTTGTAGTATGTAATGAAATTCAAATTTTGGTTGCCATACAAGAGTGACACAATTAAATGGCATTTTCAGTCATTGGAAGAAAAAAAAAAAAAACTATGAAATCACTGAAATGTAAAACAAATTATATTCATGGATGTCATGAAAATAAAAAAAGCTACTGCGAGTTGCACATTGCTGGAGCCTTAATCGATTATTAATTTTAACATGAATAATAAGGCTACATACCCGCGACTTGAACCAATTTAGAAGTCCATGCTTTCTGTTCTTTTTCTCTTCTTTCACATTATCATCTGTGTTTTCACCATTCGATTCTAGAGAAACATAGATGTCAACATTTTCCTCATCTAACATCAAATCCTTTCTTCTGTATGGCAGATAAGCCAGCTGCGTATCAATTCAATTCAATTAGATTACTGAACGATGCATGAAATTAAATAAGGTACCTAGAATAAACACATGATATAAAATAAGCAATTGTACAATCCTTCAAAATAAGAGATGTCTAGGGAGTTTCAGGCCCTACCTCTTCTTCACCAAAAGAATGCCTTCTTCTAGGTCCGGGACGTTGTGGGAATCTAGAGGATTGTGTAGATTTTGTGGAAACCAGAATCAATTTTGTTAGCCTCTGTATCCTACCTAGCAACGCAGCTTTAGCTTCTTCTTCTTCTTCTAGTCTTGACTGCAGTTTGACTTGACCATCTTCTAGCTTTTCAGATAACAAGAATAGAACAGATTTGTCAGGTTACAAGGAAAGATAGAAAGATTGTTTGAATAATGACCATATTTTAAGAGTCAAGAGCATTGAATGATTTACATTTGCACATGCTTTCAACAATATGAAGTAGTCATCACCCTAGTTGCACATTGTAGAATACGTTGATAATGATATTTATTGCATGAATGCAAACTAGAAAAACTTAGAGACATTGGTTATAAATGGGCTGAGAATTGAGAAATTCTATGACAAGATAAGATTACTTATAGCTCATATAAAGAGAGGAGCTATTTAGAATCTCATTTTCATCAAGCGTTATGGATCATGCCCCAAAACATTTGTCAAGTTGGATGTGTGCTGGACCCTCATCTCGAAGATTCCAGAGGCACCCTTGCAAGGGCTCCAAGGACATCAGCTGACAATAAGTTTATGGGGCAAGAGAGGGATATTGTAGACTAAATAAGTTTGGGTGTCTCCAAAATATAAATGCGAGCCATATTCCTTAATATTTAGTCACGAAAATAAAGAAATGTGCTGACAGCATTAATAAAGCTGTTCTCTCTCCCTTTTCTTTTCAATTTCAAACAGATGGGTGAACATCAATCATCACAGAGCCACATATTATGCATTGAATATTTAATAATCCAGGTACTGAGTTAAAAAACAAGATTGGATCTCTGGGAAACACCATAGAGACTGGATAAACTTTTGGCATACCTGCTGTTTCAGAAGCACAAGATCACCTTCTTCCAATGGACCAGTCACCATGCCCCGCTTTAATCTATCTAACTCTTCTTTTAAGCTCGAAATCTCATTTTGGTACTTTTTGATTAAAGACTTCTCATCAATAATCTGCAAAGCAAAATGACATAATATTTACTCCATGAACCCTCATAAAGAGAGAATAAGAAATATAGAAATTCAAAGAAAAGTAGGAGTAGCGCCAATTGACACAAAGATTAGGGAAGCGTGGTCGCGTTGGTTTGGACACCTGAAAAGATGGCCTACAAATGTCCCCACTAGAAAACTTGACTCAATAGAAACTGAAGAAATTCAACGAGGTAGGGATAGACCGAAGTTAACTTGGGACGCATTAATTAGGAGAGATTAAAATGGTTTGGAAAGCTCAACATCAATAGCACTAAACCGAGCACAATGGAAGAGTTTGATCCATGTAGCCGACCCCAATTAATTTGGGATTGAGGCTATTTTGTTGTTGTATTTACTCCATGAACCAATATTCAGTGAATAAAGAAGGGGGAAACATACTTTATTTTGTGACGCTTGAATTTCAATGTGTTTTGCACGGTGAGCAAACTTCAATGTGTTATGTGTCTCCTCTGAGTTGCTTGATGTAGGAGTGACTGTACAAATTAGCTGCAATATTGAAATAGTCACATAATCACACAAATATAGCTTTTCATACATAGTTTTCTTGACTAACATCACTTACTATAGAACATATTTCAATCAATATACCAAATACCAATATAATGTAATTGTTTAACGTGATTGTTTAGGAAAAAAATTAAGACTTACCGAAACACGTCCATGACCACTCAAAGAAGACTGAAGAAGCCTGGTAAGTTTAGAGTCTCGATATGGAATGTGAGAAGATTTTCCATCTGTTAATTTTGATATCACCTGTAATATTACCAGCAGCAGCCCTCGGAGTTCATTCATGGATTTATAAAAAGACAAACATACAAAACTAATAGAAAATTGTAAGAATGAAGGAGGACAAGTTTTTGTCCCTACCAGGCCCTTATATGAAAATATAACCCCAGGAACTTGCACAAGAAGCCACACCATCAACATATAAAATATCAGGGCCTTAGAAGATGCCTACCAACAATCAAGTACTTGTACGCATGGTTACACAAAATTTCACACGTGTAACTGTGCAAAGGTGGTTCAGATCAAACTATAAGCAGTGTGTACCGCAATTTCATAAAAATGAGAAGTAAATAAAGAGTTTAACACATTGACTAAAAAACTCAACACAAGGCAAGTATTATAAGTAGTAAGCAAATAATGTCCTATAGCTCTTACAGTTCCAAGTGTAAGAAGACTTTTGTTGATGTAGGATCCTTCTTTTCGCCTCACACCAGTTGTTTCAGCCCTAGAACTCTCAGAACCTGCCAGATCGATGAGGTTCTGCAGGTATAAGTAAAATACAGAAAGCCATAAGAAATTGATAGATTGTGCACAATGAATGGCATCAATGAAGAGAAGAGGGAAATATTCCAATATGAGCACAGAGAGCAATATTCTGAAGTACAAACAAGTGCAGCCCATAAAGAAGCAAAACAGAATAGTATCAACCGAAAGTTGCTGAATTTACCAGTTGTGACAAGTTAACAGCTTCTCCTTCACTGTTCTCGCCACATGGGCTACTTTCAATTGTCTGTCAACAAAGCAGTAGGAAGGGGAAATTTTAGAATAATGAAAATAATAAAATCTTGAAAATATTAAGACCTCCATCTGTTTTATGCATGTTTTCATTATTTGGGCCATCAGTCTAACTGGACCGTAAAAAGACAGAAATCACAGACATCCATCAGCTTCTTTGTCCTTATATTCCATTCTACATACAAAGTTAATAAGAGATCTAATTTCATCATTTATAATATAAGATGCCATGATTATACGTTTAACCAATTGTCTTTTGCCTAAAAATTTTAGAGGCAACTATTTTATCTATCTATAGCATAACCTTACCAGCCTATAAATATTTTAATAATTGCATTAATAACAGGGGCCGACTCTTAGTTTTCCTAGCTAGGAAAGAATTTATGGTATGTCATGCACAATATATAGAGACTCATTCATGCATGCTCCACTTGCCCCAAGGGGATATAGCTCAGTTGGTAGAGCTTTGCTCTTGCAATTGGATCGTTGCTATTACGGGTTGGATGTCTAATTGTCTAAGCGGTAATGAGTCTAATGACTAATGATAGCATCTTGTACCTGAACCAATGGCTCAGGTACAACCGTACAATATATTCAAAAAGAATAAAATAAAAATAAAAGAATAACAGGTAAAAAAGGAAAAAGTTATATATTCATCATTCATACGTGTCATTTTTTTTTTCGCAAAAATTCATGTGTCAATTAGTATTCAAATCAAGCATCCACAGAATTAACTGGATAACATATTGACATATATGTATGCTATATCAAAGAAGTGAGTGTTCATAAATGGTCACAAGCATGAAATTTTTTCAGCCATTCATTCGCATTGGTAACTAACATATTGGTTTGTGAAGTACACCATGAAATCATAGTACTAACATGTCTGTTGCTTGCACACAACTGAAAAGTCAACTCATTAACTAAAAGTTTTTCAAGAAGGTGGGCTAAATACGTTTCATACCAGTGTAAATATAGTATGGCTTCGGCTGCTGAGTAAATTCAAATTAGTGGATCCCACGTGTCTGTGAGCTGTCAGAAAAAAAAAAAAGGCTTTAAGAGACCTTGAATATAAACATATATAATAGAAAATAAAAAAAGGTCTATAATATAAGACTTTCTTTCAAAGCATGTCCACTATCCACCCTAAGTTCTAGTTCCAATGTATGTTTCCTTTCGTTTTTCTCCAACGTTTTTATTTTCTAAGCATATTATGTTCTCATTTTCTAATTGTCATGGTACGAACTATTTTTTCGTTTTTTTCACATGTTAGTTTTCCTAGACATAGAGTCACTTAGCCTATTAGTAAACGATGTTAAGATAAGAAATACAGATCAGTTAGAGAATTGCATATGGAAGCTTTTAGCCTCCTAAAATCACCAAGAACTTTATTGCCCTCATGAGCCTCAAACATTCGACACGTTGTTTGATGGTACAAGTGCCCTTTTATAGACTGGAGGGAAAACCTTTAAGCTTCTCACATTAATACCAATATCCATCAAATTGGGAAAAGGGAGCTTAATGGACATAATGTTGATTAAAAACATAAGTTACATATTCGGGTTATTATGTAAACATAAACTAAAGTTATGAGACACATAATGGTCTAACACTATTATCTTAAATTAACTTCGTTCTTCTTTTGTCAAAAAATAAAAATAAAAATAAATAAATAAATAACTTCATTCTTCTAAAACAGGTTCAGAAAGGATATTCCTAAAAGATCATGTGAATAGGAAGCATATTTGTCTGCTACCCAATACTGATTTTGTTTTTATGTGCTATACATATAGAAAAAAATAGACTCAAGGCGCCAATTTCAACAAAATATACCCACTATATGTTCAATTATTATTATTTTAATGAAACAGTACGTTCAATTATTTACAATCAATATCAGAGTAGTAAAGTGCAAAATCATCGACAAAATTGGCGAATATTCCTAAAAGATCATGTGAATAGGAAGCATATTTGTCTGCTACCCAATACTGATTTTGTTTTATGTGCTACACATATAGAAAAAATGAAACAAAAAGAGGCTTGCTGTGAATGATAGAGGAGAAATATGAAACATAGGATACCTTCTCCGGCAGCTATAAGTGACAAAGCATGAGCAGGAGAAAGCACAACTTCTTCCTTTACACCTTCAACAAATGTACCCTACATTTAAAATTAAGTCAAAATTAATTGAGGTAATAGAAGTTCATCAACATTTATTCCATTGATCATCCAGATTTTGATGAAAGAGAGCAAAATAGTCATGGCTAAAACTCACCAATGCGCTGACATTATCTAATCAAGCATGATACTAGTATTAGTTGTAGATTCATAGCAACTACAGGGAAATATGGAATTGAACAGTCACTCAATTCTGTGATGTAAAAGGGTAATATGTTGCTTTACATTAGAGTATTGCCACTAATACTCTAAATGAGCACTTAACAAAAAAAGAGGCGTAAACCATGTAATACTCTCATCTAGTCCCGAAGAAATCAGAGGCTACTGGCAAAAACACATCCAAGAACCTGATAATGATATACTGGGTACCGTAGTTAAGGAAATATTTCATCTCATACAAAAGTTAAAAGAATACAAAATATGAAAGAAAAGCACCTGGAAATCTTCTCTGATTCTCAGGTTCTGACCTGCTGGATTGAGCAAGTCATTAACAACCTGCATTAAAATGAAGTAACCAAACATTACCACCAAATGCAATGGAACCTAACCTAACGGTATCCATTCATAAGAAACTAGGAAGTAGCATTTATAAGACATGGGCCACATTCAGCAGAAAACATTATTTTCTTATACATATGAGCACACTGATGAAGTAGAAACAATAATAGCATCAAATATAGAGTCTAGACACGTAAAACAAGAAAATATCAAAACAAAGTGACAAGGTAAGTAATCCAAAAGCATCAAAAAGCTCACCTCATTGTAGATCTCCAGATACGACACTCGTAGAAGAAATTCACGGCTTGGAGTCTACGACATTGACAAATATTAGACAAGACGCCACTTTTATTTGTCCAGAATAAACTACCTCCAAAATGGAATGTATAATTGCAAAGGGTCGTATATCCCATCTATGATACCTCTTGAATTATGCTAAATGCATCCTTCACAGCCAATGGTATGATTCCAGGAGACCTCTGATCACCCTGTAAAATTTGCAAAACCAATAAAGAACAAACATATTAATTTCTCAGATAAATAGCATTGATGTCTACCAATTAGGATGGTTTAAGATGTTGGAAAGCAGACGACACACTTCAAAATACTTAAAAAGTGGGATGGGACAAGGTATGACCAAAGCAGGGTCAACATTGTTCCAAACCCCAGTCCCAACTCCCTGTCCACTCAATTGGAACAAAAAATAATTTACAGCCAAGCAGGGGATAACATATTTGACAATTCTCTCAGCTCTTCGAAGGAAAATCGTTCTTAATAAATGATGCCAGAAATTTTAACATGAATAGAACCAATTTTTCCAATTGTTGTAATGCTTATACTCCAGGACATGAATGGAAAGAAAATCGTTCAGACAACTCTACTAAAACAATGCAGCAAGGAAAAATAGATAAGTTTCGAATCTCACATGCATAGTATGAGTCTTCCCACTGCTTGTCACTCCATAAGCAAAAATTGTACCTGATGAAGAAAAATGAGCAAGAAGAGGAATTTTAGAGATAATGTTCACAAAAAATTGAACACAATATTATTAGAAATAGCATAAGCTGCATAACAAAAAAAAAAAAAAAAAAAGAAACGCGACTCAATTCATTAACCTTCTATGCATTTCTAAAAAACATGAGGTTAAATGGAGAGATTTGATCATGAAGCATATCCTTGCCTCCTCATCCTTTCAAGTTCTTTTGGGTTACTCTCAGACTTTTGAGAAAAAGTACATAAACAAGTCCATAATTAAACCCCTATAAAGTGCTTGAGAAACAGAGATAAATAAGCTTTCAAATTCCAAAGCAAGAAAACGAAGAATGATATCTTTTCCAAAAAAAAAAAAAAAAAAATGACCTTGAGTTAACAAATTTTAAATTATGCCAAGCAAAGCAAAAAGCAGGACACTGGAAGCAAATTTTCCAAATGACAACTAGTATATTAGCTATAATATTTATTATTTTTTTTAGAAGAACTAGAAAAGCTAAAATATGAGAAAGCAAGAGCACCTGCCAACCATGAAATGGTATGTGGAATGCAATGAGGGTTTGGCATAACCAATATCAAAGACACTAGCTTAAATGAACAACTTGACTCTATTTGTGCCAATGTAAAGAGTGCATATTTAAGTATCAAATCAATCCCAACATTAATCAGATCATGAAAGAGCTAATCATGCAATTGGGCCTGCGCATACAAAGAATTATGATAGCACAAACCGATGAGATAAAACAGCTTATTGACACATAAGTCTAACCCACAGTAAGAAACAGAGTTGCAACAAAGATCACGACTATCCTGAGTCATCCATACAAAGTAATATTCCAGGATACAACAGTAAATCAAGCAAATTGCATATCCACCCACCATTGACACCTTCCATAGCTCCGGTAACAACATGCTGTGCAGCTACATCATAAACATGACGAGTAGTGGTAGTAGGTCCAAACACCCGATCTGTAAGGAAAATGAAAGGCGAATGAAACAAGTGATCACCAAAACAAAGTTTTTTCATTGATGAAAAATATTTTTATGACAAAAAAAAAACAGATGAAACAACTGAGCTGAGTTTTAAAGACATAAACCAACATTTCTAATTCACATTAATATCAAGGATACAAATGTAAAATACTCCCTTAACCACTCCACCAAAATGTAACCCAAGGAAAATCCACCCTAAGTAGCCACAAAAAAAAAAGATCTAAACCGAATTCGCATAAGCTTGACTGAACCCAATTTCTAAATCTTCAAACGGTCCTCTTAGCCAGCCTTGCATCATTCAATCCATATAACAATTCTTAACAATATATAGTTTTGGCATCACAAACCATGGTCTTTATCTCGAGCACGCACATCGCATGGCTTGTCATATCTGATGTCACACAACTAGTCACCAATAACCACCTTAATCCAAGTTCACCATCCATCTAGCATGGAACAAAAATTGCAGTGATTGCAAGGCGTCGCCTAAGCGGTGACTTAGGCGGGCGGTGGCCTTAATAATTTTTTAAAGTTCAGGGAGGTGAAAATAATTTCAAAAGTCTTCCATATATAAACCTCTAAACGATGTAAGCCTTACCCCAACTTGAAAACTTCCATATATAACTTTTTTTTTTAAGTTCGGGGAGGTGAAAGTAATTTTGAAAACTATAACGTGTTTGATAATTGATAATTGACGGCCAAATGAATCATTTGAAATTATTAAATATTATTAGTTAGTACCTTTTGAAGTAAATATTGATTATTAAGGTAAATGACTAGCGATACTAGTAGATACAAAGAGATCGATAAATAATAAATTAACTTTTTAAGGACCTCTAAACAAATATTATTTTTTCCGCCTAAGGCCGCCTCGCCTTGGATAGGAAAACACCTAGGCAACGTCTTGGTGCCTTGCAATCCTTGCAAAATTGCAGAAAGCAACTCCCAATCAATACTTTCCTGAATTTTTCTTCAATTGTTACAAGGTGCTTGTTCTCGTAAGTAATCTTTAATCGACTACTAGTCTTTATCTCAGGCAACTAATTGCTTGATGTATCAGATATCACCCAACTAGCCATCGACCCCCCCACACCCACCCTACCCTACTCCAAAATTTCCAAGAATGTGTCAGTGTCACCCCCATTTCTCATATTTCCAGTGAGCAAACAAAATAAATCCCACTCTGGTAAACAACCTAAATTATTTCAATACATACAGCTTGATAACATATAACTCGTATTTATAACTCCAACCTACATTAAGTGAATGCTTCAAAACTACTGCACGGTATAACATGCCACCATGCATTGTCTTGAAGGATAACCACTGCCAACAACATATCCACAAAGATTCCCCAACTGCTTGAAGGTTTTCCCTGGGTTGCAAGAGCCCGATTTCACTTTACGTCAAGTAGACAGCAGATTCAATAACACTGCCTCTGATCATAGATAACCATAAGCTAAATGTTTATTTTCCCTTTCGCACATCTTTTAGAGTTTTTTAAACCCAAATTAGTTCATTTCCTTGATCCTAAAAGCAACTTCATTTCCTACAAAAAATTCCACATGCAATCTTCCACGCGCTACTTAATTTGAAACTTGGTGTAGACCTCCGCCATTGGTTAATTCATAGCAAAATCTCCCATGCGGTAAATGCCAATAATTTTTCTTCAACCATATTAGTCATTCTTTCCTAGAGATTAAAACATGCAAATCAATGTGAGCCTCTGAGTTTTTTTGAGTTTTCAGGTAAGCTACACTTCATGGCCAACTTGAATTTCAAATTGGCATGAATCAAAAGGCACTCAACCAACCTATCAATCTCAAAATTATCCAAATTTCAAACAAATGATACAATGGCGTCTCTTAATAAGTGGCCTCATTCCACATCAAGGAACGAAAATTCGATAAAATTAGTCGAAGTTTAGGCGAAGTTCATCAAAGTTGAAGGGATCGAAACGAAGTTCACATGTAGTTTAAAAACTACAAAACTTCTCCGAAGTTTATGTTAAAAATCGACAACACTGATACAAATTGATATGGATTGCTAAAAACAAAGAGAAACTGTAAACTTTTCGGTCAAAAAAATCGAATATGCGTGTGGGAAACGGAAGGGTTAAGGGTTGTAATTGATGGTGGCTTTTTGGGGTTATTGAGAATTTGAGAGTGACTCACTTTGGTACACACACCTCTACACCGATCATGTGATGCCTTGATTTTGCATCAAGATTCAATGCATGCATCAAGATTCACTTTTGCACACACATCTCTACAATGCTTTGTAGTTTTTTTATTGATGTATAATGTCAAAATATGGTTATTTTCTTTTGCTTTAAATACTGACCCATATTTAAAAAAGCACGTTTCATAATTTTAAACTTATGTGAATGTGCAACTAATAAAATAGTTAGAGAATCAAATTAAGTGCAATTATTATCACTAAAAAGTGATCTACCATACACAGTATGCATGCCTAATGCCTATAAAATTGATTTAAAACCATTAAATTGTAAATTTTTTTGGTATTCATGCATAATTGTGCTTGTTTTGATATCCTATAAAATGAGTTTTAGTTTATTGACCATTTAAATAAAAATTTCCTAACCTTCTCTACGTTAGTTAATTTTTACCAAAATTCTCCATGTCGAATTAAACTTCTCCGAATTAATTCCAATTATCAAGAGGGCGAATTATAAGGCGAAATCGAAGTTTCGATCCTTGTTCCGCATCCAAAAAGTTTTTCTCTCCAACTGGCCGGCCAATGCTTAGTATCATAAAATCGACAGTTGGCCCAACCAACATGTCAGCATTTTAACGATACAGTTAATTATCATTCTCGCCAAGTACAAAGACAGGCAGGTTACCATCTACCAATACATAAATTGACCTATCTAATCCGATATTTCCAATTTTTTTTTTTGGCTAGTACGCATTCGATCGACAACTTTCAAGATACTACAGCTAAATCAGCAATTACAAGCTTCGAAACAGAATTCCAAAATCATCTTCCCCTAACATCACCATGAAAACGCAAACACGAAACAAAATATCAATTGCATTGTACAAAACATACCATACGCATACGCTATAGAAGGATTGTGTTCATTCCGCACAATAGTTTCTCCATCTGCATACCATGCAACCTCCTCTCCATGCCGAATTTCCTTCGGACTGCTCAACCACAACAGACACCAAAATTAACACCTAAACTACCAGCATTCCATCAATAACCGAAAACCAAGGAGTATCAAGTAATCAAGCAATCAAACATCACCTCAAAGGACGGAATCGGACAGTAACAGTGACATTCTCCTTCAATCTCTCGACATCGACCGGCGCCGCCTCAGAGTAGAAAAAATGCGACTTACTCCTCGCCGAAGACGACGCCGGCGAGCTCTGACCGTCAACAGAAGTCTCAACAAACTGCTTCGAAGACGACGTCGTCGAAGACGCCGGAGAATTCACCGCCTTCGACGATTTCTTCAATCTCAATCCATGCCTTGTCGCCATGGCCAGATACGAGAGATCCGAACTCTCTAACACCAAAACGAACAACAAATCGAGCGATTCACTCAAAATCACTCCTGCGCCGCCAATGCAGCTGAATTCGAAACCGAAATCGAAGAAACGAAGAACGAAATCAAAACCTAAACCTCACCAGACGATTTCCGGCACGATTCCACGCGCCGCGGTCACGAATTCGCGCGTCTTTGGTCTCGCATTTATGGTCCGTTTCGGTTCTTCGATTCGAGAGAGCTCGTTAGGGGTTCTCGCTCGCTCGCTCAACGTCTCTCTGTGCGTGTTTGTGGGGTTGCTTGCCTTGGAAGAGATGACCTCCGCGAAAAGCAAACCGAATTTTTTTTTTTTTTTTTGAGAGAGAGAGAGAGAGAGGGATTGAAAAAGCGTTCCACTCAGACACCCAAAAACGCTCGATTTTCTTCTCTAATCCTAGTTTTCTCGTTTTCACAGCGCTGCCGTCAGCTCAGGCGTACCTACGCCTTTAATTGGGAGGACGACTTCATTTTGGACACAAGAGACAAAAAAAAAAAAAAAAAAAAACACGCACATCCTGACACGCATCGAAAAGGTGTCGGTAAATGTGTATCTTTTATGGGTTACAATGAGATGAGGAATGGTGAGTTAGCATGCTCGATTGCGTTGAGTGAGGTCTTGATTTTATATTTTATTAACGGAGTAAATTGAGTTGAGAGGGTTGCCTCTTTTTCATGCTTGATAATGTTTAAATACTTATGTTGGGGTTCTGAAGGTGTCGGATGTGATCTTAACTTGATCTTGATAGTGCTCGAATGTCAACTCTCATTTGAAGCTTGATAATGTTCGAGCGTGGATTAGTCGATGAACTAATACTATACCTAGAGATACGCGAACTCGTATAGTAGTTTAATTCGACGGACTCTACGCGCTGCGTAGAAATGTACGTGTGAAAATTGTTCGCCCAATCGCTTCGCGCCTTTATGTTGCCGCGCGTACCGTGCTCCTCTCACGTGAGTCGCGGTGTCAACTCCACTGGATGTCAGACACGTGTCGCATCGTGTTAAGTGTCATGAACGGTATTGTTGAACAAATTTTTGATATTTCGCTGGTTGGCACGTGAGGGACGTAACGTAATTCTAAACAGATTCCTTTTTTTGCTCGAAAAAATGAATTTGTGATGATTTTGTGTGTTGTGTGTTGTGCGTTGTGTGTTGTGTTGGGTACAGCCAGAAAAAGAAGTAAAAGAGACAAAAAAATGTGTCTGGAGAGGCACAAGGAACTTTGTTTCCTGGTGATTAAGAGATTACTGCTATCATGGACGGAAATGAGGTGGCAATGACAACGAGACATTAAGAAAATAGAAAATAATCGAGTGACTGATTTTAAACATATTCGAAATGGACACTTGTTTGTTGTTGTTGTTGTTCATTAATTTATGCATTGAATGAGACGTTAAGAAAATAGAAAATAATCGAGTAACTCGTTTAGAATATTTGAAATGAACACTCGACTGTTGTTGTCTATTAATTCGGTTGTTGTTAACTATTAATTTGTGCATCGAATGCGATGTTAAGAAAATAGAAAATAGTCGGGTGACCCGTTTTAGATATTCGAAATGGACACTCAATTGTTGTTGTCCATTAATTTGTGCATCAATATTTTGTGTGCACACAAATCGACGTGTATTTTAGAGACACTAATAATCGAGTATCTATTTTAGATGTCATTTACCGTCCCAAGCACTACAAAATATTTTTGCCTCCCTTTGAGAAAAAATATGATGTATTTTTTTTTTTTGGCAAAGAACAAATATGTGCATTGTACTTCAAAAATTTAGATTTGAAAGGCTTAAAAAAAAAAAAAAAAAAAAAAAAAAAAAAAGATTTGAAACCAATATTACATGACTCGCACCTAACTAGAAAAATCCAACATAACTATATGAAGTGACAACCCCAGCTGTACCTTTTTTTTATTTAATCTGTTTAAGAACACATTATTCAACAAAGTTTCTTTATTTGCCTATTTTATTGGATCAAACTAACTATTACTGGTTTATTTAGAAACGAACGTACAATAATTTATACGTCCAATCTAAAAGAACAATGATAGTGAATAATTAAGGAGTCTCCACCACCATAAAAACAATAACATTAGAGGGATTAATCATCAAAGATTAACAAACAAGAAATGCTCAAATATACAGTTAAGACTATGATTAGATTACCAACCATAATAATGCCCTCAAAACATCTTCAAATTATGGCTCATTAACTTCAAGGAGGATTTTTTTCCTTCCATTTTCTATGATTTTGAGAAACAATACTCTATAAAAATCTTAATCTTTACAAAGAAAGAATAAGGAAATTCAAGTGGCAAAAAACTTCGCACTCCCTAAGCGAGATATCGATTTCGAGTCTCATTGACATAACAAATTGAAAAAAGACAACTGCCTCCATATAGAACACGACAACACCAAATCATGAATATCGATGATGTTGGCACTGAATACTACGTCCAAAAAAAAAAGAGCGACAAACCCATAATTTCAGATACGTGGAAAAGTCATGCGCCCTAGGGTTGTATTTTCGATTAGACAACTATGACCGATTAGTGTCAATATACGCGTAAAAATTGTACTAAGGCTATTTTAAAAAAGGATTATCTGTACTGACTTAAAATTAAGTCATAAGTGTAGCATGTAAGAGGAAACTTTGCTCTCGAAATATTTATTATTTGATTGAAAAGGTGAAAAGTTAGGAAGAATTGTACAACAAAAAATGGGTGAAGCATATATAAAAGCACCCTTTTATAATATTTGAGTTGTTACAAGCAAATTATTTTATAGTTGATTACATAAATCTGCTCCACTTGAGAAAAGGGGTCTCTGCCTACCACTCATTCCAGAGCAAAGATTCCTACTGTCTTGGGGGCTTACTTGCCACTTTGTTTTCTTTCCTTGTGCAGGAATCCCAACCAGTATGTATAGAAGAGAAAAAGTACAAAAAATACCTTACCATACTCCATCCCTCACACACACACCTCTTTCTGCCTTTTTGGTGTGTAATTCCATATTATTATAGTACTCTCATGCCCACCACCATATGACCCACCACTCTCAAGGGTCCTACCTAAATGAGACCATTTGATCAGAAGAGATGCTGACAACTGACCTCTTCACCCAATTTTATACGGGTTGCTATGTTGAGTTTCCTTAATCAGATATTGAAACTCTATCTTTAATTTTATATATATATATATATATATATATTGATAATCATGGGTGTCTGCATCATTCGGGTACGACTAATCTCATAGGGCTAAGTCGGCGGCACCACACCCATCAGTCGGGACTAGACGAATAATGGCTTCAAATGTGAGTGTCGTGATTCAAACTCGAGAGGCTTCTCTTGAAGAACATACCCTTGTACGGTCCCAACACCACTCCACCACACCCGCCTAGTGTTATCTTTAATTATATTTCAAGTCTATAAAATTGGATGACCCTTGTTTTTTTTCCTCCATTTTTTAGTTGTATAGCTCTGTCTCATGTGTATGGCTGCGTTGACAATACAAATATTAATTAAAATGCTAAATTGTGTTTAAGGAGTTCATTGGCTAAGAAATTAATCTATATGCATCCAACTATATATGTAACTAGCATTTAAAAAAAAAAAATCTTCAATTAGGACAAGATTAGTAATGTCCAACGCTACATCAAAGCGTTATCCAAAAAATCTACAAGTCTCTCTCACCCACCTCTTATACATATGACATACCTAAAATGCAACGAAAATCATATATAATGAGGAAAGTTTAGGTAAAGCATTAGTGTCCATTAATGTTATTCTAATATTCTAAAGTTTAGTTGTCAATTATGTTGTGGGTCTCTCCTCATTATGCTGGTTGGTGGGAAATTATAGAGCTATGCATATAAAAGTGAATAAGTTGGTGAGACTATTTTAATATCTTTCTCATCCAATTTTTGGTCTCTCGTAGAATATACAATGGTGTCTTCCGGGCCCAACTCAACTAATATACAATTTTGGAGTTGTTTTCATTACACTCCTATATACCATGACACATCTGCACTTCTATTGATGCTCCCGACGGGCTAACGTAGCTCGAACCAACTTTTTGTAAGACATGTACATAAATGAAGTCCGGAGCTCAAATGTGATACTTATAGTTGAAGGGCATTGAATCCGAGGGGAGCATGACTTGAAAAAAAAAAAAAAAAAAAAAAAAAAAAAAAAGTTTAAAGAGGTTGTGGCCTTATGGGTTCGATTTATGCTCAAGTCAAAAAAACAAATCCTTTATAGAGCAAATTTTCTTTCGATCGCAATCATCAAACCCATCAGACGACAACACCGACAACTAGCCTCAATCTCAAATTAGTTGAAGTTAAATACATGAACCAAACTCTTCCATTATGCTTGATTTAGTGCAATTGATAGCGTGTTTTCCAAATCATTTAAATCCCTCCTCATTATGTGTACTATAACTCAACACCCACTTCCCTTAGCAGATACTATGAAAACTAAATTCTTAAAACAGTCGAAGCATTTCTAACATGAATAGATCGAGGGGCAACCAATGAAGAAAATGAGGTGTAATACATGATCTAACTTTACCTTTGCATCATCAGACTTTAACATTCATGCTCAAAGGGACCTACTTCCTCCTTTTCAATGTGCCTTCTCAATTACATTGGATCCCCATCTTTCAAACCATAATTCTCACAGTGCAAGGCATTCTTGCACATGAGTGCTCACCTCGTGAGGAGAAATTTATGCTAAAAAGTAAAAGCTATCAACCCATTCACTCAATAGAGAAGCAACTTATAAGCATACAATACATGATGATTCTCAGTTTGATTTATAACTGAACTTGAAAAAAATGTTTCAAGTGAGTTTGAATAGAAAACCTCTTTAGTCCCACATTGCTCACTTCAAAGAGTACAAACTTTTTATATACAAACATCTACTCTAAAGATTTGCTTTAGAGAAACCCAATGGATATAGTCCAAATTGGCACCCATTGGGTAATAGGTGTAAATATATATATATTTATATAATAAATATATATATATATATAATTATATTTAAAATCAAAGATAGGGCCTTGGGCCTTTGGGCTTACATTTGTTAGCCTTGTAAAATCAAATTTTATTTTATTTTGTATTTTCGAAATTAATTATTGGTAGTTAATTTAGTTATTTTGTGAATAGGTGCGACTGTTGAGAACAAGTGCAACTGTTGAGAATAGGTGTGACTGGTTGAATATATTGTTTTGAACAGACACATTGGTTTGACCAGTGCCTCAAGTTCTATTTAAGTAGAACTAAAACACTTGGAAATAATATAATTTTCGAATTTCGTTTTTTGAGAGAGAAGAAAAAAAAAATCACGCTTTGCGACTTTTGAACTTGGTGATTTTTGGTTCGAAAGAGCATCCGGTTGTATCCTGGGGGCAGATCTTTGAAGAAAATTCAATCACCGAATTCAAGGAAATTTATGTCTTAGAGTGAGGACTAGCTCCATTTCTTCAAGAAAAAAAAAATTCACACAACATTAAAGTAAAAAACAAAAAGTGTTCTATGTTAGTGTACCATCATCATGAAATGGTGGTGGAGCTGTAGAAATATTTTGCTGACAATATATAGTTTAGGAGAAGAAAATGAAATGTGGGACTCTTCTTACTATCTTTACAAACCTTCACAAGTAATTTTATCCCAAGAGAAAGAAAAGCATATTCATAAATAAACCTGGTGATTCAATTGCATTGGGCTCCATGGGCAATGTATCTTCTACTAGGACTCTGTTATTTTATATTTTTCAACTTTTCCGACTAGATATAGAATACAATTTTCCCGAATACAGATAGGGCTTGCAGACCTAATGAAGTTAAACGAAGAAAAGCCGGTACTAACTCATGGTTTGATGAGCATTTACCAGGATTATATCTAAACCACCAAAGAAGGAAAATGTTCCGACAAATCATTTGTTTCTGATTGTAAATGATTTTCCTCCCTTTTTTTGGTACTGGATTTTCCTCTCTTTCAGTAACCAGAAATAAAGTGAAGTCCTATAAAAGAATGTCCAATTAACTTTGGTGGTCAGAGGTTGCAGGACTCTTGAGGTATTGATGATGCAATGAAGCTCTTGATTTAATCTTGATGCAGAGTAGCAGACGCGTTCCTAGTTGACACAGTCAAATCAATTTCTCTTGTTTTCTATCTATTAAATTCAGCACTTAATCGAGCACAATGGAAGAGTTTGATCCATGTAGCCGACCCCAATTACTTTGGGACTGAGGCATTGTTGTTGTTGCTGCTGCTGTCGTCGTTGTTGTTGTAGAAAGGTTTACAGGATTGAAATTTCTTACGTTAACGACCTTCAGATAAATTAATGTACCTCAAGTAGCTATGCTCGGGTTCATCTCGCTCAGAATTCGGCAATAAGTGTTGAGATTCGATGTGTTCTTTGAAACCAGGGATAAAGTCAGTGAAGAACCTCAAAACTGCTGCAAGATGTTGTGAATTATTGGAAGTAAAAGCCGCTTCTATAGAAACACAACTAACTGGGAATTTTCTTACGTCGACACACAAATAAATAAAAGTAGAAAAAAAAATCAGTTTCCTTGAAAACCTTAATCATTAACACGATAATCTACGATGGGCATCATGATGCATCAATAATTAAGATTAAATGAAGATGGCATACTGACATGCTTAAAAAATGCCTAATCTAAGCACAATAAGCAAGCCGATTTGATACATATCTAAAGATGAATACAATATGAAAGCTTACATCTAGCTGCCATGTCGAAACCTACACATATCTTTGAATCTGCACAGAAAATGATAATTTGATTATTTGAGTTTTACCTTGTGTCTACGCGCATAAGGTTGGCCTTCAAGAAAGTAACCATCTTGTACTAGTAGCAATACATAATCACGGTGCAGCTGAATTAGAAGGCGTAACGTAATGTCCATACCCAATTTCCTTGTAAGATAATTTTGACGACCAGACTCTATGAGTTGCAAAGCCACTTGGATTGGTGTATGGAGAATAAGGAGCAGTTTTCCATGCATGAACCTGTGAACCACATTCGTAGAATCGTCAGGTCACACAAGAATATAATGCTGATATATGCACTACTCATCTAGCATATTACCTGATCAACCATTGGCGACAGAAGTAACTCGTTTCCATCGTCATAGTACAAACTTCTTGCTCCAGGGACACTGCACCTAAGGGGAGGATGCCGGATATACACATGTAATAAAGCACCAGAACCTCATAAACCGCCTGCAGTCTGAGAGCTTGATGCCTTCCCCAACATCCCTTTTTATTTATTTTCCAAGTCGTCACCGGTTAGATCCAAAGAAAGACGCTATTGATTCCAGTCTTATCAAGTGCTTGTAAATGTTAGGGACAGCAGCAATACTTAGACTGCAACAGCAAGAAATTTCCCAAGGGTTTCAAGAGAATTAGGTTTTCAGAGAAAATGTAATTTCTCGCCACATACATATATTATATTTTACACTCCCATACATAACCATTAGGACATCAGTATAAGCCTTGTAGAGTTAAGTAAATACCATAAGAGATTGAGTATGAATATTCAGTTTATGCCTTCCCTCTCAGCTATTACACAGAGAAAACTGTAATCAATGATCTTAATCAAAAAATAAAAATTAAATCAGTTTTGTCAACATGAACACAATATTTTTTCTAATATTTCTGTATCTATAATATACCATATTCCTCATGCAAGCACTTAATGCAAGAAACTCCTTCACACACAGTTCTCGTTCAACCTCGGGAACTTTTGCCGCAATACACGTACCATATTATTTTGCCTGCAAATTTTAAGTAATTGATAATACAAGTCGATTAAACCCTACGAGTTATCATTGGGGTATTTCCCTCCTTTATGGAGACCAAGCCAATGTGAGCATAAACTTCATACTAATTATTGCACGCATATGAGATGAGAACCCGCAATCTCACGACCGTGGCTGATGAAATGACCATCAATTACACATTAACTAATGAAAACAACAAAAATGAACTGGTAATTTAAATTATCAAATACTCTTTTCAAGCTAATATTTAACCAGTCAAGTCACATTTCAGCCAAACTCCCTCCCATATGCAGCTTATACCGCAATTCACCGTCTTTTGTTTTCAAAGACTAATGATCTTTTTGGAACTACATTGCTATAAAAACACTTTCTATAACTGCACTTCCATTAAACAGCATTGCAGGGTGAACATTGTTTCACAAACTTAATTTTGTCAAGAATAAGGTTTGATAGTAATTTTAACAGTTGTGATTTTTCACATGGAACTTCCAAAACCATTCCTAAAACTCAATTGAATCACAAAGATTGCTAACAAGGTACGAAGACAACTGAAAGATCCCCTCGGAACGTGATTACCGCTAATTTCATTCAAATCAACTGAAATGTAATCGCAATTGCATGCAGGAATCGAAGAAGCCCTAATTCGAGTCCGATTAGGGTTTCTGTTGTTTTGTTAGAACGCAAAGAGATCGATCGGAGATTACCTTCACATCAGAAGAGACGGATTGGGATCTGATGAGCAGAAATCGAAAGCCCTAGCTGATCCCTAGAAGTGGCGACGAGAATTGAAATTGGTCTGTGCAACCATGTGTGATCATCCAAACCCAACGCTTATCACTAGGCCTATCTCGGGATGTGGTCATACACAGTTTTCGACATGTAACACGCGGGTCGAGGCCTATTTCGACATGCTTACAACACGCGGCCGAGGCATATGGACAAATGTACTCGTGCGAGCCAATGTGTTGTCATTCTATCTAATATTTTCTATCTAATATTTTCTATAGGGAAAATGTGCACTAAAATTATATCCATCATCCGTACAAGCCTCGGTTGCAGCCTTAATATCTCGAGGTGCATGCAATGCTCGAAGCGAAGGGTTCGTTGTGCATAGGGCTGGCAAAAATACGAACGGACAAAAACGGACCGGACACCTATTTCAAAAATGTTTAAATTTGGTGTCCGGTCCCGGTCCCGCTTTTAAAAATGGGCACGATTTTTTTGTCCAAATCCGTATGTTTGTAAAACATACGGGACTGGTTTTTGCCCGCTTTTTTTTTAAAAAAATATGATTAAATATTTTATTTATCAATTATCTAAAAAAAAACCCCTCAACTACAACTACAAGTCTACAAACTACAAGTCACCAATTACCAAAAAATAAATACATAATATCACAACTTTTTAATTTCCAATATAAACATCACAAAAGTTTTTAAAAATCACAATTTAACCTAATCAAATACCAAACAACATCCATAATTGAATCTAACATTCATTCTCAAATAACCAATCAACTAAAAGATCACAAGATCTGAAACAAACTTGCTGCATTTCTTCTCCACCAATCTCGACCACAAACCAAAACCCTAATCACCCGAACTACTTTCCGAATCGAAAAGCCGCTACACGATTCGACGAAAGTCGTCCGATTCTCACTCAAGCACGAATCGAGGAGCAAATCAGCCGCATTTGCCCCACCTACCCCTGCTCCGAATCACAAGCCCGCAATCTCGCCTCAGTCGCCCCAAATTCTTCACGAAACATAGAAATCGAACCAGATCCCTCATGCACCCCTCGTCCTCCAACTTCGCTTCCCAATAATCCCCACCAGGAACGCGAGTTTCCGATTCACCAACGAAGATCATAGATCGAACAACCCCTCCGACGTGAAATTCAACATCTCCGGATCTCAAACCCTCGGAACCCAACTCCTACAACATCAATTCGCCGAACAACCCAGAAAAACCAAATTTCGATCGGATTAGGGCATCAAATAGAGCTAGAGAGAGATCTGGAGAACCCTAAAAGGGGGGTTTGCGAAGAGGAATCGAAGAAAAACCCCTTTGGATCTCTCGAGCGAGAAAGAAATAGAGAGAGAGAGAGAGAGAGAGAGAGAGAGAGAGAGAGAGAGAGAGAGAGAGAGAGAGAGAGAGAGGGGGCGAGCAGTGCCGTTGTGCGTGAGAGGCGGACAAATCTGGGACGGGGCGAGCAGTGCCGCTGTGCGTGAGAGGCGGACGGAGGGAGATGAGTGTTTTTCACAAAAATTCTGCCCGGTCCCGTTTAAAACGGTTTGCATTGTTATTCTAGCATCTTTCGTATTGTATTGGAACCAATCATCATAAAACTAAAAGAAAAATTCTACGCATAATAATGATACACGCCTCAAAATGTGCCTCCATAGTTGACCTCCCGTCATATTGGAACATCATCATAAAACTAAAAGGAAAATTCATACATATCGAGCGCGATGTGCACGGGATGTTCGATCTCGATGTGCCGTGATAGCACTCTCCAAAACTACAACACTCTCATAATAATTATTAATTTATTATCCCCCCTCTCCTCCCCCCACACAAAAGAAAAGTCACTAACACCCTACACAGAAAAAAAAAAAGAAAAAAAAAGAAAGGTCCTCCCACCATCACCAACAAGAAGCAGTAAAATCAATAATGGAGAACATAGACATTGTACTCCACCACAGCATCGCCAGTCTTGAGGTTCAACGAATGAGTGCTCGCCTGAACATACCCTCTCGCGAACCTGAAAAGCCCAGAGCCGCCAACGATCGGCATCTCCCTCACCTTCGTGAACACTCTGTTCCTCCCCATTATGCTGATCGAGCTCCCATTGTACTTCCCTTCAATGAACGCGAAGTTCATCGCCATGATCAGCCCGATCTCAGTCTGCGACGCCACCGCGTACAGCCCCTGCGCCCGCCCCACCAGTTTCGACCTCTTCAGATCCGGCCCCAGAGTCAGCGCGTCGTCGATCATGATCACCGTCCCGAATCCCGAGGCGGAGGTCCGGTTCGGGGAGGTGACCATCACGGTTGTGGGGTTGGGGCCCGACACCACGTCGTGCCAGTAGAGGCGGAGGTGGGTCAGCTTCTCCCGCTTCATTCGCCCGCCCAGAGCCTTTGATGGGTCTAGAGATGTCCCGAAATCGTGGTCGTTTGATGGCTTGGATTGGACGTTGTTGAGGATTGACAACAGGAGGAGGAGTGTTGTCGTGGTTGCGAGGAGGGGTAGTGCGGTGGTTGGGGTGGCCATTGGGGCTTGGGAGTGTTCTTAATTGTTGTGAAATGCGGTGTGTGATTAGAGAATTGGGGGACTTGGGGTTGGTTTTATACGCGGATTTGAGTGGTGGTGGGTGTTGTGGAAAGAATGACAAAGTCTGTAGGCGTAGGGAGCACGCCCTCAAAGGCTTAAAATAACCAATTGATAATCCGGATGGGTTGGCAAGTGCTCGGTTCCGGGTCGATTTTCTGTTGCGCCAAAATTGTAAGAGTTATTGAGGTACATTTAGGCCAATTGAATCAGTGCCTCGTGAGAATAGTCAGACTCAACTGGATACCCACGGATATAAAAAAAATGGCGTTAGACTCAAATAGTTCAAAACTAAGGAAAAATGCTAGAATGACACCCTTTGAGTGACACTCCTACGACATGGCGTGCGGACCTGCATCTATGATGCCAACATGCACGCTTTGAGACATCAACAACAACATAGCCTTAGTCCCAAATTAATGGATCATTACAACATGGATCAAACTTTTCCATTGTGCTCGATTACGCTTTGAGACATGCAACAACTATTTTGTGCACATTCATTTTTACTTGGACCCTGCACGCCCACATCATAGGAGTGTCACTTGAGTGTTATTTGAGGTGTCAATTTAGTATTTTTCCCAGAACTAAATCTAAATGTCTTTTAAGCATGATTAAAATTCTAAGCTTATAGACTGAGCCATCAATTGCCCTTGTGTTTCAAACCTTGGTGCAATATGGATGAATCAAAACATCTAAGAACACTTAAGATTGTTTATTTTTTCAAAGTTTTCACTTCACATTTAAGATTTCTACTAGTAATAATGAGAGGTTCTTCTAGTGGTACATTATTCAATTGTTGCCTTCTTGTTGGAAGAAGAGGAAAACTGGTGCTTTATAGGCTGACTTGTGTGACTGTTGCGTTTAACTTTTTCCGGAAGTGTTGGTGACCAGGAAGGCAGGCCTTGGCCCTACCTTAATTTTTTTTTTTTTTTCAAAAGCATCTGTGACCGGGGCCCAACTTTCCATGCCAAAATTAGTTCAAGACATTTAAGACTTAGTGCCCATCTCGATGTACATCAATGGATGTCAATGAATGTGCTATCAAGTAATTGCAGTAGTCAATCTAGTAAAAAGCACTAAAAGGGTATTAGCACTACTAATTAAGTTGAAAGAAATATAAGAATGTGCTTTGTGTTTGGTAAAAATGCACTAATTTGTCCAACCCTATTAACACTTCTAGATACAGTTTCTTGGTCAAATTTCTAACTTATTGAAGCCTAACCACATCAATATTTTAAGGCAGCTTTTCGATTACTTTGAGACTAATTAATTTTAGGGTTCCAAAATTGACTTTCACAGTGCATGACTAGAAATATAAATTCGGTGACCAAAATTTGCTATAACTGCATTGAATTTTTAGGGGTCTTAGTTTTTTTTCAAAAAAATTTGTCAAACAATTGAATTGTATTGATATTTCTAACTCAAAAGGGCACAACAATCCATTGCAGTGAGAATAATAGATTTCTTGTTACAATGGAGCTTGGAAGTAAGATCCGACACCATGCACACACGGTGGTGCGGTACCAACCCTTAACGGAGACAACCACCCTTCATATGGAGGACAACATTCCCACTAGTGAGAACAAAACCCCAAAACTAACTTAGAGAACCTTTAATTAATTGTCTTAGTTGAAATTAGTCCATTTGACTTGATATTAATGTTGTACATTGTTAATACCAGGTGGGGGACTAATATTTAATAGGAATGTAATGAATGTATTTGGTATGTTTTATTTTGTATTCACATATATATATAAAGATATTTGAAGAGATTATTAATGACCTTGTGAAGCGCATGTCATAGGTCACTTGTATAAGTTGGTGCACTTTGTATATTAATCCTTTGAATTGTCAAAAACAATATGGGTTGGTAGTGTCGGCATCACCTATCACTTTGTTTAAGTAAGCATGCTCTTGGAGCATATAAAAAAACAATTAAAAATGAGATGTGGATTAAGTGTGAACGTGCGCGACTTGATACTGAATAGACATTGAAACAATTAAAAAGTCATTTTCAATAAAAATGTGTATTTTGTATTAATGTCGAGCTAACGCGGCATATAAAAAATAGATAATGTCTACTTCTAGACTATGCAATTCATAGCCACATCAATGATTCTCTCTCAAATACATAAAAAAATAATAATTTTTAAAATAAAAAATGCATCAATCCACATTTACAATACATTCACATTTACCATTGGAGATGCTTTTGTAGCACAACACGGATACGCATCACAGACGCACAACCGTTGATGTCCCTTTATTTTCGTATCACAATATGCGCGCACACATATCCCTATGTATATCATAGGACGAAAGCGTGTACCATTTCTACATGTTTGTGTTTGTGTTTCTACCAAGTTATAATATCAGGCTCATTGTATAAAATCTTTTGATATTAATGTCATATTTTGATTTAGACTTTTTTTTTTTCTTGAGGATTTGTTTTTTAGACTTTTAATTATGGTTTATTTGTTCAATATTTATAAAGTCAATTACAACCGTAGATGAGATATACATGCTGATGTGTCAAACACCGATCCAGAGAGTTCCTACGGTAACATGAAACTAACAACTTTAACTAACTCTAACCTCGCTTTACATTACATCATCACCCATGTGCGAGTTTCCCAATTAACCTAATATGTTACATCCATTAACACACAAATTAAGATCTAGTTTAATTGTTTAAGAGATACCAAATCCCTTGCCACCAGTCCGAGACCAATTAAATTAATTGGTCTATATATTTGATTGTTAACAAATTAGTTGTCACACAAGTATATATTGCATGTTATCTTTATACTTGCACATTAATTGGGGCCACATACATCTAATGACATATACTAGAAAATTGCAATTCTCAAATAGGTTGTGTTGAAAAACTCATGTAGCTGATAATTCACCATCTTAAATTAAGGCTCATGCTATTCAGACCCTACTTTTTGCTCATTTTTTTTTTACCATATTTTTACGGTCGGATCTCAAAATCGCATTCGGTACTTCTTTAGAGGTTATGCTTCGAAGTTGGCGATTTCGAACCTCGTGGTGATTTTATTGTTGTGTTTAGACACTTCTTCACTTCTCTGGACACGACGCAACCACATCCGACCTTGTTCAACAAAAAAAAAAAATAGCCGACACTCATACGACACTTAATTGGTGACCTAGTACAAGTGCTCTACAATAATCAAAATCGTGAAATGGAGATGATTGAGGGTGTTGGGATAAAGGTAGGAGAGGGGATAACATTTGTTGAGGGTGAAGAGCACTTAGTTTTAGTAAAAAAAAGGTGGGGTAAAAGTAGTTTTAGAATTATTTACAAAAATTGGGTAAAAAAAAAAAAATTCAAAAATGAGGTACAATGAAGTAATGGGGTAAAGGGAGCAAAACATGGGGTCTGAATAGTCGTGGCCTAAATTAATCCTGGTAGAACGTTGATTCAAACTAGTTGGACCAGTTAATTAATCACCAAGGAAGAGCATATCCAAAACAAATAGTAATGTTATAAAATAAATGACATGTTATCTCATATATGTAGAGAGTTGGAGAAACCAAATTACCACATGCAAACATGCATATTGGGAAAAATCAAACAAATATGTATAAGGAATCAAATAATCTTGATAAAAAAAAAGGTACATGCATAAGAAAGGAGAATACATATATATATATGATCAGGTAATTAATAAAATCAATAATGCAAGACATAGACATTGTACTCAACAACTGCATTCCCAGTTTTGAGATCAAAAATAAAAGTCTTGGCAAGAACATAGCCTCTAGCAAACCTGAACACACCAGTCCCTCCAACTATAGGCATCTCTCTAACCTTATCAAACACAGCATTTCTTCCCAAAACACTAACTGTGCTACCATTGTACTTATTCCCTTCAGTGAACACAAAATTAAAAGCCATCAACAAGTTTGTTTCCTTTTGCCCTGTTGAGGCATAGAGCCCTTGTGCTCTCCCCAAGAGTTTCGAGGACCGGTCGGGTGTTTCGGTTAATGGTTCATCGGCCGCCACCACCATTCCGAACAATGTGTTTGATGAGTTTGTCGTTGGCGCTTCGGCGACTCGGACTGCTGTGACATTGGGGCCTGCTACAATGTCATGGAAGTAGAAGTGGAGATGGGTGAGCTTCTCTTTTGGGAATTTGTAAGGCTTGGCATTCATGGTACCTATGTTGTTGATCATAATCAAAAAGAACATGAAGAAGAAAACAAGGCTGTTAGAGAGAATTAATGCTGCCATGTGTGAGTGTTTTGTGTTTAATTTGTTGAGGTATATAGACTATTGTATGCTGTATATATGCAATATGTATGTAGACATATATATATATATATATAGAAGAGATAATTAAGGAGAGACGTGAGGACCTTATTTATTTATTAGTATGCATCTGTAGTACAACAACAACAACAAGTCAACAACAGCCTGTACAAGGTACCATTAAATTAATTAATAGCTACAATGGCCCAAGTCTAGCTCTTGAAAAAAAAAGTTCAGGTGGTGGAGGTGATAAATTAATGTTGCACCTTTAGTTGATATTCAGTACAAGCTCACATTATAGATTGATAGAATAATTAATCCAAATTATAGATCATGATATATATCTTGTACAAAAATATTTCTTTAAGGGGTTAATTAGGGGTTGCATGCGGGATCACAACACATATATATCTGCAAGCGGCCTGCCTTATGGCATTTCTTTGCGAGCGTGTGGATCTTGTTAGTACCGATACTATCTACACCTTAGCCACCTTTTGCACCGACAAGTGTGAGGCTTTTACTCTGAAAGGTCTCGAACTATTACAAGAGAAAGGTATTATATTATTACTTTATAAAGTTACATATATGTAACCGGTGTGGACTATATTTTTATTTTTGCGTGTGGTATACCTTAGTTGATTTCTTTGTTGTTTTAAAATGTTGGAATTAATAAAATCAAGCTCTGGAATTATTTTTATGTGTTGAGTAGTGATAAGATTGTGATCTTTAATTTATTTATTTTTTGGTAAATTATCTCTAATTTAATTAATGTCAATGGGGTACTATATATGTCAACGAAATTAATTTAGTAATCGACGCTATTTTCATTTTTGAAATTAATCTAGAGGTACTAAAGTTCTAAGGAGTCATGATCCTTGATATGGACCATCTCTCTATATATGTATCGATCGACTTCTAAATTAATATCTTAAGAAAAAAAAAATGCCAATATCGATTCCAATATAGAATATATATATATGTATTCTATATGCTAAAATATTTTAATACAAGGTAATTAAGAAAGCTAATCAATTAGTTGGCCAGAGCATATACAATGCTTCGATCGTGCCTTATTTTTCTTTTAAAATTTTTTAGTCAACTAATTATTTTAAGTTTTAAAAAATTATTGGTGAGAATTAATTTTCTTGGTTAATTAATTAATTAATGATGGAATATATATATTTAATTAGATAAGGTAAGCTTGTGACACCGTGATTTATTTATTAAGACGTGACTTATTTATTTATTTAATAATGTGCTCTTTATCAAATTATCTCTGGTCAGATGAATGAGACATTTACGTTAAGAAAAAAAAGTAAAAAAGACACCATGCTAATATCAAGCATTATTCGAGAAAATCCTCTGAATATGCATTACTTAGATTGTCTCGAAATCTGTAAATCTAATCCTTGTATAGTAATTGAGCCTTCCATGATTCCATGACAAACCACACCAACGAGAAAATTAATTTACAACTTGTATAGAAAGTGACATTTTTTTTGTTCGAAAGTATAAAGTGACATTATTATTGGTCAACAAATTAATGGTCATGGCTTCAATTCTCTCACGAATAGTCTCTATCGATCTCCTTCCGATCTTATTATTCTTCAACATCTTTGTTGATGGCACCAAGCCTTACTATCATCAAAAGTACTTCTCAAAAGAGAAGCTAACGCACCTTCACTTCTACTTCCACGACTCCATGTCCCCGACCAATTTTACGGTGGTCCAAGTCGCGGCGGCTCCAAGGAGGAACGGGTCGACCGCAATGGTCAACTCGATCACAGAATTTGGATCCGTCATGATCTCCGACGACCCGTTAACGGAAACACCCGATCCTTCGTCGAAGGTGGTGGGAAGAGCTCAAGGCCTCTCCTCCTCAGTGTCTCAAAGTGATACCACCATTTTGATGGCTTTTAACCTTGTGTTCACTACAGGGAAGTTCAATGGTAGCACAATTAGCATTTTGGGAAGGAATTCTATATATGCAAGTAAGGTTAGAGAGATGCCCGTGGTGGGAGGGAGTGGTGTGTTTAGGTTTGCTAGAGGTTATGTCCTAATGAAGACTTATGCTCTTGATGTTAAGAATTTGAGAGCCACTGTTGAGTATGATGTGTATGTATGGCATTATTGATCATAATCATGGCATGTTTTCTAACTTCTAAGTATTAATTAAAGATGGACTTTTGTTCCTTAATTTGATTTAATGTTGAGCTTAAATAACTTCTAGGTTATTTATACACTTAAAAGAAGTGCACAAATATTTCAAAGTTTTTTTTTTTTTTTTGAAGGAAGGAAGAAACCAACTTGCCTAGCTCGTTGAGATTCGATCAAACCATCTTCCTCTGAGACAAATATCCGGCATCAAACCAATAAGATACACCCACTTGGTTGTACAAATTAATATTCCAAAGTGTACCTACGCAACAAATATGGCGCCAAGGTTTTTTTTTTTTTTTTTCGACATATATAATGTGTGTTAATATATCTGAATTGATTATATGAGATTATAGAGGTCAATCTTGATAGCTAGCTATAAGATTTAGGTATAGCCTTAAGCCTGGAAGTTTAACTATACGTATATATACATTCTATTAAATACGTGAATATATAATTAGGTTTTTATATATATAGTACTAGTCACAACTAGACAAATAATTATATAGATAATATTTTTAAGAAAACTAAAGTTAATAAATTAGGTGAAGCAAACTTTATATATTTTAAAAGAAAAGATAATTCCCTTTAAAAAAAAGAAAAACCTTTATATTAAAAAAATGTTTATTGTCAAGAAAAGTAATTTGTATAAGTGGCAACTGAGAAGGATATGGCTCGGATTAATTATAAGAAAGAAAATTAAATATGGATATATATAGCTTTTTATATAATAAGCTCATGAGAAACAACCTGACAACTTATGAGGATCAAAGTTAATTAATTAATAACATAACTAATTATAGTGCATCTATAGAACTTGTGAGCTTGGTATATATGTTCCACGAGACTCGAATCTTGTTCTCTTTAGTAGCTAAAAATGTTAGACCTTGGCCACCGTAACTATTCTATTGAGATTATAAACCTTTTTATGGGTTTTAAATGCAACCTAAGATTTATAGGTGATTTATACCTTTTTTTTGTGAATTTTTTTTTTTTTTTTTTTTTTGAGAAGCATGCCATGATAAGTGCTCTTGGTTAATTATATTTACTGCTTGTTTTCTTATAAAAACCTGTTTATTAATCAAATAATAATAACTAAACAATAAATTAGTAGTTGGTGAAGGAGCTTATTATTAATTGCATGTGCCATAGCTGTTTCTTAATTCTTTTAAAAAAAATAAATAGTCAACTCTATTAATTAATTCAATATAATCTCGAGAATAATATAAACTTTATGATAATATACGAATCGAATAATTCTCTAAGGAATGGGGAGTGATTGGTTTGAGCCTTAAGTAGAAGTACGAAGTCAACGTTATTAGAGTAGTACATTTCACTTTTTTTTTTTTTTTTTTTTTTTTTGACTTCATATTTCACGTATTTCCTTTTTTTTTTTTTTTTTTTTTTTGGAATCACATATATGAGAAATTCTATAATGAAACCCAAAAATATACATGTCATGGGAACCCTCAAAATGTGTTGTGTATTAAATGTTTTGTGCATTTATAACTCATATATTAATGTATTGAAATAAAATCTAATGGTTGTAAATGACGTTCTCATGACATGGTTATTTATTATGGTTACAATAGATATATATATATATATATATATATATATATAGGAAAATGCTGACCCGAACGGTTCACTTAGTGGTAAGGGCAAAGGCGAGACTGTGTGAGTTAGACGCGCGATCTCCAGTTAAATTCCCCGCAACAGCCAAACATCGAGCCACTAGTGGTTTATTCCCATAATCTCAAGGCTCATTGGACTAGTCAAACAAATGTTCGGATACCCCTAGTTAATCAAACAATTGATTTATAAGAATTCTTTTTTCTTGGTTACATGAGGAAACTTTTTTTTTTTGACATAACCCAACTCACACCCCCAAGTCATATTAGCCATTTGAGTTGTTGCACTACAAAAAGACGGATTGAAAAGCGACGGGAAAGAGCGACGGCTTTGCGACGGGGCGCTTTGTTGATTTGTTGATCCATTTAGCGACGGGGTTAGCGACGGGTCGTACATGATTAGCGACAGATTTTTCAGTCGCTAATCATGTATTTTTTTTTTGTAGTATATATATATCGCATGTGCGCCTCAATACATACCCAACGTGGTATGCATCGAGAACTGTGTAAATGCACATTTCTCAAGGTTTCTCAAGGTGCGCAGACGGCTTCCAAGCCAATGTGATACTGTGAGGTTCGGGCACTTGATTTGTTACCTAATGCATTGTAGTTCTAGATCATCATACACGCTAGCTGTATATGCACACTTCAAAATTATATAAAAGTAGATCAACTCAGGACAACAACCAAACAGGTAACATAAACCATAACCATGTAATCAAAATCGTGGTGTTTGACAATACAGGCAATGAACTTGGTAAAGGAGAGTTCAAGTATGAGCCCCCAATATGCTTCTCACAATCATAATCACTGTCGCTAACAACACTTATTCCACTTGTTGTCATGCCACAGTAAAATGAATTAGGTAGAAAGATATTAACTATCATTTCCTAAACACACTAAAATTTATTAACTGATACCTTATCCATCTGGAATTAGGCATTTTATTAAGTATCATCTTAGTGAGTAGGTTGTTTAATAGATACTACACACTAATTGATTGGTGATATGAGAAACATTGTCGTAAAACATTTTTGTGACTAAAATGTTGCAATTAACATGTGCGCATGGAATATGGTGTACGTCTTATACATGAGATGATGAACACCGTTTTTTTTTTTTTTATATATATCTATGTTAAACTTAATTAAGTGTCTGCATGGAACCTTGTGCTTTAATTTTCAACTCATCATCAATTACCTCTTGAAAGTGAACCTTGTAAGTTGCTTATCAACCGATGAATGAAATCAAGAGGTGGAAAAAATAATAACAATTTATCCAATAACTTAATATAACTATTTATAAGTTACAACTAAATAAGAAGAAGGGGAAAACAACTGAGAATAACGTAGTATTTATGTTGTGCAATCTTTAGAAGGTAGCCAACTTTTCCTTCTTATTTCCCATTCCTTCGCAACTCTGTCGCTCTTGATAAATGTGAATTTGCAAACCTTTGAAGACACCTTCTTATTTCCAACATCAGTGTAGGTACACTATTTTTAAAGTTGTATAAATCAATAAAAGTATATTACAATTAAATGAACAAAAAAAATAAATTTAAGATGATTTGAGGACAGGATAGTTACCTGTTCTACATCACATTGTTTGGCATCACCATTTACTTGAAAAGTAGTTGATTGGATCAAAGATAAATGTGTATGAGAAAATAGTAATTTTAAACGTCCCATTATAGAATGAAGTTAAAATAATTGTGCACACCTTTTTTGTCAATTGCGTTGTTGTGTAAGCTGATTCAATTGTTTCATTGACATGAAAGACTTTTGTGATGCAGTAATTTTCAAATCCATCCCGCAAATTGTAATTGTTCAACTTTATCTTGAAGATGAAAGTTTTACCATATAAGTTAGATATTTGAATTGGAAGAGTACTGGGACGTTGTTCACTCTTGGATGATATCAATTTGTTTGCAGATGTGTCAAGTAGATTTTCACCCTGCTTGTTGAATAACATAAATGTTGTTGTTCCAATAGTATCTTTCACCCTTAAATGGATCTTGTACATGTAAATAGGTGTTAAAATAAGGTATTATAGAAGTAACATGGGTTAAAGTTTTTGTTTTTACCTTGCCATAGGGTACTTGCACTCTTTCTTGCAAGTGTCACATACATATAAAACATGCATCTCTGGGTACTAATTTTTTTGAACATATGTTGTAGGATATGTAAGAGCAACCATACATAGTATCAATGTCAGTCGCTTATGCTTTGACAATAAATTCACATTCCTGTTTTAAAATACATTAAGATTGGTAAGCTTATATTTGTATGTTGTTATTTAATGTCCAAGAGTTGTAAAATATAACTTGGGAGTTTTTCTTACCTGTTGATCACCTAGCCATGACTTCTCTGCTTTCAATTTCTTTGAGTTTTGAGATAAACATGGAGAATCTGTGGATGGTTATATTTGTTTAGTGATATGAAATCGTAAGAAGTGTGCATATAGCTCATATGGATTGTGAAAATAGAGATCATACCTATCGGCAAGTGATTTCAAATGGGGAACTTCAATATCAATGTAGATCTTTGTTGCACTTGTTGATGAGAAGTATAATTCACTTGTCATAGAGGCATATTTTTTTTTAAAAAAAAAAAATATGTTGGTTGAAATGTTTTATCACAAAAATTCATATTATGTTGTAGGTATGATATAATTTTGTATGTAAAGTCCCCATAACGAAAATTTAATTTTGGGATGATGATGTTGAAAGTGAGGGTTTTTTTTTAAATACCTTGATATTTTTTGATACTTGTCAAAGTCACAATGACAATGAAAGGTCCCGCATTTTCAGTATACGGATTCCAATCAAAAGTTTCAGCTATCGTGCCTCACAGTGTGACCTTCATTATTGTTGTGGTCCTGAGTTGAATTCAAACTGTTATTAATAATATATATTTTGTACATGTATTTAGGGAATAATTAAATTGTGGTTGGTATGTGTGTGTTTGTGGCAGCCATACTCATCTCCAAGTAGCTCAATTTCTCTTTTTGGGATTTGTTTCTCAGCTCCAACATGGCTGATTTTTCTAACTCCAGATAAGCAACCAATGACATCTGGAACATATAAAAGTGCAATAATGAAGATTTGGGTCATTTGATGAACTTCATGATGGAATAATGTTAAGTTTTAAAAAAATGAATGCACGACCTAATGTATGGAAGAAATTAAAATTGATAAATGGAATGAGGGAATAAGGTTATGTGAACATATAAGCAATTATGTTCTAGAATTCACACTTGAGTAAAAGAGAATAACTAACGTTTAACATACAACTCAGAGAATTATTGTTTCAGCAATATAAATAAATAAACATTTAGTATTCAAAAGTAAATTTAAAATTAATGAAAAGTACTTTTGTCAATAAGATGTCTTATACAAATGTGGTGGATTGTGTTACAAATAAAATTATTTTTATAAATTGTTGGTCAAAGTGAATTGGATGTTAACAACATCTCATAAGTATTAAAAGCTATGAAGTATTAAAAGCGATGTAAGTTTTTGACGTCACATGATGTAGTTACACACTTAAAATGTAAATGCATAATGATTAAAGAGTACCAGTTATTGAACTAGTATGAGCTACTAATTAATTAAGAAAATGTACGAACATAAATCCCAATTTCATTTGGAAAATACTAGAATGCAACAACAATGTCACACCACAAGACTCATTGGCTTACAAGAGCCCTCTATGTGACCTCGACCCGCCTGTTATGCAACAGAATCTATGTACGTCCACATCTCGAGGCACATATGTATGACTTTTATAAGCCAATCTGTTTTGTAGTGTAACATATTGTTGTCATTCTAACACTTCTCATTTCATTTTACCTATTTTGAGCCTAAGGTCTTAAGTTTTAATATAATATCTCATTCTTTTTTTTTTTTTATTTTTATATTTTTACTACGATACAACAATAAAAATTAAAGCCTCAATTCCAAATTAATTGGAGTTGGCTACATGATTAAACTCAATGACTAAATGACTTGACACTTTAAGTGAATGTCTAAATGACTAACGCTTTCCAAATAAAATAAAACACAGTGAACACCTCACCCAAAAAAAAAAAAAAAAAAAAGTTGAACAATTAGTTAATTGGCCCTATTTTCCCAACAATTAAATTGCTTTAATTTTTATTTTATGTAGATAATTCTACAATAGTATTTAAAAAGAAAAAAGAAAACCCGGTGTTGAACACTCGAGACACCATCATCGAGTGTCCATCCTGAGTGTCTCATCCTAGGTCACCCTAGCATCTTCCTTTATAAAATGTTGTGATTAGTCATTTAGCCCTATTTTCTCAACAATTAAAGTGCTTTAATTCTTATTTTATGTAGATAATTATACCATAGTATTTTTTAAAAAAATACTAAGTTGACCCGGGCTCGAGTGTCCCACCTTGGTTACTCTTAACATCTTCCTTCAAAAAATTGCTGTGTGACAAAAAAAAAAAAAGTCGTTTGTAATGAACTTTGTGCCTATCAGAATGAGATTCAATAGACCTTATATATAGATGGCTACGACCATGCATCTCATGAAATAGCAAGTAAAGGAACTTGGAGAGTAAATCTTCATCGCGCTTTTATGAATTTTAAAAATATATAGTGAGAACCTGCTCTCACACAATAATAAGATGAAATTATGAAGGTAATTGCAACCAAAAATAAAAATAGAGCATGACGTGATAACTCGAATTGAGTCAACTTTAACCAAATGGTCACAAAGTTGAACCTTAGCTACAAAGCCCCTTTAACGCTTGAAAGAGCTTTGTTACCACCTAATGGCCCTACCCAACTTGATCCCGAATTAATCAAGGTCATTAGACTTCAATTATCGGGTGGCTCAAACCCTAAAAAAAATTACATCTTGAAGAAGAAAGTACAGAGACTTGATCTAGTTTTATAATCTATAGAAGCTATCTTGTTCATACTAACCTATTTATGAACAAGAAGGGCTAGAATGACAACGAAATATGCCACATCAGAAGACACATTAGCTCAAATGAGTCGTTCATGCGCATCTCGAAATATAAGCATACACAAGTCCCAATGCACAACACGTGAATCGAAGCCGTATGGACGGCTCCTTTGAGCGAATTTGTCTTGCAGTGTGACATTGTTGTTATCATTCTAGTATTTTCCTTTACGAACTATATAAATTCAAACAACACTTGAATTAGAGCTGAACAAGGCCGGACCAACTCTTGCCACCCCCCCGAGGTGAGAGAACTCTAGAAATTTTCACATTATGCGTACTGAGAGTGTAAGCATCATCTATAACTTCTCATATCAAGTTAGAGACAGAAGAAAATACCTAAATCCAGACAACTCCCCATCTAGAACTTCATCACCGAGTCCATCGAAGAAAATAGAAAGCGGCGCGCGCAGCGTCATAGTATCATACAGAAGACCTTCAAACTAGGCCGGTGTCTTCATGAATGCAATGTAAAGATTCAGTGACAATGCAATTACGACTTCATACACAATTTTTGGCAGTGTTGTTCACGTCTTTCTATCTGGTAATGTAAGAGCAAAGATCATAAGAGAACTCAAGATCTCACCCATCCTCCACCGGCAGTCCATTCAAATACGCGCGGTTCCCTCCTAGGAAATGTCTCTGCCCAGTTTGGATGCCGAATCAAATAATCGTACAACCTGCCGAGTGAAGAAATGATGGGTAGAATGAAAATATATGGGCAGCATTGCCAGCAAAACATTAAGAACACCTAAAATGGCTGCTATTGCATTTATAATGTGGTCATGTAACGAAACATTAAGAACACCAAGAACAGCTTCGAGAAACACGATAAATGTCACAAAAGTAAGATTTTAGATATGGTCAAGAAGCTATAGTTTTCCCTGGACCTACAGTTTTCACACCACATTTGTATGAATTATAAAAAGCCGTTCAGATAAGATTAAAAGATGACTTCCCGCTAAAACTAATACAAACGTTTGAAAAACGTTCCAGCAATTAATTCGGTGCCAAGTTACCAACTATTAAAAAATTGATTGGAGCATGATCCCTGTATGAAATAGCATGATGTAGCTCTAGGCTAGCAAAAAACGCAGCCATAATAACTAGACCTCACAGGAAATAACTTGGCTAAAGATGCGGATGCAGATGATATAAGGAACATAATAACTTGATTAGTGAATCAATTTTTTACTACCATGATTGGTTAACCTAACCACCAGTTTTGCATGTTATAAACAAGACAGTGTCAGTGTGTCGTGAACTAAATCATAGGATCATGACAACTACTACTGAGCGTACCTTCTTTCATTGTCAACAAAATCAGGGCCCTCTGCTAATGGAGAGGTAGAACAATTAAGGAGGATTTCTGAATCGGAAAGTTGCTGCAAGGAAATAGCAATACTTTTCCACCTAGGTGACCTGAAACAATCCAGAGAAAAGTGGACACCATGAACAAAGTAGCAAAAGAAGTGATGCATGAAGCATTGCTGTGAAGAAGATTAAACAGAAGAAGATGCTAATCTAAAGAGGTTAAGATATAATGCAAAGCAGTTGGCATCTATCAAGATCAAGCAAATGAAGCTTTCTCAGACTCCAACTGAACCATGTCATCATAAAAAAAGATGGTGGGCAAGATTGCATTGCTATGATGTGAACAACCAGATAGAACAGCAAGCTCATGAAAGACAAACTAACACCTGATTAACAAGTAACAACCATAGTGACATTGAAACATAAAAAAGAATCTCTTCAGAAAGTCGTGCATAACAGCAGCTTTTCCAAATTGAGGAAATGATAAAATGAAGCAAAACTTTACCAAGAGCAAGCGGCAATCTGAAATCTGTCATTGCACGTGTCATAAGCGTCCAATAACTTGCCTTTCCAACTGGGATCCTCAGAAGAAACAGACACTCGGACTCTCCTGACTATTTCATCTGGGCCTCTGGAAGTTCTATCGAAAGTAGCAGGCAAAATAGAACCAGTGCAAGTGTCTACCTAAGAAACAGACAAACAATTCATCAACAATAAGAAGAAAAATCATACTTTTAAGATATCAACAAGAAATCATAGAAATGGAGAGCGAGCCAGTGGTAACACTAACTAACCAGGAAACCAGTGACTACAGGGTAGGGAGTTCCAACAGAATTTCTTATTGTATTATGCTCAAGGATACAAAGAGTTTGAACATGAAATTTTTCTTCACTGCATTGCAATGCTTCAAGTATTTTTGAGCATAATGGAAAAGAATAACCAGGCGATCTGGAATAATTTTCAGCGTCATTCTTGCCATTGCTCCACTGCAAACAAAAGTTCAAATTATTTCATTTCACTTTGCAACTCTGGCTTCCACATCGGACAAATATCTATCTCACTGGAAAAGCAAAGACCAGCTTAAGATCATAGGCCAAACTTTGAGAGTAACATCTTGATAGCCGCCAATAAGATGCACCTGCAATTCCATCAAGCAAGAGTGACAAAGCATTCACGACAAAAACCACTTACACAACATGAAATTGTAGAAAAAGGAAGAAACGAACATCCAGCTCAGTAGGTGTATTGCTATCAATGACAAATGACAACATCTGAGAGATGCCAAGATCAACAACAGCAGGACTATCCATGTGAGCAACAGAAGTCCTGAATTAAAGGTACCGAAAAAGATGTCTCAATCATAAGACCCTTCAATAAAATGCTGAAAAGTCAGTAATGCTTATATAACGCTCACATTCCAGTAACAGGGTGGCGAATTACGAGCCCCACACAGGTTGTTGCTTCGTCGGTGCCCACCATCTTTTAACATGCAAAATGAAGGATTGTAGATGATTGTTAATATACATATTCATGGGTGAATAAACAAAATTAAAGCTGATATAGCACTAAAATAGTACATTAAATAAATCGCTGAAATAACTAAATGCAATTTTAAGGAAAATCGGACACTTTAAACAAAGGTGTCATGCTACCCAGAATCAGATATATAGCTTATTCCAAGTCTACATAGAAGCATTGAGCCTTCTTGACATGGCTGGCATACAAGTAGTCTCTCCATCCCACACCTTTCTCAACATAATAAAACATTGGAACCAAAGCAACATAAAGATATCCGCTACTCGAATTTGAGTTAAGAATCATATAATTTCTCAATTTGAGTCATCAAAATTTCAATTAATTCAATCACAACTCATGATTGTGAGTCTCTAACAAAAAGTGATATGAAGCGAATCCCGAATTAGTCGGAGTTGGCTACATGGATCAAACTCCTCCATTGCACTCGATTTAGTGCAACTAATGTCGTGCTTTCCAAATCCTTTAAATCCTTTCTCATCCGTCCCAAGTTAGATCCAGTCTACTTGTACATCATCGAATTTCTTTAGTTTCTATTGAGTTGAGTTTTTTAACTGAGGCATTTATAGGTTGTCTTAGGAGGTGCCGAAACCACCACAACCGCCCTTCACTAATTTTTGCGTCAATTGGTGCTACTTTAACTATTTTTTGATTTTTTTTATATTTCTCATTTTATCTTTACGAGTTTTACAGCACATCTAAGCATCCTTATACTCGCTACATTCATTTTACCAACACAAACTACACAAATTGGTGCTACAATATCGATCATACCTTCACCCGAGTAGGATCGACAATCGCGTACTCCCTTTGAAAAACATAAACATATTTAAACTGCGTCGAACCATTCGAATCCCATTTGTCGGAAAGCGAGATCTTTTTCTGCGGCAGAGCTTTGAACGAATCCGAAGCTGACACCAGCACAGGATGTTCCAACAAAGACACCAACAATCTCTCACGCCCCTGATTACAGACAAATACAATTTTAGGGTTTCGTTGTGCAAAATCAACACATCCAACACACCGAAATCCCCAATATTGAGATTGAATCGATCGAATCAGATGAGTTCAGCGAATCTGGCCAAATAAAGATGTAAAGAATTGTACAGTGTGTGCGATTAGGGTTTACCTGGGAAGATGTGGAGATCGGCGTCCCGTCAACGATGATCATGATTTCTGCGAAATCAAAATCTATGGCGATTAGATTTGAATGAAATCAAATGCAATCGCAAACGAGAGTTCATTTTGGTTCCTCTAGATGAGCATTTTTTACGAATTACGAATCATTAGGAAAACATAACCAGTTTTGGTTGCAAGAATTTTAAATAACCCGCCAAGTTTTTTTAACAAAAAATAAAGCAACAATTTTTAAAAATGACCAAAACATTTTGTAGCTGCTATGTAAGAGTTAGTAGAATGCTCCAACCTTATAAATTTATTGTACAATACTACAATGTAATTGTTGCCTCAATTATAACTATGTTGTGTGACGGCTCTAAACTCCGAGGCAAACCGGGTACCGACACATTGCTGAACACGTCACCAAGCATGCCACGTCACCGCACACTTGTCCCTGACGGCCCGCGACCTTAACCTTTGTTCGTATCTTATTCGCATTAACTTAGTATTTATCATGTATTTATGAATACTTTCAATATTTTGGGACTGAGGCTATGTTGTTGATTGATTGATTGATTATGAATACTTTCGATAAGTTAACTAAGTTAAGTTGTTCAAGACTTATTAAATCATTATAAGTTGGGTATCTACGCGGAAGTCTTTAAAGCATGCAAGTATTTTAAGAATTAAAAGTTTGCATTAATAAACAACCCTATAGTGTGGAAACCCGACATGAGATACCATACATATAAAAAAGCGACAAAAGTACAAAAGATAATCATATACATGTATTATGTATACAAGTCCTACCAAAGATCTCATAAGCAATAAATAAGTACATAAAAACACTTACGCAAAAAGCTGATAGGGCTCTCCTAACTCAGAAGTAGTCGCCTAAGACCCCCATGTCTCGGCTCGTCGTAGGATCTGCGACTTGTCACAAAAAACAATGACAAATCTCAGTGAGTAAATCCCCGGGAAAGTTAGCTAATATTCACGAAATTCAATAAAACGGCTACAATTCATGCAATCTAAATAAGGAAAAAAAAACAAAGTAATCGCATGAAAATAAGTCACAGAGAAGTCGAAACTAGACATGAGTGCAGCGTGACAGAAACCCTGGACGACATCCGGGAATCGTCTTAGCTAAACCGAGAGGAACCCATGACAATTATCTCGCCAAACATCTTACGGTCGAATGAGAGGAACCCATGAACGGTAGATACTCGTCCAAACATCTCTCGAAAGGAACCCATGGCAGAGACTTAAGTCTTCGTCAAGGTCTCGCAGGAAATAGTCACCAAGTAGCCCCGACATGGACAACTACTTGAACAACGCGGGGTAGCTAGCCCCGGGGTGTAAGTTTGTGCCATGTCCGACCCCGTCAACAAACACGCATACACACGTAGGAGTAGATGAACAATAAGTGAGTAGCAATGAATAGCACAATAGAATAACTGAAACTTAAGTTAAATCATGTGCTATAAATGAGTTCTAACTAATTTTCTCGTGGTTTAACTTACCTCAACCAATCACAAATCGCTCTCAAAACGTCTTGCTCACGCCTCGAGATGCGCACTCGACACCCGACTATAGTTTCATAAGTACCTGATGTTCAATTATACCACTTTAATTATTTTGGAGTCACATTAAGTGAGTTATATAATGTGGGACCGAAAATTTAAAATTTTATTCCAAAAAGTTTAGTTTTGACACACTTTTCGGGTTATTCTGCGGTGCCAAACGCCTGAAAAAAGCCTTGAAACTCATTTTCCTAGTTTTTTCTAATTTTTCATATTTTCTCTGATTTTTTTTTGGAATTCTTCATAATTTATATCTATTTATATCTATTTTTTGTAATTTATTTTATCTAAAATCATTTTTATTTAAATTTAAATTTAAATTTTAAATTGTTTAATGGGTTGGGCATGAACCGGACCGGTTCCAGTTCGGCCCAACCACCTGGACCAAGGTCGGCGGACCGCACTTTGGCTAAACCCTCCCCACTGCAATTCATCTCTGGATTTCCAGAGACGAATTGAAACCATTTTTTTTTCTTTTTGTTATTTTTAACACAATTATAACAACAATTAACAAAGATCAACCACCATTAAAAAGCACTCAAATTTCTCCACCAAATCAACAAC